>OZ023263.1:47677638-48178290 GCA_964006375.1 Tillus elongatus | reverse complement strand
CTAAAGCAACCTCACAAACGAGAGATTTTAAAGCAAGGGCTTTTTTTAATTTCTAATTTGACGGAACTTTTGATATCTTCTCTGTTTATTAATTAAACAAACTTACAACTAGTTGTGTTAACTTTTACATTTAAAATATCTCTGAGTGAAGATTGGAACCTGTTTTGAACACTGATAACTACACTTTTGAAGTACCTACCCAATTCACCGCATTACTTTTTTCTTACATTCTGAATGACCCACATCATACGTTCACACAAGAAATAATTAGTTGTTTTTTTTTAGTAAATAGGTTAGTACAGTTTTTCTTACGAAAAAATAGATATAGCAACGAATTAGAGTACATCAAGAACGTAGCTAAATATGACGGATGCTCTGTTTGCCTAGTGGAGGAGGTAATTAATATACATAAAACAAAGAAATTGGTAGCCGAATCCACGATTGTCAGAAAAGAGAAAGGAAACAAAAAGTTTGTTTTTTACCATTTGAACAGTGAATCAAGAGATGTCTCGATATCAGTTTTCAGGAAGTTAATGTGCAGCCTACTCTTTCGACAAAATAACTTTAAAACATTTGTTAGGTAATCCTAAAGATAAATATAAATCCGTTGAAATGTCAGCAATCTATGTCATCAGTTGTAAAGATGGTAATCTTGAATACGCTGGGCAAATTAAAAGACATGTTTATATCAGATTCAAGGAATATCTGGTACAACTGATATACGGTACTTTAGATAAGTCATGCGTTGCCCGGCATATTTGGAATAATATACGCAACGTAGATAATGAAAACATGAATCTTATCAAAATTATTAGACGATCGCGGCAGCTATGCGCATAAGAAAGTATATAGGTACAAGGTGTTTGGTTCGGCTGACGCGAAAAGCGGCGATAGTAAGGTCTATTTGAAACACAAATAACCATATATACTTATATACGAAGTGTTACGGTTCATCCCATTAAATCTGGTGTTACACAAGGCAGCGTACTGGGCCCCATCTTATATCTAATATATACAGTAGATAGGCCAATAATAGCAAATACAATGACAGGCACATTTGCAGACGACACCGCTATATTTGCCGCACATGAGAATCGACAAAGAATTTGCGATGTTCTACAAAATCATCGAAAGCTAATGCAAGACCGGTTCAAAAGGCTAAAGATCAAAGTAAATAACTCAAAATCTGTTCAAGTCAATTTTACACCTAAGCGTAGGGATTAGTCACCAGTAAAAATCAACGACCAACCAATACCCCAAGCAGAAGAAGCAATATAACAAGTGCTGCATCTTGACAAGAAACTAACATTGAGGACACATATTATGAAAAAGAAACCAAAGATGAAGCTAAAGTGGGGAGCTTGTACTGGCTGATAGGCAGACAATCGTCGCTGAGAATTCAAAACAAATTAATGATTTACAAAGCATTAACAAGATGAATTAAATGAGGCCAAAATAAGTACAGTTGGAGAACACAAATTACCAGAACACATTTAAAAAACCTGACAATTGTTTCACTAAACAAGTTAGCGTCATCAGAGAATGAATAATTCTCTAATTAACTTGGTTAGTGAACCCATCGTCAAGTTTAAAAAAATGTGTTGTGGTGATTTGGGTTCTCCAAGTGTACTTATCAGTGATCATCACAGGCTCCAATCTTCACTCAGAAGTCAAAATACAAAACGCCTTTCTTAAAGCAAAAGTCCTAAACTATTTGGGCGTAATTGCCCTCATCAATACCAATAATATTACATACTAACGTTTAACGACTGTTACTCCTCCCACAATCGATATATATATATATATATATATATATATATATATATATATATATATATATATATATATATATATGGTGTGTATGGAGGCTTTAGTGTGTGAATAGTCGGATAACAATTGTGTGAGTGTTTTGAAGAATTGTGGGCAACCCAGCTGGAAAAAATACGAGAACGTAGTATTAGCGCCTTCTTTAGGTGGTGGTCTAGTCGTGGGACGTAACAATTTCTACGTAGGTCGAGTAGCTGGATTGAAAAAGGTAAAAATACCGTAAAAGTTTGTGAAATTCGGTCGACATTTTAGCAGACAAAACTTATCAGATAACAGGTCAAGACGAAGATAAAGCTAAGGCTGGACATATACGAGCCGCTTTTCATTTGTGGTTTGTTTGTTTTACGGCCTGGCTGTGTTTATGTCGCTGCTTTCCGAAGAAAATGACAAGCAGAGCTGAGATAGACTTTGGAGTACATTTTAATGAACTAAAGAATCTAATAGAGGCAAGCAAAAAAGAAGTGAAGTGTAAGATAGAGGCGGTTAAAATTGATTTTGTAGCTGAATTGAAGAATATTACAAAGACTTTTGAGTATCTGAAAACGCAGAATAGCATCTTAACTGAAAGAGTCGAGCAACTAGAGAGGAAAGTATTAAAGAACAATATTGTTGTTTTTGGACTTGAAAGAAACGAAAAAAAGGGTATAGATTTGGCGGAGTGGGTTGCAGCTAAGCTCAGTAATTTGTTGGACATAGATATATGCGCGGGTGACCTGAATGATGTATATTTTATTGGCAAGACTAGTAATTTAAAAAGTCCTTTACTAGTCGAGTGTTCCTCGTATTTAAGAAAAACAGAAATTTTGAAGTGTGCTTATCGGTTGAAACGAAAAGGTGTATCCATAGGTAATGATCTGACAAAGAAAGACCAAGAAATAAGAAAGGTTTTAGTGGAAAATTTAAAAGAGGCTAAGAAGAAGGGACTCACAGCACGTATTAGGGGAAACAGATTGCAGGTAGGAGATGAATATTTCACTTGTCAACAACTGACTAACCGAGAGAGTGGGAACTTGGAAACTGAAAATCCAGACGCAGTCTTCTCCCCACCTGCTCCTAGAAAGTCTGCAAGTGCACCCGGAACTCCATTGACACAGATAGAAAAGGAAGCGCCTGAGGAAATTTCCGTGATAGATGCTGGGAAGGAAGAAAATGTTGTTCAAGCCATACACAGGAAAATAGAACCGCATAGTGTTTCAAAAATAATTACACATAACATAGAGGGAGGTAAGAAATCACGAATGAACAGCGGTGGGAGTGGATCAAGGGAACAAACGCCCAGGGATCAAAGGTACCCTACACGCACAATATCTGGTAATAAGAGACAGTGAATTTAGTAAGATACATTGGAATCATTTTCCTGAGTGGTGAGACGGTGGTTGGGTGACCATTTGAGTCCGTGAGTTTTGTTGGATGCGGGTGTGTGGGTCTGTATGTGCTATATCTGCTGAGTGAGTCCGTGTTTGTGTTTGGTGTGGAAGTTTTGTATGGTTGTAATATGTGTATGTTTCCGTATTTTGGCTTTTATCTGTCTCAGAGATTTTTTGTCGTTTTATACACTAATTGAGAAACATTATATTTGTTTGTATATAGGATTTTAATATTGTGCTCTAACTTATTGTGTGCTTTAATGGCGGACTCAGTTTGAGTTTTCTTTCTTGCAAAAGATTTTTAGATTTACGTGTTTATGTTAATTTATTGTATTGGAAATGTTCTGCTTGTACATGTTTTTAAGTTTTAACTTGTAACAAAGTGTAGTAACTGTTAGCGATTTGTATGGTTGTTATTATTTGTATATTAGAACACACATACTGTAATAGTTGGTAGTTTTGTCATTTTTTTGTGGTTGGTTGGTGAGCTGAGGATTGCGCGGGCAATATGAATCAGTACATTAGGGATTTTGAATGCGTGGAACATACCACAAACATTGTAAACAGTATACCAGAATGTGAAGAGCAGTTTATACAAAAAAGACTTACTTTGACAATTTTAAATATTAACATACGGAGTATTAGTAAAAATTTTGATGATTTTAAAATACTTTTAAGTCAATTCAGAAATGAGCCAGATGTTATATGTTTGACGGAAACTTGGAGAGTACATGATGTGCGAATGTATAATTTGACAGGGTATGTTGCGTATTATAGTGAAGGATGCTTTAACCAAAATGATGGTGTAATTATGTATGTGCGGGAGAATTACTGCAATGGAGCTGAAACAGTCAAAATCGGAGATAACAACGCCATTCAGTTAAGCTTAATGATTCGAAATAAAAAGATTTTAGTAACTGGCATCTACAGATCGCCATCGTCCAACCTAGAGAATTTTATAGAAGAGTTCGACTGTTACTTGGAGCAAATAAAAAATACTGATTGCCATTTATTTTGTGGGGATATGAATATTGATCTGTTCTCTGACGACAGACAGTCTTGTGAATATCTTGACATAAGTAGTGAAAGAGGCTACGTTTCATTGATCAATGAATACACAAGAGAAATGGGTTCTTCCAATACTTGTATTGATCACATTTTTCTGAGAACCAAACAAAAACAGCTGCAAGTGAAGTCGTTTGTCTTAAAATCAACAATTACAGACCATTATACAACGGTGGCAAATATAGAACTCAGCGCTGTCAAAACAACTGCGAAAGAAAAGATATATCGGGAAAAAACTGACTACCATAAGGTGAAAAATATATTGGAGAGAGAAAATTGGGATGAGTACTTCGATTTTAGAGATAGTGAATCTGCCTGCATTATTTGCTAGCTAAAATTCGGTCAGCATTAAATTCTTCAACCTACAGGGTTGAAAAAAGAAACAACAGACGCAAAGAATGGATAACAGGAGGCATAGTTAAATCAATAGAAATTCGCGATAAACTTTATCGTGATTGGTTAGCAGACTCAACAAATAGTGACAAAAAAGATCAATACACTAAATACCGAAACACATTGGTTAAACTGATAAAAAAGACAAAGAGAGACTTTTATCAGAAACAAATATACTGCCACAGAAATTGTAGTAAGACTTTATGGCGTGTAACCGATAATATCGTTGGCTGTAGAAGTGGTGGAAGACTAATAAAAGAAATTCAACTGAAAAATGGTGAAGTCTCTAATAATGAAAAGATCATAGCGAGTGAATTTAATAAATACTACTGTAACGTAGGATTGGAAATGGCTAAACAAATAAAAAAACCGAATAGATATTTTAAGATACCTCAAATAAGAGATTCTTTTTATCTGGCACCAGTCGACTTGAAAGAAGTAGAGCAACACATTAAACGACTTAAATCGAACAAAGCACCCGGAGCGGATCAAATTAATGATCAGGTTTTGAAAGATAATATTCAAATACTTGCACCTTTACTAGTTCACCTTATCAACTTGATTTTTGAAACTGGAGTTTGCCCTAGTGCGTTTAAAATTGCAGTTATAAAGCCTTTAATGAAGAAAGGCGATCACAGGTCCATAGAAAATTACAGACCAGTGTCACTTATATCAAATTTATGCAAGATTTTTGAAAAAACATTAAAGAAGCGTTTGGTTGACTATATGAATAGTAATGGTATTCTATCCCCAAGGCAGTTTGGTTTTAGGGAAAAAACATCGACATGTGACGCAATAGCATATGTTCTGGAAAATATTTATGACATGGTAGATAATCGCAAACCAACCCTGTGTATCTTTGCCGACCTCGCTAAAGCGTTTGACACAATTAGTCACGAAAGAATGCTCGAAAAATTATATGCATATGGCATAAGAGGTCACTGTTTAGATCTCTTTGGGAGTTACCTCAGCAATAGGCTACAACAGGTAAAGGTGAACAGTACACTTAGTAGTCAAAGAGAAATTAAAATTGGGTTGCCTCAGGGGACGGTACTGGCACCCGTGCTTTTTACCCTTTACATAAACGACTTGTTGACGCTACCCATGGGGGGGCGTATAGTTTCGTATGCCGATGATACCGCGATAATTTTTTCTGCAGACACATGGGAGGAATGCAAGAATAAGGCGGAATTAGACATGGCAATAATAGCAGACTGGTTTGACTTAAACTTGCTGACGCTAAATTATAATAAGACAAACTTTTTGCCTTTTACTTCATACAGGATCAATTTACCGAACTATAATCTGCTCTCTGTGGGTCCAAGACGTGAGCAGATAGCAATGGTTGATAGTGTTACATACCTCGGAATAACGATAGATTCGCACTTAAGATGGGATTTACATGTTTCAAAAACCGTTAAGAAACTCAGGTCGATACTTTACAGATTTAAAGAACTCAGTGCGGTTTTATCTTTTCGAGGGGTAAGGATAGTTTACCAGGGCTTGGTTGATTCTGTTTTGAGATATGCAATTTTAGCTTGGGGCGCTGCAAATAAAGCTGCCATACATCCGTTGGAAGTTATTCACAAGCGGTTTCTGAGGATTATATATGGTAGACCATATCGATATCCCACTGAACAGCTTTATAGGGAGTCCAATTTCTTTACAATAAGACAACTGTATAGTGAAGCCATTTTGAAGTGGCAGTTTAAAAGGGACAGAACTTTTTCGCAGCATAGCTACGAGACCAGACTTAGAAGCCAAGACAATATTATGGTTGGAAGGGCAAAGAAAACTATGGGGACTAAGTGCTTTTACTACATTGCACCTCGGTTATTTAATTCATTACCAGCTGAAATACGAAATGAAAGACGGTATCAGGTTTATAAGAAGCAGGTCAGGAGGTGGATTAAGAATGGTGATTATACTTATTTTGCATACTTTGTCGAACAAGGATCTAGGTATACTGATTGAGCTTCATTTTTGACAGTGTGTGTGTATGTAGAGAAGTGAGGTAGCAAAGAGGGAATGTTTATAAGATATGGTATGTAATGTAGAGTGGTATACATGGCAGAGGTATGCATATAAAGGTTGAATATACGGGAGATAGTAAGTATGTACGGTGTGTGTGTGTGTGTGTGTGTGTGTGGGTATGTGTAAGTGTGCGCGGATAAACAGAAAATAATGGAAAAATAAGGGATTGTATTATTTGCCTCAATAAGTAGAACGGATATAAATTTTCCGTGGCTCCTTGTTGTTTCATTTGATTTAGATCTACTTTAAGCTCTGCACACTGTTCCCTCACGCTCAAGTTCATAAAGAATAGAACTTCTGTGAGGTAACATTGCGTTTATTATGCAGATTTAGTTATACTGATTGTTAAAATAGGAAGACTGTAAAGATGGTGATAATAAACGTTATTATTATTATATATATATATATATATATATATATATATATATATATATATATATATATATATATATATATATATATATATAGAGGTATCACATCGATAACTCAAAAAATAATTGGCCGATTTTTATCAAATTTGGTATGTACCTTCCTTTTATAAGTGGATTGAATAAGTTCGTTAGCCAGGAAAATCGGACGAGATTTTCCGGGAAAATTTTGAGTTTCCTTTCGAAAACTATTTTAACTCAAAACATAAAAAAGCTATGATAACCAAATTTGGTAGGTAGGTTTGCGATGTTAAAAGTAAACTACACACCAAAATTTAGATTTATATGTTACAAGAAAAAAAGTTATAATAAAATATTTGGTGCCAGATCATTTCTATGAAAATTCACTACCATAACGCACTTGCTGCGCCCAGACTTTTTTAATTATATGTTTAAGAAGATTGACGATTTAAACTATTTATTTAACATATAGATAGAATAGCTTTAATAAAATAATTGTTGTGTTTAAATTTGCTTGACCTTCAACTCTTCCAGAAACCTCTTACTTATTAAAACCCAATTCTTGTTTTTATTTCTGAAATCCCATGCCATCATTTACTCGCTTCAATGCATGTCACCATATATTGCAAAAATTTCCCTATTCATCACTGTTTTTTTTTTCTTGTACGTTTTTTGACATAGCTGTGTAATAAAATACAGAGCAGTCATTAAACACTGATCTATGTTTACAGAATGCTTTGATTACGTCGGTTATTTGCTCGTTAAATCAGGGCTTAGTCAATATCAATTAAACAGGCGAGGACGTATTAGAAAGTTTCTAACCTACTACTTAACCCCTGTGAGCAAATTTTTTTTATGCGAAGATTTACTACTATGTGAAAACTGGAACATATGATGAGCACTAATAAGTACACTTGGAGAACACCCAAAACACATATTTCAGAGACCTTACGATCGTTTTGTTGACAATGTCAACATCTTCAGAGGAAGAAAAATTCTGAATTTTTCTTCCTCTGCAGATGTTGCCATTGTCAACGAAACGATCGTAAGGTCTCTGAAATATGTGGTTTGGTGATTTGGGTGTTCTCCAAGTGTACTTATCGAAGATTTACTAATAGGGACATCGCGACTTTTAAATTTAGATTTTTTTTAACTGAGTCTACCTCTAGAACCCACAATCAGGAACACACACTAACACACACAAATATATATATATATATATATATATATATATATATATATATATATATATATATATATATATATATATATATATATATATATATCGTGTTCAGTAAAGAATGGGCCAAACTTCTGTTTTAGTTACCTTGAACGAAAATAAGGTGATTTAAGTCGACTTACCTACGTATAATTTTACTAAGTACACTTGAGGAGCCCAAATCATCATAACACATCTTTTTAAAGACCTAACAAAAGTTCTGTTTCGTCTTCTGATGACGCCAACTATGTTAGCGAAAGGATCGTCAGACCTTTAAAAAGACGTGTTGTGGGGACTAGGGTTCTCCAAGTATACTTATCAGTGCTCATCATAGGTTCAAATTGTCACTCAGCACAATTTTGCTTCCTTAAGAAATTATAGGCCTGAGAAGAAGAACATTTTATTTAATTTTTTCACAATAATTCATTTATTTTTTGGGTAATTAACTCCACATTTTGGTGTAAGAGGTTTCCCCAAAAAGGGGGTGCTTGAAAAAATGTTGACCATGCCACCAAATGGTCGCAAATAATTTGTTTTGCAATCCTACATATTTTGAGTCCGATGCCTTTCTCGTTTTAAAAGTTATTGCCTTGTTGTGTTACTTATGGGCAACCCTATATATATATATATATATATATATATATATATATATATATATATATATATATATATATATATATATATATATATATATATATATATATATACAGGATGTCGCACAGTGGCGGCCCATTAGAATTATTTCAGAAACTACACCCTATATATTATTGCATTTTTTGATCCTGCGTAGCATTTTAGGTGGACTTTTAAGTTTCCCTATTCCTAAAGTTAACCGTTTTCAAGATATTTCATTAGTTTTCAAAAAAGTTTAAAGAAACATTAACTAATTTAAAACCATGTGTATTTTACAGTAAAACAGATAGTGCGGCAATATTTACAAGATGAGTAGCTGACTCATTTAGCTTCCCATTTATACTTTCAAAGTCGCTTAATTATATACAGGGTGGTGGAAATTTAATGACGAGTTTAGTTAAATTCAAACCTTCATAAGTTGGTTTTCTCAAATTGAACACCCTGTAAGTTTTTCCTTATTCTGATAAAAAATGTATTCCCTTTCGAACGATATAAAGTTCTGTGTACCTATTTGTTCAACTTAAAGTTATATACTGTTTTTTGGTGTAACCAACTGAAATCATGTAATTTCTTGCGAGGATGGATGCGAAATTCTTAGCAAAACTTCAAAGCAAATAATTAAGCTGTCACCAGTTATTTGTTTTTAATTTCTCTGTAGTGCTGGTTTGATTTAGTGTTTATAAGAAACATAACATAATATACATTCAAATGTGGGTATTTAAAACGTATTTATGAGACATACCCCAATTTGCCACCAATGACCAGAAAAAAATTACAAAGAGGTCTAAAAAAGTGACTTATTGTTTAGTAACACACAATTTTAATTATGCATGTTCAAATAACAACGTCCTTAGTTATAAAACATAAGTCATAAAGTCAAAGTGTTCAATATGACCTCCATTAGCAGCTAAACACTTCTGGATTCTATAGATAGCACCACCACTCACCGATTTTGCTATTTCATTGGTAGGCAATGTATCGAACGCTCTTCGTATTCGAGCAATTAAATTCTCTTTTGAAACTACTGGTGTAGAATAAACTCTTTGCTTCATTACTCTCTAAAGGCAAAAAACCAATGGCGTGAGGTCGGGGGACCTCACAGGCCAATTCCACGGTCCTAGACATCTTATCCATCTATCTTCAAACATTTGAGTTAGCTGATGATCGGTGTAATTGTGATAGAGAGGTGGAGCCCCGTCTAATTGGTACCAATATTTCCTAAGTTGGTCTAAAGGTATATCATCCAAAAAATCTGCCACAACCGTTTGCAAAATATTAAGATACATGTAATATTCTTAGGAGCTCCCAGTATCTTCTGAAAATGTTCCACGAACATTCAATGAATCTTCTCAAAGTGTTCATAAATATACTCATGGGAACATGGCGTTTTTTAAAAAGATATACAGAGTGTTTCACATAAGAAACGACAGAGAGCAGTGGCATGTAGGGGAACCTAAAATATGGTGATTTAACGCAACTTAACCTATACTAAGGTGCATCCCTGAGAGGTTATAGGCCTTCAAAGTGGGGTTTTAAATTTCGAAAAAAATCAATACCCCAGTAATACTTAACTTAGAAAAACCAAATTTGGTATACGTTTTGGGTTACCAAGAGCATTAATCGTTGGTGAGTAGAGTTCAATTAAAGCATTTCAAAGAGTTGAATAGTGGCGATGTACCCATATAATCTGACAGAATTTTTTAACCTATTGGCGGATCTAAAAATTATTATTTCATTTTATGGGAAAGAAAATTATAAAACTTTTTACTCTTGTTATTATTCAAAAAACGTTTGTCGTTTTCAAGAAGAACCCGAATAGCTAAAGACACATATATTAACAATGTTACTTAAAATCACCAAAAACTCAATAGATGCTTGTGAAATTATCATGTTGAAGAATTTCTATAACTTATCTATAGCAGTTTTTTCTTTTCTGTTGTTTGAGTTGTCTGTTTTCTAATAAATTATACTTGTTCACACTTTTTTTACTGATTGTCAAATTTGACCTATAAATAAGTTTATTGGCAAATATTTAATTTTTGATGATTTTTAGTAAGACTGATAAAATATGTTTCTTTACTTATTCGTGTTTTTTTTTTGAAAACAATAAAGTTTTTTTGAAAATAACAGGAGTAGCAAAGTTTTAGAGTTAAATTCCTCATAAAATGAAATCTTTTCTTAAATCTACCAATCTGTTAAAAAATTGTGACATTTTAAGGGTGCATCGCCCCTAATCAACCCTTTCAAATGCCTTAATTGAACTCTACTTACCATTGATTAATGCTCTTGTTACACTCAAAATGGGTACTAAATTTGGTTTCCCAAGTTAAAGTATTACAGAGATATTGATTTTTCTCGAAATTTGAAACCCCACTTTGAAGGCCTATAAATTCTCAGGGCTGCAATTTAATATAGGGGTAAGTTGCGTTAAATTACTGCCCAGTGTCGGTTTTTATGCAAAACACACTTGTATAAATTTTTTGAATGATAAAGAAATTAAGAAAACGCAAAGATATGAAATATTGGCTTTATCTTCAAAATTTACTGATTTTCGAGAATTTTACTGGCCTTTTATATAGTTTAGTATAAGGAAGCCCAACAGGCCATATATGCTAGAATTTGAACTACAATCACTCACCCTTGTGTAGGTTGCTATAACATATCAGTCACCGCCCCCCTTGGTCGCTCAGACCACGGCATGGTCACTGCTTCCTGCGCAATGCAACCCGAGCTCACACAGTCATCACACCCACGTATCGTTTGGCACTACAACTCCGCAAACTGGGACGAAATGCGGGATTACTTTTCCTCATTTCCATGGGCGTCTGTCTGCTTCTCTCATCCTGACCCCTCTGATATCTCACAAAACGTCACCGAAATTATCCAAGCTGGCATGGAATTATTTATCCCACATACACAGAAAACCTCTTCAGCCACTCAAAAGCCCTGGTTCTCTAAATCCTGTGACAAGGCCAGACTTGAAAAGATCAAAGCTCACAAAACGCTTCTACACAATCCCAGTCAAGAAAATCGTCAAGCATTTAACGACGCAAGAGACCGCTATGTCCGCATTCTTTCTGAGGCAAAAAACTCGTTTAATAATCACATCAAAAACAAAGTCCTCTCAAGCTCCAACGGCAGCAAACCCTTCTGGACTCTTGCTAAATCTATTGGGAATAATTTCTGCAAAAGCACGTTCCCACCTCTTGTCTCAGGGGATGAAATTGTTTCTACCGCCCTGGGCAAGGCTGAACTTTTTGCTTCGTTGTTCGCCAGCAATTCTACTCTCAACCCACCTCCAAATGTTCAACCACCAACAGTCCCCAATGTCGCACATAAAATTACGGATATCATTTTCAAAACTAAAAAGGTACGAAAGATGCTCTCTTCACTTAATACCAGGAAAGCCTCTGGCCTTGACGAGATCCCAGCAATTGTTTTCAAAAATTGCGCACCAGAACTTGCTCCTGTTCTGACTCGTCTGTTTCAGATGTCTTACAATAAAGGCATATTCCCTAGTCACTGGAAAACTGCTCGAGTACAACCCATCCCCAAGAAAGGATCCAAAGCGCTTCCAGGCAACTACAGGCCTATTTCTCTCCTTTCAGTCGTCTCTAAAGTGATGTCTAATCCACGACAGGCAGTATGGATTCCGTCAGCGCAGATCGACTGCCGACCTCCTTTCCTTTGTCACCCATTCTTGGAACAAGTCTATGGAACTACACGGTGAATCTCAGATTGTTGCTCTAGACATATCCAAAGCATTCGACCAGGTCTGGCACGCAGCGCTGCTGAATAAACTTCCGGCCTATGGCCTACCACCAAAACTTTGTACCTGGACAGCAAATTTCCTCTCCAACAGGAACATTTCTGTTGTTGTGGATGGCCATTCCTCTAAACTGTATCCAATTAATGCAGGAGTTCCTCAAGGTTCAGCTTTAGCCCCTACTTTGTTTCTTCTCCACATCAATGACCTCCTCTCTAGCACATCCAACCCAGTTCACAGTTACGCGGACGATAGCACCCTCCACTCAAATATACAATATTCTAAGCCTGTCTCTTTAGCCCAATTAGATGAGGATCGCAGACTCATGGAGGGTTCTGTCTCCGTGGATCTACAAAAAATATTAGACTGGGGAAGTAGAAATCTTGTACAATTCAACCCCACCAAATCTCAGTCTTGCTTTCTTTCTCATAAGAGATATACCAGCCCTAGACCCATCACAATGAACAACCAAGTTATTCAAAGTAATGAGTCCTTTTCTCTTGTTGGCATTTCTGTGGATCGAAATCTTAACTGGCACCAACATGTTACATGAATTGCAGAAGCGGCTGCTAAGAAATTAGGTTTCCTCTTCCGGGCTCGCAAATACTTTTCACCAGCTAATCTCTATACCTTATATACTTCACAAATAAGGCCAAACCTCGAATACTGCTCCCGCATCTGGGGTGCAGCTGCCGCTTCTACACTCGCTATCCTGGACTCCATTCAAAAGAGAGCTATACGTCTCATCGGTGACCCTACCCTCACCCAAAGGCTGCCATCCCTTGCCCACCGACGTGCCGTTGGTGACCTCTCTCTCTTTTATAGATATCTGCACGGGCACTGCTCAGAGGAGCTTTCCTCCATAGTTCCCCCATCTGCTGCCCCCAACAGATCTACCAGGGGAACAGAGCGAATGCACCCTTTTACTGTCCAGGTCACCAGACATAGAACATCCTGTTATGCCCGCTCTTTTGTCCCGAGGATTTCCAAGTTTTGGAATTCCTTGCCGGCACATGTTTTTCCTTCTCCCTCGAACCTCCAAACCTTCAAGTCCAGAATTAACAAGTTGCCTCTTTCCTCCTTGTCAACACCCACGGTACGATAGTATTTAGGCTGTGAGCCCTCATAGTGTGTTGTTAAAATTAAAAAAAAAGGTTACCCTATTGTTCCACTGGCTACACATAACTCTAGTTCAGATACGTAATAAGTCAACAATTCGAGTATTGCACATTTATTCAGATTAAGTATGTACTTATAACAAACACCAAGAAATGTCTGAATAAAATATTAATAAAACAATTTAAATTTCAATAACATAAAAATCAAATAAATAAAGATACAGTTCTGGGAGTTGTCAGAAAATTTAAGAGCCAAATACAAAGTTTCGGAGATGAATAATCGCGGTTACCCCACTGAAGTTACTTAAAATTTGGCTAGACTATTTTTCCTACAGGGTTTCAGTATGGCATTAAAGGAATTGCATTACACAATCGTACTTACACCTCTATAGAATACAACTAAATTGGACAGAACATGACACAATTTCCGTATCTGATAAATTGGAAGTTTTATTGTACATTCATCTTCCCACCATATGTCCAGCTCCACATTTTCTTCACTTTATAGTGATATTTGATACTTCTCATAGCATTAACTTCTTACACAGGAGTAAAAAGCCGGAGATGTTGCTTAGACAATTTTATAGATTTGCAGTATTCTTGCACTTTTCCACTCCATCAGTCCATCCACATAAAGCGTTGGTGGTGGTTTATATTGCATGACTTAGGTACTATTGAAAATAACACAATTTTTAATTATATATTATACAATGTAGGTGTAGCTAATTAGTAAGATGATCCAGTCTCAAGCAAAATTGGCGAGCCCATCGTCAGTGTCAACTACAGGAGATGCTTTAAAACTTGTTTCTTTACGAGGTTTTAGTTAACCTGACCTGACCTGACATGTTTTAGTTGTTTCTGTACTCTGGATCTATGTTTGCAATTACACACTGTTCACGTCTCATTATTATTTTTAATTAATTATGTTAGAATAAAACCTTATACAACATTGATCACAGACCATTAGTTTTGACATTAATTTTCATTTACGTCTAGCGGCCATCTTGCCATTTGCCATCTTCCCTTCCCAGCGGCATGGACATGCGGTCTATGCCTAAAGAAGGGATTGCCTAAATATACAATATGTTTACGATAGACAGGTAACAGAATCAAACATGCAAAATAGTTATTATTTTAATTCTTACCACTATACCGCAATCATCATCTATCTTTTTCATTAAATTTTAAAGTTATCTAATATTATAAGGACATTTCAAGCACATTCTGAGCGAATATTTGGAATAATAATCTATTCAAATATTCTCAGTATATTGATAAAGAATTTTCTTAGAATGTGATTGAATGAAGGTACTCAGAATATTCAAGATTGAAGTTTGAAATTCCATAAATGTTATTAGAACATTCCGAAACAAATATTCTGAAAAAAGAATGTTGTCACATTGTGAGAACATTCTGAGAATATCTTGTGCTGTATGGGTTATGAAGGTTCAAATTTAACTCGTCATTAAATTTCCACCACCATGTATACAATTAAGACGCTTAGAAAGCACATATGGGAAGCTAAGGGATCCAGTTAATCCTCTTGTAAATATTGCCGCACTATCTTTTTTACTGTAAAATACACATGGTTTTAAATTAGTTTCTGTTTCTTTTAATTTCTTTGAAAAAAATTAAATATCTTGAAAACGGTTAATTTTGGGAATAGGGAAACTTGATGAAAGTCCACCTAAATCGCTATGCGGAATCCAAAAATTCAATCAATATATAGGTTGTTCCATTTAAAATAACGAAGAAGACTGCAACTTCCGGTATAACCGGAAGTGATACGTAGACGCCATTCTTTTACTTAAGTTGTCCAAATTTTCAAAATTCCAATCGAAGTAGTTTCTGAAATAAACCTAATGGCCCGTCACCGTGAGACATCCTGTATACATTTTAACGCATCTTAAATGTGGGCATAGTGGCACTAAATCGCGCTCATTTGAATAAATTTTCCGGTAGGCTTAACAACGTGTGACCTCTTCATTAGTGCATTTTCGTAATGAAAAATCACTAAATAATATCTAATAAGGAAAAAACTCTGGACGCAGCAAGTGCGTTATGGTAGTGAATTTTTATTAAATGCTTCAAATTTGAATAACTCAATTTTCTATAAACTTATAAAGTTTAATTTTGGTATGTAGTAAGGTCTTTCAGAGGGCAAGATATTCACCTAATTTCATTAAAACAACTTTGTAATTTTTGGAGAAAAAAAATTTTTGGAAAGAAAATTTAAAATTTGAATAAGTCAATTTTCGATAAACTTTGAAAGTTGAATTTTGGTACTTAATAAGGTCTCCTCCAAGGCAACATATATAGTAAATTACATTAAAACCGCTTTGTTATTTTCGGAGCCAAATTTTTTTTTGAAAGAAAACTCAAAATTTTCTCGGAAAACCCCATCTGATTTTCCTAGATAACGAACTCATCCAATCCATTATTCATTGAAATCGGTTAATTATTTTTTAAGTTATTAGACGGATACATACATACATACATACATATATATATATATATATATATATATATATATATATATATATATATATATATATATATATATATATATATATATATATATATATATATATATATATATAAACATATAAAAATTGAAACTGACCCCGGATATGGGTTCTAGGGGTCCTAGTTCGCGCTCATTTGAAAAATTTTTTGCAAAGTCTCACCATCGATCCCTCTCTAATAGTGATTTTTTTAAAATAAAAATTCACTAATAATCTCTGATGTAAATGCAATTCAAACGTAAATAATAAAACAAATGAATATTTGCATCTGTAGTTAATTACTACATTCATTTTGCTTTTGTTTCTGAGGAAGCCACATTTAACGAAACGGTTCATATTATAATTATATAGAGTGAATATCGTAATAATTTGTTTTATCACTATATAATTATATAGATATTTCCCTTCATTATTTAAATTCTTAAAATTAGAATACAATAACAGCCTAAAATTCTTGTCTTTAACTTAAAAGGAAGGGATATGTATTGTTGATTAAAACTGTTTGTCCGTTAGGCACGTAATCGCATAACTTCCATGATTTTTCTTTTGGACGCAAGCGATATTAGATCTTATTCATGTGCCAATACCAATACGGACCTGAAGCGATCGCCAGACACCACATGCATTACACTATACTAAACAAACACTGCATATCCTCTCATGTGATCCTGATACTACTAGAGACGTGAAAATCGTTTCGTCGTTTCTACGATTTCTGTGGTAAAAACTTCATGTTAAATATTAAATGCTTCAAATTTGAATAACTCAATTTTCTATAAACTTAGAGAGTTTAATTTTGGTGTGTAGTAAGGTCTCTCCTAACGCAAGATAACTACCACATTTCATTAAAATAACATTGTAATTTTCGGAGAAAAAAAAATTTTCGAAAGAAAATTTAAAATTTGAATAACTCAATTTTTTATAAACTTAGAAAGTTGAATTTCAGTACGTAGTAATATCTCTCCCAAGGCAACATATGTAGTAAATTTCAATAAAACAGCTTTGTTACTTTCGGAGAAAAATTTTTTTTTCAAAAGAAAACTCAAAATTTTCCCGGAAAACCCCGTCCGATTTTTCTGGCCAACGAACTCATCCAAGCCATTAATAAAAGAAAATCACTTGCCAAGTTTCATCGAAATCGGTTAATTATTGTTTGAGTTATCAGACGGATACACACACACACACATATATATATATATATATATATATATATATATATATATATATATATATATATATATATATATATATATATATATATATATATATATATATATATATATATATATATATATATAAAAACATATAAAAATTGAAACTGACCCCGGATATGGGTTCTAGGGGTCCTAGTTCGCACTCATTTGAAAGAATTTTTGCAAAGTCTCACCATCGATACCTCTCTATTAGTGAATTTTTTTAATAAAAATTCACTAAAAAAGGTTTTGCACAAAAAAAGCATTATATAATATAATAATAGAAATTATGTTTTATGTGATTGAAATACAAGTTATTATTTTTTGGACGCCTGTACACACAAATCTTTAAATTAAAATCAATTCCAGTAAAGAAGGTTATCGGTAATATAAACACATCATCCTTTTGGCATTTACATGTTTCTGGAAAGAGTTATTTGTATTAACTGATTGATATCTGCACAAGCAGGTAGACAGGTAGAAATTCTTTTACCTTTGACTGTCATGGGGTTGTTGTTTTTATGTGTAGTAGCTGGTAACTTCTAAACAAACTGTAATGAAACGTAAGTATTTTAATCTATTCACTTTAAATTAGCATAACTTTATTATTATTTTTTTATTATCATAAATACGTTATCTCTCAAAGTGTAAAATCTAAAACCTATGGTAATGCAACTACAACAGTATTTTTTAACATGTTGATCGCATCAGTTGCATCAACCAATTATAAGATAGTTATATCCAACACCAGTTTTATACAATTGTTTCGTATGTTTTAAGTATGTATATTGCTTCTAGAAAAATATAAAAATATTGTATTCTCTATGTAAATAATATCTAGATAACACGAAACATGACGTAATTTTGGCCGATTCTTGAATATCAAATATTAATAAAACAAATCTGATTGGGATTTACACTATCAATCATTATGCAGGCACGCCAATGACCAAACCGAGACCACAGCATAGTTAATTATTAATGATTAATAAACAATCAGCGGTGAAACTCTCGACGGCGATACGTTACGCGCAGTCCTTCGCGCACCTCGCCATTTAAGCATAACTTCTGTTTCAAACGGCAATTTTAGCGCTAATCTTGTCAGTAGCGTAGTAAGACTAGATGCATTCTCGCAACAGTTAGAACCGTAGACCGGTTTCGCTCTTATTAGAGCTCTTCAGTACGGCATACTAATTGTAGCAAAAATACACCAAAAGTAATACGACTATAGTATAGCCAGCCTTAAAATACTAAGTGAGTGGTGGACGTGCCGCCACCTAATCTAATGAGAGCGAAACCGGTCTACGGTTCTAATTTTTGCGAGATTGCATCTAGTCTTACATACTTTGTCCCTATATTGGGGTAGAAATGGGCCAGGGGCTGACAATTTTCTAAATTGTTAGTTAGTTGTATACAGTCTCTATTTTTTTAACACTTTGTGTTATTTGGAGCTGGCGTGACAACATACTACTTGGTTCCGCAACTAGGTGGCGGCACGTCCACCACTCACTTAGTATTTTAAGGCTGGCTATACTATGGCCGTATTACTTTTGGTGCATTTTTGCTACAATTAATATGCCGTACTGAAGAGCTCTAATGAGAGCGAAACCGGTCTACGGTTCTAATTGTTGCGAGAATGCATCTAGTCTTACATACTTTGTCCCTATATTGGGGTAGAAATGGGCCAGGGCTGACAATTTTCTAAATTGTTAGTTAGTTGTATACAGTCTCTATTTTTTTAACACTTTGTGTTATTTGGAGCTGGCGTGACAACATACTACTTGGTTCCGCAACTAGGTGGCGCACGTCCACCACTCAGCACAGTAGCGTAGTATAGAGCACGGGCGGACAAACCGGCATTTTTACTGGAGCAGTGACGGGGGCTATTTTGCTCTATTTGTATAGCAGCGACAAATACCTACTACGATTCGGGTTTTTTTTTGTTGGTTCGACTAATAGAATTCGATAATGAACCGTCACTATGCTATTTACTTGTTCTTGTTTACTGTCCTGTCCTGCATCTTGTAAACTATATTCTGTTTCGCAAATTATATATTACACACCATACATTTACAAGCATATATATATATATATATATATATATATATATATATATATATATATATATATATATATATATATATATATATATATATATATATATATATATATATAGAGGGTGTTTCAAAAATGATGGTCTATGTTACAGGTGCACATTCAGCACAAAAAATAAGACTATTTTTTCATATAAATATGGGTCCGCAAATGCTTAGTTATTTAAATACAACGTGTTAAAGTTATTTGTTTTTGTCAGTTTTTCACGAATAAGTCTGAGTCAATTTAAAATTTTGGCGTGAAAGTTGCGGGGGTTTTTGAGGGCAAGAAATTTAAATATGTTATTGTTAATAACACTGCTGGTAGAGGGCGCCACCTGTAAGACTATGCTTGCATTCAATTGGCTATAATTATTTGACACCCAGTATTATCGACCTACCGTATAGCTAAGTTGCAGCCCTTATCAATTGTAAGTAAAAAATGTATATTTAATCCAAATCTCTCAGAAACACCATTTTCGAGATATTACAATTTTTGTATGTCGATGTCGCTCAAAAATTAATTTTCCTCAAGTAATTAATTGTATTGTCTGCAATTTTTAACAACAAATAAAAAAGTTTATAACATTTTATGATACCTGACTACAATAAATGTTCAAAATGGCCACCACTTCAATACACTTTCGTATTCTGCGGAGCATACAACGTCGTACTCTGTGAAATATTTCTGGTGTATTTCTAATTTGTTCGCATCCAAGTACAATTCTTTGCTGCAGATCATCAACATTTTCAACATTTGCTTTATAAACAGTACCTTTGAGATCCCCCATAAATAAAAGTCTATAGGATTTAAATCAGGGGATCGAGCCGGCCATGGCTGAGGTCCACCGCGTCCGATCCATCTGCGTCCAAAAGTATTGCTTAGGTAATTTCTGACATTTAGGGCGAAATGGGGGGGGGGCTCCGTCATGCATAAACCACAGGTTATGCCTTATGTCAAGAGGTACATTTTCTAATATTCCATTTAGTTGGTTTTGCAGGAATTCAAGATAAGTTGTAGCATTAAGTCTCTAAGGTAAAAAAATTGCTCCTATCAAATTACACCCTACAATTCCAGCCCATACATTCAAGGAAAATTGCTGTTGATGATGTCTTTTAAAAACTGCTTGGGGATTTACGTCAGCCCAAATATGGCTGTTACGAAAATTGACGATCCCGTCGCGCCTAAATCCAGACTCGTCAGTGAACAATACACAATTCAACAAGTTCTCTACATTATTATGTTGAAAAAACCATTGGCAAAATTGTAGGCGAGGTATAAAATATCTTTTAGGCGATAGTGCCTACACACGTTGGATGTGATATGGACGCAATTGTTGCTTGTGAAGAACTCGCCATATCGCTGCACTGGATGCTCCCAGATGATTGGCCATTTTCCTAGAACTTATTTTTGGATTTTGTTCAATTGCATCCAGAACAGCCTCTTCAAAATCAGGATTTCGTGCACTTCGTGGTCTGCCTCGATCAGAAGTAACTTTATTAAGGGTACCTGGTAAAAAATATATATGCGAAAGAGACAGATCAATGTATTAGATAATGTAAGTATGTACCTGTTTCTCGCAGACGGATGTCCTTCTGTCTGGAATTCTCCGATTTGGGAAGGCTTCTTCATACAGTCGTTTCGCCTCATAACAGTTACCAAAAGCCCGTGAATACATAACATGCATGTCTGTTACTTCATTGTTGGTAAATAATTCCATATTTAATTAGAAAAATTACGGACAATACAATTAATTACTTAAAATAGTGAGTAGTCTCAAACGTAAAAGTCAAATGTAGTATATGTCACGATGAAAACGCAAAAGTCAAGTCCCGTAACAATGGAAACCACTTTGTTAAATGGTTTGTTCAAAGTTTGTCGTCATGGCTTTTTATTTTATCTTCATGATTGTGTCTTGTCAGTTTTTTTTTCTGGTAATATTTTAATTTTTAACTAGAGTATAAGAAAATTAAGTTTATACTTACTGATAGCAATTAAAAGGTGAAAAATGTATTCCTATGATTTGTCGCAGAATTAATTTTTGAGCGACATCGACATACAAAAATTGAAATATCTCTAAAATGGTGTGTCTGAGAGATTTAAATCAAGTATACGTTTTGTGCTTACAATTGATAAGGGCTGCAATGTAGTGATACGGTAGGTCGATATTACTGGGTGTCAAAAAATTATAGCCAATTGAATGCAAGCCATGTCTTACAGGTGGCGCCCTCTGCCAGCAGTGTTATTAAAAATAACATATTTAAATTTCTTGCTCTCGAAAACCCCCACATGCCAATTTTCACGTCAACATTTTAATTTGACTCGGACTTATAATTTTAACACGCTGTATTTCAACAACTAAGCATTTGCAGACCCATGTTTATATGAAAAAATAGTCGTATTTTTTTTTGCTGAATGTGCACCTGTAACATAGATCATCATTTTTTAAACACCCTATATATATATATATATATATATATATATATATATATATATATATATATATATATATATATATATATATATATATATATATATATATATATATATATATATATATATATATATATATAGCAAGTCTATCTAAATATTTGCTAAGACATCTACCTCTATCGACTTGTGTATGCCCTTTACATTTTCCAACTTACACAAATTATGTCGTTCAGAGCCATATCCCTAGTAACAAAACAATCACAGCCAGAACATCAGTACTGGAACAATAAAATATATATAGAAACAAACTAACTTTATATCTTAAAGCTCAACTCTTCTACAATTATAAGCATTCGGTTAATCTAAACTGACCAAGCCAATAGTAAGCGAGTATCACAAAATAAAGTACACAAATAAGGCCAAACCTCGAATACTGCTCCCACATATGGGGTGCCGCTTCCGATTCTACACTAGCTATCCTGCACTCCATTCAGAAGAGAGCTAAACGTCACATCGGTGACCCTACCCTCACCCAAAAGCTGCCATCCCTTGCCCACCGACGTGCCGTTGGTGTCCTCTCTCTCTCTCTCTCTCTCTCTCTCTGTCTCTCTTTTATAGATATCTGCACGAGCACTGCTCAGATGAGCTTTCTTCCATAGTTCCTCCACCTGCTGCCCTCAACAGATCTACCAGGGGAACAGAGCAAATGCACCAGGTCACCAGACAAGGAATATCTTGTTATGTCCACCCTTTTGTCCCGAGGACTTCCAAGTTGTGGAATTCCTTGCCGGCACATGTTTTTCCTTCTCCTCCGAACCTCAAAACCTTCAAGTCCAGAATTAACAAGTTGCCTCTTTCCTCCTTGTCGACATCCACGGTACGATGGTATTTAGGTTGTAAGCCCTCGTGGTGTGTTGTTGAAAAACACACAGCACACCTATCCCGTGGCTCTATAATACAAATATGGGACATGACATCCTCAATTCCCATCCGTACCGAGGTACATTCAGAAGTTAACGCAATATGTGTCTCATAGCAAAGGTAGGTTTTCCCATCATACGTCACACGCAAACCACTCACATTCCACCCCTCATTAACCAGTCATCAGCCATACAATCATAGAAACAAAAGAAAAAGCAAAAAAAAGCAAAATAAAAAGCAGAAAAATCAACCAATAAATAACCATTAATTCTTACTCGCGTCCGTGTACCACCCTACATCCATGTCCTCCAATGTATATATGCCAACATTCCCCCAGACACACTCACACTCATACATAGACACATACAGACCTCTACACAAGCGTCTACAGCCACCGCGATACTTTGGCTTTGAAAATCCCGCATTTGTAGTTTGGACTTCCCGCTTGTTTGGAATTTGATGTTTGATGATTTGATCAGCTGTTTTCTGCTTGCTTCTGTTGTGTAGTATTGTTTCAGCTTGGCTTTAGCAATAGTTCTAGTTTTTAATAAGTTTATCGTTAGTGAATAGTGGTTTCTAAATTCCAAAAGACTATTTATTTATTCCGTTTTTATTTCATTTTATTTTTCACAAATTTTAAAATTTTTCATATTGGCTGTTAGTTATTTTTATCGCATTGTATTGTCTCTGACAAAAAACACGAAATATTTTTCAACCTTAACTCCACCATGTAAAGAACTGCTTGACCATGCATATTTTGCCTAAATTAGGAACAGAAAAAAATATGATGCATAAATACATTACTTAAGAAAATTTAGAGAAAATTACAACCATTTAGGATGCTTGCTTAGTATGTTAATTTATTTCTTGTTTTATTTTATATACCTGCTTTTGTCTAGACGTGTTTTAAGTGACTATAGGATACATAGTTTTTGATACATAGTTTACTAATTTAATATTAGTGAATTTTCGTAGAAATCACAAATTTACAAATTGGGAGATCCCGACTTTCGAATTTTGAGAAAATTTTTGCAAATGAGCGCGAACTAGGACCCCTAGAACTCATATCCGAGGTCAGTTTAAATTTTTATATGTTCATATATATATATATATATATATATATATATATATATATATATATATATATATATATATATATATATATATGTGTGTGTGTGTGTGTCACACGGATAACTCAAAAAATAGTGGGCTGATTTCTATAAAATTTCGCATGTACCTTCGTTTTGTAAGTGGCTTGGATAAGTTCGTTAGTCAGGAAAATCAGACGAGGTTTTCCAGGAAAATATTGAGTTTTCATTCGAAAAAATTTTTATCTCAAAAAATAGAAAAGGTATCATAACCAAATTTGGTAGATAGGTTTACAATATAAAAAGTAAACTATACACCAACACTTACATTTCTATGTGGCAAGAAAAAAGTTATAATAAAATATGTTGTGCCAGATCATTTCTATGAAAATTCACTACCATAACGCACTTGCTGCGTCCAGACTTCTTATTTCTGTGCAGATAATTAAAATGTTTGGAGAATCTATATTTTCTATTTTGGAATATGTGTTAGTGACGAGTTTAGTCCATAATGTGAATACGTAAATGTGGCAATACATTAAGATTTTTTTATTTCTTTTTATAATTGTTTAAAACCAAGCTGAAACAATACTGTCCGACAGAAACAAGCGGAAAACAGCTGATCAAATCATCAAACATCAAATTTCAAAGAAGCGGGAAGTCCAAACAAAGCATGCGCGATTTTGAAAGCCAAAGTATCGCGGTGGCTGTAGACGCTTGTGACCTCTACACACAAGCACAAGTAAATCACATACTCACATGCGCACTCGAACATGCCCAGTCAACTATAAAGAATCGCCAAGAATGTATATATTCTTCGTATTAGGTAATCTTTAACCTTTTTTTAACTTGTAATGTATCGGTCCTTTCAATTCTCCAGGTATTAAATTATAAAACTTTGGACCGTAGTACAACAAGGATCGCTGAGAAGCGTTTTTCATTCTTAATGAAACTGACAAGACATCATTTACACGATTTCTCGTCGGATAACCATGTGTCACTCTTGCGTGTTTTGTACTGTGTACATGCATACATTATAGTGCTTTTAGCAGAAATAAGCTTCTTAGGTCCAATATTTTGTTTTCACAGTTGCACAGCAATTTAGTCGGATATTGTACATCTGTTTTATAAATGACTCATAGTATGAAATTTTGTGTGATCTGCAGGGAGGAAAGAATATTCTCATAACATACACCCCAGGACAATATGCTATACAAAAATAATGACTCAACCAGTGCTCTATATAACATAAGTTGATTCTTTTATGGAGTACACTCCCCGGCGAGTAGAATTTGTTGATTATGTTTTTGATACTTTTGTTATTATAATCAATGTGATCATCCCATTGAACTGCTGGTCAACAACAATACGAGGACAATTAATACTTTTTGTTTTTTCAATGTGTTTCACGTTCCTCATCATATTTAAATCTCCAAAGTCAACAGGTATTTCCGCGTTAGTAGGAGAAAATGTCATATATTTTGTTTTACTTACATTTAAAGAAAGTAAGTTATTACCCAGATGTAATTTCATATAATTTGTTCGTCTCTCAGTCTTCTCAATAATTTCAGTCCAACTTTTATCATCAAATAGCAATACAGTATCGTCACAATATGCTATAGGCGAACACTAGATTTTTGTTCTCTAGCAACTTATTAATATAGATGGAGAACAGAACTGATCTCAACACAGAACACTGCGGCACACCAGCCTCAGCAGTCATTGATTTTCCGACTGTTTTCCCTATTTTCACTCAATGTGTACACATATGCAAGTAGCTCTGGAAGACCTCCAAAACCGCACCTTTCACTCCAATGTCTTCCAGCTTATTTAGCATATTTTATGTGATACGGTATCAAGCGCCTTCAAAATATCGAGGAACACTGCAACAGTATTCCTACCAGCGTTAAACCTTTTTAAGACTCCCGAAGTCAAAGCAGGCAAAGCATCTTCTTCTGACATGTTTCCCCTAAAACCATATTGATGTCTAGAGATTAGATTATGTTTATTTAAGTAAGATGCCAGTCTATTTTTTTTAATTTTAAATTAAAATTTATATATATATATATATATATATATATATATATATATATATATATATATATATATATATATATATATATATATATATATAGTCATCCGAAAATCCCGTCTCCTTTGTGACCTCACTTTTCTAAAAGCCTGCCGTGATCATCACCTGGTCTCAAAATCTTTTTAACTTAAACACCACACCAAATCACATATTATCCCCAACATTTTCAAACGAACAGGCTTTGCTCTTCTTAGAAATTCCATTCACGAGGCAAGATGATACCTTAACACTACCAACACACTCCTTTACGACACGTACATAAAAATACACACATTCAAAATACACCCTACACTTTGTGACACTCTAAACAGACTCTCACAAAGTAAAGCAGAACATGTTACACAACAAAAGATGGACGTACAGAAAAGGAAATTACAGCATCTTCTAGACATCAAAAGTTTCAAACAACACTCACATAATGCCTTGCCTACTACAGTAGTTCACAACCTTTCAAATTCCAACATAAGTGACGTCGCTATCAAAGTTCTATCCAAAGGTTTTAATTTTGCACCAACCCCTAATTCATCCCAAAAGAAAAGATAATTTCTCAATCAGAAAATGCTAACACACCTACCGACTGACGGAGCTGAAAGTACGAGACAGGACATTGCCAGGATATTACGTTATGCTAAACCTCTACCTTCCAACCTTTTTTCTCACGAAGTCAATCAGAGACCACAGAAATTATAATCCTACCTGCAGACAATGGCAACGCTACAGTCATACTCGACAAAACAGACTATTTACAAAAGATGGACAATATACTAAACAGCATAGACCCCCGCGAAAAATCATCTCGCATCCCTAGAAAATACAGGCTCCCGAAAATCCTTAAGCCTGATATTCCCCTTCGCCCTATCGTAAGTGCCCACCGTTCACCCACACAAAAACTTGCAAAACATCTGGCCAAAACTCTCCAACCATTAGTAGAAAACGCTACATCCTATGTCAAAAACTCTACCCATTTCAATGACCTTTTTCAAAACAACACCATTTTTCAAAACGACATCCTAGTTAGCTTTGATATAGTTTCCTTATTCACTAATATACCTCTATCTGAAAGCCTTTACATTCTCAAGAATAAACACAATATTTTACACGATAACTTAGCTCTTCTAGAACTCTGCACATCTAACACTTATTTCCTTTTACACAACAAATTTTACAAATAAGTTCGAGGTGCTCCAATGGGTTCACCACTCTCTCCTGCATTGGCTAACATTTACATGGAAAACTTCGAGACACAGGCCCCCAATTCCTCCCAACTTAAACCAACCTGCTGGTTAAGATACGTTGACGTCATTTTCGCTGTCTGATCACACGATACAAATCTTTAGACGAATTCTTTTCTTACCTAAATAACATCAACCCCCAAATCCAGTTGACCATTGAAATAGAAAATAATTTTTCGTTGCCTTTCCTAGATGTACGCATCACTAAAAACCAAGTCAGCGGATTTTCTTACACTGTGTACCGAAAACCAACCCACACTAATCGTTATCTTAACGCCCAATCTCACCATCACCCACCGCAACTAAATTCCGTGGTTCGCACACTAATAACACGATCGCTCAGACTAACGGACAAGAACAATAAACAGACAGAATTAAACTTTTTAAGACAGACATTGCTGGAAAATGGATACGACAACAAATACGTACTACGAAACATTAGAAACGCACAACAAACCACTACACTACAATAAGAACAGACAGAGTCCACACAACAACACACAGCGTTTTTAACATACATTAAAGGTGTCACCGACAAAATCAGTCGAATTTTTAGAACCCATAATATCAAAACCATATTCACAATAGAGCAAAAACTCTCAAATCTAATAAAAACTCCCAAGGATACGATTCGAAACGAATCCCACGGAGTTTATGAAATTCTTTCTTCCGACTGTTCCCGAACTTATGTAGGACAAACAAATAGACGCATCCACGATAGAATATTTGGACACACCCTCGCAGTTAGAAAATCCGACCCCTTATCGGCGCTGGCCATGCATCATATCCTTACAGGACACAAAATAGACTTCGACAATGCCAAAACAATAGCCCCGGTTTACAACCAGAATTATCCGCGAAGCAATCAAGATCGAAAAACTTCCCGATTGTTTAAATAAGAGAGATGATGGTTTTCGTCTTTTGATTACTTGGAAACCTATTATATCTTCATTGCAAGCACACAAAAAGACAATAAATTCAATAGACAATTTTACTGCCCCATTACCTAACTCAACAAATACCTGTAATTCTCTTAATCCTTTAAGTACCGTCACGAAAGCCCCCGACTCAACAAATACCTGCAATCCTCTTAATCCTTTAAGTACCGTGACGAAAGCCCCTGATTTAATTAACCGTGACCCGACTCATTACACTGATAACGAAGCAGGTAGACGAAACGATACATACAAGACTTGCAACTAACTGCCAGATCTCTCCTGAGCCTAGGGTTAAACACACTGAGACCTTAGAGACTATCTCCAGCGAGATTTATGGAGTAGGCAGATTGAGACCCCGTAGTCGAGCTGCAACAACCCAACCCAGCTTTGTCCACTGCTCTAAGGAGTAGGCAGATTGAGGCCCTAGAGTTCATGTCCTTACATATTTCGTTTACCTCTTGAAAATGGCCCCAAAAAAGGAATCGAAACGTCGAGCTTTAATAAATTCTGGACGCGGTTCAACCAGATAACCAGGTATGTCTCATATATATATATATATATATATATATATATATATATATATATATATATATATATATATATATATATATATATATATATATATATATATATATATATATATATATATATATATATATATATACATTCTGCAAATTTCTCAAATAAGATGTTAATTTTCCATTTCTGCTAAAGCAGCGTTGCATACCAACATTAATTTGGGTGAAGCGGACTATAGGAGCTAAGTAAATATAAGATTTTATTATTTAAATTCGTGCAAAATTCGTTATCACTTTTTATTAAAATGGCGCGACTTGTGATAAACTTTGTAACGATTTCGTGTTATGCCTGATAGTTTTTATTGTGAATAAAGATAAAGAAATAATTTTCTTGTGTACCTATATATGATAGGGTCTTTCTAAACAAGTAAGTTTATTTTAAAATATATAGGCTAGTGTTATACGTTCCGTATCCGTAGTCTTTGGCAAAACAGTAACCTCACCCTGTCTGGTTTATTGGTATTTTACTTTTGCTGTTTTATTGTGAACGCTTTTTGGGAATGCCTTAAAGACACAATTGGTTGGTTGGAAACTTATACATACACAGGTCAAGAACAAGTTAAGTAAGTTTAGAAACAGTAATACGTATTGTACAGCTAAAGAAAATCTCACATATCTTCCACTTTTTCTTATTCTACGGCAAAAGTATTTCAAACTTTTTTTTGATACTTTCTTGTTGGAAATTTTTAGGAAGGGTGTCTCAAAGATATGTTTGATCAAAGAGGCATGTACAACATGTAAGAATGCTACAGTTGGCTAGTAAACTTTACTATCTAAATTTCTTAACATTTTGCCAAAGGTAAATGAGTATTAATTTTAATTATATTCTATTATAAATTCAAGAAAAAGTTAACATATTTCTTTATAGTCCAGTAAATCCGTCAAAAAATACCTTAATTTTGTTAATAGCTTGGATGAGTTCGTTAGACAGTTTTGACACTCAAATACTTTTAGAAAAAAAAATGCAAAAAACTGCTTGAAAACGCAATATCTTTTAAATTACTATTAACATTAAACCAAAATTTGACAAGCACATAAACGTTGTACGAGTGGTCCCACCCACCAAATGTGAACTTAATTGGTTCAGTAGATCTTGAGTTATAACTAAATAAAAAATCAACTATATGACCTCAAATTACCTCTGAATGGATAGATATAGGTCTATAATGTTAGACAAGGTCAGACAGATAAATCAGGGCTGCGCTGCCATTGCAAACAAAATCTCCAAATTCAGTTTTAAACGGACACTCTGCGAAAATATGTCGCAATACACACCCGCCGAGTTGCCATTTACGACAACTCTTATCAAAATTTGTATAAATATAAGAAAACTGTAAATAAACAGAAATTTTAATAAAAGTGATTCAATTTGTTTAAAAGCAATCTAGAACTACGTTTTATTATATTATATTTATATGATATATATAAATATTAAGCTTTCTATTTTCACGGTATTTAAAAGCCATCTCCATCTCTCTAGTTTAATCTGACAATAACACTGTCATCTGTTAGCTGACAGGAGTCATTAGAGAAACGTGTACGTTCTGCGGATAACCTCGAATTCGACTACGCTAATACCGTAGAATCTCAGAATATAAAACAAGTAACTATAATCAACGGTTAATACAAATAGTAGGTAAATAATAACCCAACTTGTAATTTTAACATAACTTTAACAAATGCCTTCGGGAGTAGATTGTGACTGTAGTATATTATGATTCTAACATCCAATCAAACAAATAGGAAAGCGATTGTGTACATCCGATTCAGGTTCTTAATCAATGCATGTAGGTACTGTAACAAAATTATTTCAAGAAGAAATATACCTACCTCAAACTAATATGAGTATAATACCCAGGGTACCTAGGTACTTATGGTTTCTTTACTCTTAACTTTTACTCTTTATGAAACATTTGAGGTAAATGAAACTACATAATATCATAAAGCAGTTTAAATTACATGTATAAATAGATGTACAGTGTAAATTATTAAAATTAAAGTTTCAAAATTTTGTACTGTTTATTTTTATTTCATTTTAAAAAAGTACGGATACAGTAATAGTAATTAAGTGTTAAAAAGAGTTTAGGTGCAGCAAGTGCGTTATGGTAGCGAAGTTTTGTAAAAATATTTCAAATGGTCATAACTCAATTTCCCATTAAACTAGAAACTAAATGTTATAACTTAAAAGAACATAAACAGACGTGGTTGTGTACCAATTTTCAAGTCGTTTGATCGAAGGAAAATAAAGTTATTCGAAATTAATAATAAAATAATGCTTGACATCACTTCAGATTTGGTAATGCAATATATACCATGTTGGACAAAGACAGACGGCGTTATCTTTACTGCTATGCTATTAAAATAAATCTTTGATAAAAATCTAAACAATGGAAGTTATTGCAAGATTGACTGGAGAATATTCTGAGAGATACGGCAGGGAGGCCATCTCGGTGCAGGACCAGGTAGTATGTTGTCACGACAGTTTTAGTTTACACAAACTTTTATAGATAGAGCTGTGTACAATATACAACCAACTAACAATTTTGAAAAATTGTCAACCTTAGACCATTTCTTTCCTAATACGGGGATACAGTTTACGTCCAAAAACACTATATTTTAGCATTCGAATATATACTAATAAAAACTCGGGACGCAGCAAGTGCGTTATGGTAGTGAATTTTCTTAAATATGTTTTTATTGCAAATATGTCTGTTTTCTTTTTATTTAAGAAAGCAGGCATCAATTTTGGTTACCAGTATAACCTATATAGTAAAAACAATGTGCCATGTTTCATAAAAATAACTTTATTGTGTGAATATGTACAAAAATGTCCAAAAGTCAACTTAAAGTGTTCCCACAAAAACTCGTTTCTTGGTCAACCTTATAGGTTAATAGCAAATTGGGCTATTCAAATATGAAGCATTTGATCAAAATTCGCTACCATAACGCACTTGCTGCATCCAGAATTTCTTTTCTTACAAACATGCATTATATTTCGATGGAAATGCAAAAATGCAATAACATAAGGCGTGTTTGATTAAAAATATATAGTAAAAACAATGTGCCATGTTTCATAAAAATAACTTTATTGTGTGAAAATGTACAAAAATGTCCAAAAGTAAACTTAAAGTGTTCCCACAAAAACTCGTTTCTTGGTCAACCTTATAGTTTAATAGCAAATTGGGCTATTCAAATATGAAGCATTTGATCAAAATTCGCTACCATAACGCACTTGCTGCATCCAGAATTTCTTTTCTTACAAACATGCATTATATTTCGATGGAAAATGCAAAAATGCAATAACATAAGGCGTGTTTGATTAAAAAAATAAGAAAATTTGTATCACCAACGACTTATGGGCCATCCTATGATGGTAGAAATATTTTTTTAAGATGTAGCTCAAGACACCCTATAATTAATATATAATTTTTTTTCATATCTTGTATAATAACGGATATATTGAGCTTTATTGATTTTTTTACGAAAATTCGACAAAAATGTTATACCATTAAACGATAAACTCTATAGCTTAGGCTACTGCCAAACATCAGAGAAAGGGTCTATATTAAATTAATTTTCTGGAAATATTTTAGTAAAATGAAGGACAATGACGGTTGAAGCTAAGACTTCTGGGTTTGTAAAACATTCTTCTTGAGACATTTCCTTTCCATAGACCGTACTAGATTCAAGTTCTTTGCCTAAATGTTGCCAATTTTTGACGTTTTAAATCGCAATTTTGACATTTTGGGGAAAATCCCAAAAATTTTTTATTTAAATGCCTATAACTTTTTTGTCTTTTGATCTACAAAGCTAAATTTTGGTAGGTGGCTTACGTATAATGATATAAACCCGCGTACCAAATTTGGTTGCCCTTACTTTGTTAATTTTTGAGATATAATTTTTTTACAATTTTTTTCGAAAGAAAACTCAAAATTTTCCGGGAAAACCTGGGCCGATTTTCCTGGCTAACGAACTTATCCAAGCCATTTGTAAAAGGAAGGTACTCACAAAATATAATCAAAATCGGCCTATAATTTTTTGAGTTATCGGTGTGATACATATATATATATATATATATATATATATATATATATATATATATATATATATATATATATATATATATATATATATATATATATATATATATATATATATATATATAAACATATAAAAATTGAAACTGACCCCGGATATGTGTTCTGGGGGGCCTAATTAGCGGTCATTTGAAGAAATTTTTTCAAAATTCAAAAGTCGGGATCTCCTCATTAGTGATTTTTTTTTAAGAAAATTCACTAATAAAAAATTTAATGAAAGTGATTCAATTTGTCTAAAGGCAATCTAGAACGACGTTTCATTATGATAATAATTAAGGTTCCAATTATTCACGTTCACGGTATTTAAAATTAAAATCCATATATATATATATATATATATATATATATATATATATATATATATATATATATATATATATATATATATATATATTCTAGTTTAATCTGACCACACCTAGCTATTTCTCACGAGAAGCGTGTACGCTCTGCGCATCGCATAACCTCGAAATCGACTCCGCTGGTGCTAATTGCTAATACTTTATTAGGATCTTATGATATAAAACCACTAGGTACCTATATTCTATGGTTAATACAAATAGTAGGTAAATAATAACCTAACTTTTAATTTTAACCTAACTTTAACAAAATGACTGTAGCAATATATTATGATTGTAACATCCAATGAAACAAATATGTAAGTGATAGGTAAACCGCATGTAGATTGTAGATATTGTATGTATTACGTAGTGAACTCTATACAGAATTCACTGGTAGGTTTTAACAAAATTATTTCAAGAAGGAGTATACCTACCTCAAATTAATACACGAAGTACTTTAATATCTAGGTAGGTACTACAAAGTACATACATCCCTAGTTAAAATTATATAAACAGATGTTTAGGTGAAATTATTAAAATTTTAATTTCAAATTTTAGTATTGTTTATATTTAGTTCATTCTCAAAAAATATGGATACAGCAATAGTAAATAAATGTTGAAAATAGTTTAAGTGCGTTATGGTAGCTTCATAAAAATTTTGCGAATGGTGATAAGCCAATTTCTCATTAAAATACAACCTTCAGTTTGGATACTTAGTAAAACCTATATAAAAGCAGCGTGGATACTAAATTTCAAAAATTACACAACGAGTTTTACAAATAATTAGAAATTTGTTTTAAAAAACTTTTTTTGTTATTTTGTTTGCAGAAACTGGTTCGACTGAGTTGATTAAAACCGACATTCAAGCGATTAATATGGAAAAATACTTACCTGCACTATAATTTGAAAGATGCATTCCGTTTATAAATAAAAATTAAATTTTCGGTAAATTTACAGACTAGCACATGGGGGGTGTTTAGAAAAACATTTTTAAAAATATGCTTAGAACCCGTTGTGGATGCCCAAACCACAAGAAGAATTTCTTTCAAACAGCTCACAAGAAAGTTACGGGACCAAGAGTGAATAGGGGTGTTGGGCGGAGAAGAATATAAAAAGGAGATGTCAGCTGAAAGTGCGAAAGAAACAGCGCAATTGGACATCTTTAAGCTGCCTTTATCCCATTTTGCAGCTATACCTCCTTAAAATCATGTTTACCGCGCGCAGAACCTCTATATTCACCTCAGGTCCGTAACTTTCTTAGGGGTTGCTTTAAAGGAACTTTTCTTGCTTACATTGTTCTTGTTTTGCATTGAGGGTGTATGTAGGCATGCAGAAGGGGAAGGAGAAATTCACTAGTATAACGCACTAGCTGCGTTCCGGACTTTTTTCTATTCTACATTGGGAAATTTATATATTTTATTTTTAAAAACAGAATTAAGGAAATAAATACAATTAAAAACAAAGATACATTCATAGAAAATGTTCAAACTGTAAAACATTCATTTCCTGACAATGTGCAAGGCGGTTTCTAAATTCCCCAAGAACACTTTGTAGATTTTTTGTTCAACTTCTTGCCGAATCCCACGGTTTAAATCTTCTACATTATCTGGCCTGTTGGCGTATACTTTCGACTTTAAATATCCCCACGAAAAAGATCTAGTGAGGTCAAGTCAAGAGAACTGGCTGGCCACTCTTACCAATATATCTGTTAGAAAACGCAGGTAAATAGGTACTAACATGATTAGCAAAATGGGGTGGCTCTATGTCCAAATCAAATATGCTGATCGATGTAATTTAGATTTCCAGCAGCAGGATATAGTCTTTTCAGTGTTGGTACTAAAAAAAAATTACCAAAAAACTTGTGAATCCTTCGGCAGCAATCGTCGAAAAAATAGGGACCGATTACTTGAATTCAATATTCCCATCCTAAACATTCACTTTCTTGGGATATTGTGTGTTTGTCTCCATCATTCAATGAGAATTTTATCTGATCCAGTACCGTCAGTTTTGTCCATTGATGGTGTCATTTAAACAAAACGTCGCTTGTCAGAGAAAAGAATTATCTTTGTAAAATGAGGGTGTGCTTGATACAGATTCAATATTCTTTTGCAGAACTTGATCCTACGATCGCCATTATCCAACTCCTGCACTAGGTGAACTTTGTACGGGTACATATTTTGTCTCTTCATAACACGTAACAACGACGTCTTGCTTACCTTACGTTCCCTACCGATTTTTTTACTCGATTTGTGAGGATTTTCCTCTACACTCCTTGAAATATCCAACTGGTTTTCTGCATTAATTTGGACATTTGGACCTCATTTTGGAGTACCTAGAACATGTCCAGATTCATGAAGTTTTCGCTATATTATACTAACTGTTGCCTGTGATACGGGACGTTCTGGATACTTGGCATTAAACATTTCACATACCCCCATATGAGTTCTGATTCTACTGCCACAAACAATCATTATTAGAATGGCTTTTCTTTGCGTTTCAACGTAAATGATGAACGATAGATAAAAAAATATCCAGGCGAGTTCACACTGTAGAAAAATTATAGAAGAATGAAAAACTAAGTGCTTCGATTGTAGGGCTTAATAGAAAGATACAAATTAATCTCTATCTACCATTAATAATTTATTTTCCTAATCAAATCGAGTTATCATCTGTCCATCTTTATTTCTTTATGTCATACCTAAATACCTCACAGATAATGATTTTATTATTATGACTTTATTAGCTCAAATCGTACAGTATGTCCATATACAATAAGTATGCTACTTGTGTATATTACGACATAATTTAAAAGCTTTTATCTAAAACTATTGACAATTACGTTTCCAAATTCTATAAACTTCAAATTTTGATAAGCCAAACCAGATTACTTTTTAGCCTTTCTGACTCCATCTAACAGTTCAGTCATTGCCTTCTTTTACCATAACTCACCATAATTACACACAAATCATATTTTACTCTTTACACACCATAGTTTCCACAAATTTTTTAATTTTGCAGACACCTAAAATGACTTTTGTTATCTACAAAAATGTTTACTTTTACATTTTTCATAATACACCGCTCCTGTAAAAAAATCTACATAAAGTACATTTTATCTCAGAAATTACGAGCGGAAAAACTGAGACCTTCTCATATCGTATATTTCAAATGCCATTATCTCCATAATGACAACAGAAACAAACAAAAATAACTACCGAATGCACGATCAAAATGCCTTACCCTTCCAATTTAAAAACATACGGGCTGTAAGTGTCACACTAGGGGGATAAATGCGAGGGGCGACATTTTTACCTTACTACGTGTAATTTAAAAATAAAAAATTGACGTGTTTCAGGGTTTTTGGCGAATTTTTTGTAAAACGAAAAATTCACTAATGGGGAGATCCGTATATATATATATATATATATATATATATATATATATATATATATATATATATATATATATATATATATATATATATATATATATATATATATATATCGTACCGATAACACAAAAAATAAGGGCCGATTTTGACAAAATTTGGTAGGTGCCTTCCTTTTGTAAGTGGCTTGAACAGCTTTGTTAGCCAGGAAAATCGCACCAGTTTTTCAGGGAAAATTTTGAGTTTCCTTTCGGAAAATTTTTGTATCTCCGAAAATGACGAAGAGAAAGCAACCAAATTTGGAATTAAAGTTAATACTATTAAGCTTAACCGACATGTCGAAATTCAGATCTCTAAGTTAAAAGAAAAAAAATTATGGGCATTTAAAGAACAAAAATTGGGTGCCACTGAAGACCAGAGGAACGCACAAAACCAAAATATTTAGTATGGTTTACAAAATCTATTGTATGCTAAAGACAAATATTAAGTTTTTTTGACGCAAAAATGTCAAGAAATAACAGAAAAATTACTTTGAAAGTTTTATATTTTCTTCTTAAAACGTCAAAGTACCGATTTGGAACGTCAATATTTGCAATTTTTAGGCGAAGAACCTAAAACAAATATGGGTCATATAGAAAAATTGTTATAATAAATGTATTCTACAACGCCTTAAGTTACAGCTTCAACCATCACTGTCATTTTTTCTAAATTTTACTAAAATATTTGCCGAAAATTCATTTCAGATAAAAATTTTTTTGATGCTTTGGCAGTAGTTTCAGTTATAGGGTTTGTAGTTTAAGAGTCTATACTTTTTTGCGAATTTTCGTTAAAAAAAATCGTTATTGAAAATATCTCGACTTTTAAATTTTAGAAATATTTCTTCAAATGAGCGCCATCTAGACATGTTTACATATACATATACATGGTCGTGCATTTTTCGTGTAAAGCTCAATATATCCGATAATCTAAAAGATACCGGAAAATATTATAAAAGTTACTTATAGAGTGTTTCAATCTGCATCTTATAAAATTACGTTTGCACCCACAGGCTGACCCATAAGTCGTAGGTGATACAAGTTTTCTTTTTTAAAGGAACACCCCTTTGATTTATGCATTATTATTACTATTCCATCGAACTTAAATCCACGTTTGTAAGGAAAAAAATTGATATCCTCCATCCTTTTTGAGTCATTTTAATTATTTTGCAACTTTTCACATTTTTGACACAAATCAAAAATTGTAATACGGCGTTTTTGCCAATGGATATCGAAGTCCCATAAAAATGACGTATTTAGGAAGGTTTTTAATTATTATATTATTCGTCAAAACCATCGAGATTCCATACACAGGACACTCTCAAATATTAACTGAATTTGAAAAAATTCAAACTGCTGTAACTCAATGTTTTCAAACAGAACAGCTTGCGTTTAATGTTTTAGAAGTGAACGGCATATAAGGTAAGGCTAGATGCATTTTCACCACAATTAGAACCGCAGACCGGTTTCGCTCTAATTAGAGCTCGTCAGTACGGCATACTAATTGCATCGGAAATAGACCTATAAAGTAATACGGCTATGGTAACCAGCCAACATTAAGTGAGATATAAGACATGAAGCACGTGCCACGACCTCGTTGCGGAACCAACTGGTATGTTGTTACGGCAGCTCCAAATAACACAAAGTGTTAAATATTAGAGACTGTATACAACCAAGTAACATTTTAATACATTGTCAGCCCTGGCCCATTTCTACCCTAACATAGGGACAAAGTATGTAAGGCTAGATGCACTTTCACCACAATTAGTACCATAGACCGGTTTCGCTCTAATTAGAGCTCTTTAGTACGGCATACTAATTGCAGCGAAAATACACCTATAAAGTAATATGGCTATGGTAGCCAGCCTTCCAACACTAAGTGAGATATAAGGCACAAAGCAAGTGTCGCCACTTCGTTGCGGAACCAAGTAGTATGTTGTCACGGCAGCTCCAAGTGTTAAATATTAGAGACTATATACAACCGCTCTACGGTTCTAATTGTGGTGAAAATGCATCTAACCTTACATACTTTGTCCCTAGAAGAAATGGGCCAGAGCTGACAATTTATTAAATGGTTAGTTGGTGGTATATAGTCTCTAATATTTAATGTGTTATTTGGAGCTGCTGTGACAACATACTACTTAGTTCGGCAACGAGGTGGCGGCACGTGCTTCGTGCTTTATATCTTACTCTTACTGCTGGAAGGCTGGCTACCATAGCCGTATTACTTTATAGGTATATTTTCGTTGCAATTAGTAGGCCGTACTGACTTCGTGTCTTATATCTCACTACAACATATGTGTAATCGTACGCAGTCTGGTGTTAAGGTAGTCCACCAGTTGATGTTATTTTAAAAGATGATCTACCATAATAACCAAATATTTTATCTCTGTCACTCTTTCTATATAGCAATTGTTTTCATAAATTTTTATATCACCTAGAGCCTCGCTGGTTCAGTGGTAAGAGCGTGTGTCTCTGAAGCGAAGGGTACTGGGTTCGATGTCAGGGTTCTGCTTTCACTTTTTCAGTACATACTGTAACATTAACATCAACCGAGGTTGTGGCATTGTATTTGAGCAAGTTGAATGTCTGCACGTTTCGCCCTTCGGGGATGGCGTAAAGTCGTCGGTTACGTGTCGATGCGATGTTGGGCACGTTAAAGATACCCACCCTCCTTACATAAAGGCAGAAGTTCGGCAAAATTTCCACGATAGATGAAACTGCTCCCTGGCGTCGGTAATTGGCCAGAGTCGCGGAAATATGCCAACGTTAAAGAAACAAAAACACACTCACATGTATCAGCTAAAGCTGTCCCGCACCTTGACCACCTGCTCTCGTTCTTAGGTCTAAACACCTCTAATGCATTCCGTCGAACACTAGCTTATAGAGTAGCATCTCATGAGACACAGTTTCTAAAGCCTTTCCTAAATCCAAAACCCCATCTATTGTTCTTTGTCGCGTTCAAAGTTACTTAAGATTGCCGAGCTAACTCTATGGAGGTGCTGATCGAACGGAGATACTTGGTCTCAAACCATACTGATCTGGTGGGAGCACACGGAAGGCGTTCAAGAAGGTGAATAATAATCTTTTCAAAGGCATTTTCCAAAACTCTTTGTCAGTATGCTAATATGTATGTGTATATAGTTGCATAATTCTAAGGGGTGACTGATTTAACAATAGGTGTTACCACACTTGATTTAAGTTTCTTTGGAATCACTCTCTTCTCAAACATATTGTTTTTTATATAGCAGCTTCGCCTGTGCATATGTGCGATCCGAAACGAGCTATACTACACACCATCAGGTTCCAGAGCTGAGTTCTTCTTAAGGCTCCTATTACTCCCAAAATCTCAGGCTCTGACATAGGCGTCAAATGGAGGAAATTGCACTGATAAAATGTATCATCCTCATTTACAATCGGCTTACTGTTCGTCGGCATTGTATCCTTGAATAAGTTGACAAAATAGTGATTTAACCCGTTAGAAATGTGAGAATCATTCTTTGAAAGTGAATCATCTCAAGTTCTCGACATACAAATATCTCTTTTATTGACTTTTCTACTAGTATGTAAATATATTTTAATAAAGCGATTAGTAATCTGTAAGCAACCTCGGTAGTATAAAGGTAAGAACGTATGCCTCTGGTCGCAAGGGTTCAATTCCCAGTATAAACGTTAAATTATTTTCGGTACATACTGTATATTAACTTCAATCGAGGTTGTCGCATTGTGCTTGAGCCAGTTGAATGTCTGCAAGTTCCGTCCTTCGGATGGGAAGTTAAGCCGTCGGTCCCGTGTAGCATGCGATGTGGGACACGATCAAGATTCACTTTACAGAAAGGAGGGAATTCAGCAACATTTCCAGGATAGTAAGGTGGAACTGCTGGCGTCGGTGATTGGACATAGACGTGAAAATAGATCGATGTTAAAAAATAGAATACAATACAAATAGTAATCTATGCTTCACAGAAATCTCTATGTTACAAAAACACATCTAAGAATTGCAGCGTTAATCTCAAATTCTTTCTGGTAATTAACAAATTGGTTAAAATACGTCAATTCATCAATTTTTGGAAGACGTAAAATACAAGCTTTGAGAATGTAGTATCAAATGATAATACCTGATATTAAAAATACATTAACTAGGCGAACAAGGAGTAATTAGATATGCGACGTGAATATCATTACGTATATTAGTTTATAAATACAAAAGTAAACTGATTAGGATTATTATAGAGAATTAGACAACGAACCTATCATAATTTTGTATGCAACGTATTTCACGCATCTGGTCCGAACCACTTTTACATGGGTGGAGTAACATTTGCTTCCTGAAAACTTGGTTTCCTAGGTCAGTGCCTCTGGTTCCACGGAAGTTCCCAACAATTTTGTTATTTTATATATATATATATATATATATATATATATATATATATATATATATATATATATATATATATATATATATATTAACTATAACACGGCATTTCTGTACTATACAAGGAGAAGGGTTAAGGGCAAAGCCGCAAGGAGACAACCGCATACACGTGTTTCAAGCTTATTAGCCATCATCAGTACGGTATAGCCAGGTGAAGATGGGAACACTCTGGATGAAGATGCAAAAATACACGGAGTCACAACAAGCAACCAGTGCACAATTGCAGCAACATTTGGAACACGTGTATGCGGTTGTCTCCTTGCGGCTTTGCGCTTAACCCTTCTCCTATATATATATATATATATATATATATATATATATATATATATATATATATATATATATATATATATATATATATATATACATATGGTTGCACATTTAGCTTCTACACGTTATTTTAGGGAGACGTCTATCAGGCTATACTTAAGTTGAACCATTTTGGAAATATTTAGATTTATAGAGGTATGGAGGCAGCAAGTGCGTTATGTTAGTGAATTTTCATAGAAATGATCTAAGTACATTTTTTTTTGACTTGTTGCGCCAAGAAAAGTTAATCGTTGTCGTTAATATTCAGTAGGTTTTGTTAACCACAGATAATATTTTCGTTTTGAACCATTCTCTGGTCATCAGTGGCACCCAATCTTTTTTGTTAACTGCCTAAAACTTTTTTCATTTTAACTGAGAGATCTTGATTTTGGCATCCACTATGCTTTTTATAACACAAAACTATGTACCTAATAAGTAGCCATAGCTCTGTAATAACATCTGAAAATATTAAGAGGTACAAAAGTATTTCTAAAGTAAATCCAAAATTTTCTTGGATAACCTCTTTTGATTTTCCTGGCTAACGAACTTGTCTAAGCCACTAAGTACCTAATTTGATCGTCATAGCTCTGTAATAACATCTGAAAATATTAAGAGGTACAAAAATGTTTCTAAAGAAAATCCAAAATTTTCTTGGATAACCTCTTCTGATTTTCCTGGCTAACGAACTTGTCCAATCCACTTAGAAAAGAAAGGAACCTATCAATTTTCATCAAAATCCTCGTATTATTTTTTAAGTTATCAGTCTCATACATACACACACCCCTATATATATATATATATATATATATATATATATATATATATATATATATATATATATATATATATATATTCTAGGTCGCTTAGCTCGCTTATTTGAAGAATTTTTTTCAAAATTCAAAAGTCGGGTTCTCCTTATTAGGCAATTTTTTTTACGAAAATTGACTATAAAAGACAAATGTATTACTTTACCACAAATTTGGTACCCTCAATATTATTAAAGTTTGCGGGATGATTTTTCCAGTGCTTGAGCCTACTACATTTATCTAAGATGGTATCTAATTTGTACAGAGTGCTCAAAACTTGATGCCAACTTTCGTTCATTCAAGCATTCATAAATAAATATCGTTTTTCGAATGGGACCTGATATTTCTACAATGCAATTATTTTTTTCTTCGATCGGTTTATAGATCCGTATACTTATGTTTATTAATTTCTTAATTTGCTTTTTTTGCTGTACTGAATCATATAGATTATATGTAGTGCTTTTTGAGAATGGCCACGAAAATGATATTAGGAAACAATTAAAACTTGTCAAGCAGAACTGTCTTTGTTGTGTGTTAATAATTATATTACTCAACTGTTGTTACTTGTAGTCATTTTGATTTAGTGATATTAATATCAAGTTGTGTCAAGAGAAAAGTGTCAAAATTAATGTAGTTTTTAACTAATTAATGAATTTCTATATGCCTGGAAAATTTAGCTTTTTATAAAAGTAATTATTATTCCAATTCCAAAATTATGACCCACTGATTTGTGTGTGTCTTTATTTATTTAACGTCGGCCTATTTTTGCGACTATGACCAATCACCGACGTCAGGGAGTAATTTCACCTCACTATCCTGGAAATTTTGTAAGGAGGGTAGGGATATTTAACGTGCCCAACATCGCATGCACACAGGACAACCGGCTTTACGCCCCTCTGAAGGGCATAACGTGCAGACATTCAACTTGCTCAAATACAATGCCAGAACCTCAGTTGATGTTAATTGTGCATCATGTACTCAATAAGTGAAAGGAGTAGTCTGGAATCGAACCCAGTACCCTTCGGTTCTTACCAATGAACCACCGAGGCTCTACCCACTGATTTGTCAGAAGTCTTGGTAATGTAGATTTTTGGAAGAAGCAAGGTTAATAATATCTATGAAGTTTTAGAAGTGATATTTCTAGTAAATTACTTGGCAGTTAAATATATTGAAAGAGGCTAGTTAATTATAAAATTTATGATGCCTTTATACATAGGTATAAAGAGCAATACATAAATAAATATAATGATTTAGATTCATTTTACATACATGGGGAATGTATCATAACAGGCCATGTAAAACAATTTTAGTATTTTAATTTTAAAATTTTCGATTAAAAAAAAGAAATATAGTTGAAAAGGTATAGCTATATGGAATAAATCTACAAAGCTCATGTGACAGATATGGCTTGAGTCTGTGTGTGTGTGAGTGGTGTGTGTTTATTTCTTTAACGTCGGCCTATTTCCGCGACTATGGCCAACCACCGACGCCAGGGAGCAGTTTCACCTTACTATCCTGGAAATTTTGCCGAACCCCTGCCTTTCTGTAAGGAAGGTAGGGATATTTAACCTACCCAACATCGCATGGACACGGGACCGACGGCTTTACGCCCCCTCCGTAGGGCGGAGCATTTAGTTATTCAACTTGCTCAACTACAATGCCGCAACCTCGGTTGATGTTAATTGTACAGTATGTACTGAAAAAGTGAAAGGAGTACCTCTGGGATCAGACCCAGTACCCTGCGGTTCAGAGGCACACGTTCTTGCCACTGAACCACCGCCTTATGGCTTGAGTATAATCACATTAGTTATACTCGTATTAGGAAAAATATTATTACACCAAATGGGTTATGGAAAAATCTCACAGTGGCAAATAATGGGCTTTGACTAGTTTATTGTGAGACAATCTTATAAACCAAATGATGTTCTAAAATATGCACAAGCCTAAGATTTCATATTTGGATCGAAATTAAATAAATATATTAATAAATAATCCACGGAACGAGCCAATGCTTCAACGAGAGATAAACTGTACAAACAAGGTAGACCAAAAGTTATAAAGGAAATGGTCTCTGTGCCATTTCTCTCTAAGCAGAGAAAACTTCTTTTATGGATTTTGTTGGTAGTAGCTCTTTTTATTTCAGCTGGATTTTAATTTGTTAAGCTGTTTAAACTCGTTTTCTTAGCTTTTTATATTTAATACTGGATAAGCAGCATACACCTCATTTTTAATACGGAGCATACATAAAACATCAGTTATCATAGATCCGGTGATAGCGCAGGCCACTTCCACGGTCCATTTCGTCCCATGTAACAATCATAGAATGAGCTGATGCCGTCTTCATTTGGTACCAACAACATTTTCGTAATACATTTAGTGGCAAACTGTCTACAAAGTATACAGTCATTTTTCCTAATACAGTCAATTACCAACGTGAAATTTGCAAAATAAATCTCAAAACATACCCTATTTTTCATAACTAAATAAATTACAATAAAACCTTAAGATTTCTGAAAGTTTCCTTCCCCAATGCAGTGGAAGTTTTCCGAGACCCAGTAGTGAATAAGTTTCCTTTTGAGTATTTTTTCCTTCCTTTGTAAAATTAGACTGTTCAGTTCAAACTATTTTGGAAAAAAAGTTGCAAACCCTTCGTTGTTTGAGTAAGTAGAAACTCGGTACGTTCTGCAGATTCTTTTGACATTCCCTATGCATTGAAAATACATTTAAAATGTCAATAGGCTTTATGTCCATACAGAAAAGAGAAAGCTGGGACTTGCGGTAAAATGTATAGTGGCAGACATATATTTCGTCGTATTTTGGGCTCTTCGGTATTATATACCTATGCTCCAGCAAGTCGGCATTAATGCAGACACTGTGGTATAATGTAGTGGATAATGGCGCGAAGCGCCTTATCTGGTTTTGTGACGGTTCTCGGCTTCCACACCAGCTTCCGCGTATTAAAAATACAGCAAAAAGGAATCTGTGGGAAGAAAACTGGCGAGCAGAAACAACTACTCCCCTGGTGAATACCACGATGGGCATTGAATCACATCACTCGCTAGACACCATCACTTCAGTCGTGCCGGAACTTGCGGTAAGATGTATATTAGGATATAGACCGGCTTCGTCCTATTTTGTACTCTTTAGTATGCCATACCTATGCTCCCAGAAGTAGGCCCGGCAGACTGAAGTGATGGTGGCTAGCGATTGATGTGCTTCAATGCCTTTCGTGACATTAGCTAGGGGAGCAGTTGTTTTCGTTTGCTCGTTTTCTTCTCACAGCTTCCTTCTTGCTGTACTGTGTGTACGTGGAAGCTGCTGTGGAGTCGAACTGGCACAAAGTCAGAGTTAGGGTACCGCGACTTAACTTTACGGTTAAGATGTTTGAATTTTTAAAACAATTTATTTACTACGTTACACAATTAATACAAAAATGATAATATAAAAATAAAGACAAATATGAATATCAACATACAAGTGATATGTAAAATGTTTAGCACACGATGTGCAGAGTCTAACTAGGAAACAAGAATGAACGAACAGTCTATTTATAACAAATCCCCCAGGCGTGGCACTATTGTTCCCAGAGGTGACTTTGGTTCTGCCGACGATGTTTCCCATGTGTGATATTCCGTCGATTCTGTCGTTCTCAACTTGCTTGCTTGAAGGCGCCTTCCAGCCTCCTGCTGACTCGGCTGTCCTGTTAATGGGACAATCCCAGTCAAGAAAACCGTCAAGCATTTAACGACGCAAGAAACCGCTATGTTTAATAACCACATCAAAAACAAAGTCCTCTTAAGCTACAACGGCGGCAAAACCTTCTGGACTCTTGCTAAATCTATTGGGAATAATTTCTGCAAAAGCACGTTCCCACCACTTGTCTCAGGGGATGAAATTGTTTCTACCGCCCTGGACAAGGCTGAACTTTTTGCTTCGTTGTTCGCCAGCAATTCTACTCTTAACCCACCTCCAAATGTTCAACCACCAACAGTCTCCAATGTCGCGCATAAAATGACGGATATCATTTTCAAAACTAAAAAGGTACGAAAGATGCTCTCTTCTCTTAATACCAGGAAAGCCTCTGGCCTTGACGAGATCGCAGCAATTGTTCTCAAAAAATGCGCACCAGAACTTGCTCCTGTCCTGACTCGTCTGTTTCAGACATCTTACAATAGAGACATGATCCCTAGTAACTGGAAAACTGCTCGAGTACAACTCATCCCCAATATAGGATCCAAAGCGCTTCCTAGCAACTACAGGCCTATTTCTCTCCTTTCAGTCGTCTCTAAAGTGATGGAAAGGTATATAAACACCAAATTACAAAAATTTCTTAAAAAACATCAAAAACAAAGTCCTCTTAAGCTACAACGGCGGCAAAACCTTCTGGACTCTTGCTAAATCTATTGGGAATAATTTCTGCAAAAGCACGTTCCCACCACTTGTCTCAGGGGATGAAATTGTTTCTACCGCCCTGGACAAGGCTGAACTTTTTGCTTCGTTGTTCGCCAGCAATTCTACTCTTAACCCACCTCCAAATGTTCAACCACCAACAGTCTCCAATGTCGCGCATAAAATGACGGATATCATTTTCAAAACTAAAAAGGTACGAAAGATGCTCTCTCCTCTTAATACCAGGAAAGCCTCTGGCCTTGACGAGATCGCAGCAATTGTTCTCAAAAAATGCGCACCAGAACTTGCTCCTGTCCTGACTCGTCTGTTTCAGACATCTTACAATAGAGGCATGATCCCTAGTAACTGGAAAACTGCTCGAGTACAACTCATCCCCAAGATAGGATCCAAAGCGCTTCCTAGCAACTACAGGCCTATTTCTCTCCTTTCAGTCGTCTCTAAAGTGATGGAAAGGTATATAAACACCAAATTACAAAAATTTCTTAAAAAACACAGTCTAATCCACGACAGGCAGTATGGATTCCGTCAGCGCAGATCAACTGCCGACCTCCTTTCCTTTGTCACCCATTATTGGAACAAGTCTATGGAACTGCACGGTGAATCCCAGATTGTCGCTCTAGACATATCCAGAGCATTTGACCAGGTCTGGCACGCAGCGCTGATTAATAAACTTCCGGCCTATAGCCTACCACCAAAACTTTGTACCTGGACAGCAAATTTTCTCTCCAACAGGAGCATTTCTGTTGTTGTGGATGGCTATTCCTCTAAACTGCATCCAATTAATGCAGGAGTTCCACAAGGTTCAGCTTTAGCCCCTACTTTGTTTCTTCTCCACATCAATGACCTCCTCTCTAGCACATCCAACCCACTTCACAGTTACTCGGACGACAGCACCCTCCACTCAAATATACAATATTCTAAGCCTGTCTCTTTAGCCCAATTAGATGAGGATCGCAGACCCATGGAGAATTCCGTCTCCGTGGATCTCCAAAAAATATTAAACTGGGGAAGTAGAAATCTTGTACAATTCAACCCCACCAAATCTTAGTCTTGCTGTCTTTCTCATAAGAGATACACCAGCCCTAGACCCATCACAATGAACAACCAAGTTATTCAAAGTAATGAGTCCTTTTCTCTTGTTGGCATTTCTGTGGATCGAAATCTTAATTGGCACCAACATGTCACATCAATTGCAGAAGCGGCTGTTAAGAAATTAGGTTTCCTCTTCCGGACTTGCAAATACTTTTCACCAGCTAATCTCTATACCTTATATACTTCACAAATAAGGCCAAACCTCATATACTACTCCCACATCTGGGGTGCAGCTGCCGCTTCTGCACTCGCTATCCTGGACTCCATTCAAAAGAGAGCTATACGTCTCATCGGTGACCCTACCCTCACCCAAAGGCTGCCATCCCTTGCCCACCGACGTGCCGTTGGTGACCTCTCTCTATTTTATAGATATCTGCGCGGGCATTGCTCAGATGAGCTTTCCTCCATAGTTCCCCCACCTGCTGCGCTCAACAGATCTACCATGGGAACAGAGCGAATGCTCCCTTTAACTGTCCAGGTCACCAGACATAGAACTTCGTGTTATGCCCGCTCTTTTGTCCCAAGGACTTTCAAGTTGTGGAATTCTTTGCCGGCACATATTTTTCCTTCTCCTCCGAGCCTCCAAACCTCCAAGTCCAGAATTAACAAGTTGCCTCTTTCCCCCTTGTCAACACCCACGGTACGATAGTATTTAGGCTGTAAGCCCTCGTGGTGTGTTGTTGAAATTAAAAAAAAAAGGTGACTTGTAAGTATAATGGCCTATTGTTGTTGCTCTATTTATATCGCGCTATTCTCGACTCCATATTCTAGTCAAAATTCAAAAGTCTAGATTTCTACGTTAGCGAGTTATTTCTACGAAAATTCGCTTATAGTTAAACTTAGGTATATAGGGCTACCTGGTAAAAGTCCCCTAAAAATGACGCGTAGAATTTAGAAATGCAGAATTAAACAAGATATTCTGTTTAAATAACAAAATTGTTTGGCAACTCTCAGTACAATGGAAGTGCCCGCGGAATAAAACTTTTTAAATTCGAAACGGTTATCTAAGCATCCAAAGTTTCAGGGAGAAAATATCACTCTACCCACTGAAATGCTTATGGAACCAGTTGCGTGAAATGGCCAGTATATACTGTGTGATGATAAAGTTTGGAACAAAATTCATAAATGGGATATTTAATTTTTTCCAGAAAAACGCTCGGACAGGTTAATTTTATCTTTTCAGTTGCCAACTTATGACGTAAAATTACATTTATGACGTCATCTGCTTCTGAATGATGACGTCATCATAAATGCAACCATATTTTCTTTGCTGTTTTCCATAGACATGCTTACTACTTAAGTGATGAAAAATTGATACCTTACAAATTAATTTGCCTTAAAAAAATAGCGCTATTTATTAAAAAAAAAAATTGAAACGTAAATTTAGAAGGAAACAAAATATTTCTCACCGTTTTTATTTGGGATGAGTTTTCTTCAGAATATTTCTTTACTTTTCTAAAGTAACGAACACTTGATTTTGTGATTTTTGATACTTCGTCATGTCACCATTTGACAGGTGGAACAAAAAGTAAAATCAAAATCAATTTCTAACAGCACTCGTTGTGATAATTTACTGATTATTTGCTGTTTTCACTATTTAGATATCGAAATTTTATCGCAGTATGGATTTGGGATTCTGTGAAGAAAGACAATAATGTTAAATCGTGAACCAATTTCACTTATTACCTGCCGTTTAAATTAATTAATAGTCAGTGGTAAAAGTGCTAAGAGTAGTCAATTCTAATTCAAATTTAACAGAAATATCATGTTGAACCGAAAGGGAAAGAATACAGATATTATTGATGGTTGGATATGCCGACAGCCTTATAAGTCACCAGGAAGCACAACAACATCCTGATAGATCGGTGATTTACAGTAAGTAAATTGGTTGCTTAATTCACAGAAACGGGATCCGTAAAATATTTGAGTAAGTGAAGAAGTCAGATTGGGTATATTGCTTGAATCTGAAGAAAATCGGCACCATTTTACAAGGGAGCTATCGCTAAATAAGAACGTGGACCAATCTTCAGTGGAAAAATTATCCAAAGAAGAGAAGTATCATCCTTACAACGTCCAATTGATACACAAGTTAAACGATGATGATTCTGACCGCCGATTACAGTTTTGTGAACAGTTAGTTAATGCTACGGTGCGACGAAGGTCCCAATTTTCTTAATAACATTTTCTTTTGTGACGAAGCCATTTTTGCCTAAATGGGATCGTTACAACTCAAGATATTGATCACGGGAGAATCCTTACTGGACTCAAGACTCCCACAGTCAACATCATGGCAAAGTGAATGTATGGATGGAAATAATCGGCCGGTGTTTCGTAGGGCCTTACTTTTTTCAAGAAAATCTTACAACAGCACGTTATCTAAATTTCTTGCAATTGGATTTAGGACCAACTCTGGCAGTAACTTTTACAAATATTCAGGAGGCAGATGTGCCCCATCAAGACATTTACTTTCAGCAAGATGGGGCGCCTCCCCACTTTGGTGTAGACGTCCGTCAATAATTATATGCTACATAGAAGATTGAAAGGGCGTCAAGAAGCAATTGAGTGGCCACCGCGTTCCCCAGACGTGACTCCCTTGGATTTTTCTGTGGGGTTATGTAAAAGTTTTTTCAATAGACTAAATAATTTAGAGAAGCTACAGCACAGAATTAGCGCTGAAGTGGAGCAAATTAGTCCGGACATTTTTTAGCGCAACGTACAAAGTGTTTACACTCATATCGGTCAGTGCCAGATGGTAAGTGGAGAACAATTTGAACATTTGCGCTAAATTTTGTTGGTTTTCCTTGCTTAAATATTTTTTCCATTAACCTTATGTTTCCATTTTTTAAGTAAATAATCTTTTCAAAATATTGTTATATAAGGTACCATTTTTTTTCCTCACCATTTAAGTAGTAAGCAAGTCTATGAAAAAACAGCAAAAAAATATGGCTGTCATTTAAAAGAACTTCTGATGACGTCACCATTCGGAAATAGGTGACGTCCTAAATGTAATTTTCACGTCATAAGTTGGCAACTGAAAAGAGAAAATTGACCTGTCCGAGCGCTTTTCTTGAAAAAATTAAATAACGCATTGATGAATTATGTTCCAAACTTTATCATCACACTGTACATTAAAACTCTCGTTTTTATGGCACCATATAACATTTAACTAACTATACAGTGTGCCTTAAATAAACCCAGTTCGATATGAAGTCAAATATTATCGTTAACAAACATTGCATTTTCATTACTATCTCAAAAAGTTTTGAGTAAATTTTTGTTTTAAACTTCGAGTACTTTAACTTTTTATCTGATTGTTTTCGGAGTACATTATCATATTTATCTTACACATCGCATTTCCGCATTTTTATGTTTTATATTTTTAATGTTTTGCAGCTGGATTAAATAATAAAAAGCTGTTTATGTAGAATAATCGAAAACATAAATATGGATAACAGAAGTGGCAGCGTCTTTTGTTTAATTTTGCTACTAGTGGTGATAAGTGATACTGGAAAATGTGAGCTAAAATTCGAAGTGAATCCAAATGCATATTTGAGTATTGTAAGTATAGATGATTTGTTATATACATAGCTTTAATTCTGAAAATGTGGGCCCTTATTTACACAATATCTAGGCAAATATAAATATACATTTGCATGAGGCTTGTCTATAACACTACCGGTTGACCAACATGTTTTGTAAGCCAAAAAACCTCCAAGCGTATTTTTATTAAACGCTTTAAAGTTACGTGCAATATTTAATTTTACGTTAAGAAAATTAACACAGTGCCACGATTTTGAAATATGATATATATTAGAAAAAAAATATTGAAGAGGGTAATAACTAATTAAGTAAAGTAGAGGAGTGCGATCCACTTCGGGTAGGTCCAAATAACCGCTTGGAACTTAGCATTCGGTACAGTGATGATTGTGTGATATTGGTAACAGTGACCAACGTAGTTTTTGATTATCCCAGGTCTATCCACACACCTTAAACGTTTTTGTGATCAAAATTTGATTTTTGCATTTGAAGATAGTTGATTTGGTACTACTTTCATAAACAATGGTAACTTTTTTTATTCGTTTTTGCTCAGCTTCAGTATCCAGTTTCTACAAATTTTAAGTTCCTAATGACGTGGCAGAATATGGATAGTGAAAAATAACTAATTTCATTCAATACCGTAACTTGGTGCAGACCTGGATAATTCATTGGGGGAAACTGTGGAGTTTGCAATTGAACTAATTTCTGACACTGTTTTCCTTTGTACTTACACAATAGTACATATATATTTGTAAAAAATTGCACTTGCGGAAATATCATAACACACGTTAACTTGAGCAGTTAGAACACTCCCGAAGAAACAGAAATTACCCGCGAAGCCTCAAGAAACATATGCAGATATACCCGCTGTATCCTTGGAAACTCCCCCCCCCCCCTTCAAACTGGACGCCAACCCCCCGAATTGGTATCTCCAACAAGAGATACACCACTCTCACTTGGTGAATAGATCCAAAGAGCAGCCGTGGCAATTTATGGAAAATCTCCCTCAGAGGCCAATCCGTCATTCTGAGCCAATACAGACAAAAGTGACAACTTCGCCACTCTGCAACAAAAGCTTCCTAGAACACCGGGAGCAGACCTGGATTTATGCCCGTGAAGATGCCGCTGCAGATGCTGAGGCCTCAGGTTTACCAGAATCAAAAATATACCGGCTGCGGTGAAGAAAAGGACGGTCGTTTCTGCTTTATCACCATCCCGGAAAAGAGAGCATCAGCAGAGGGCATTAGCAAAACACATAAGCAAACGCTTATAGCTCAATGGTAGACAGGAAGGGTGTTTTTTTGAACTTTAGGTTTTGTTTTTGAGTAATATTTTCTATTTTTACAAATAAGTTTTTTCACAAATTAATTTTCAGAAGCTAGAGCTTGCAGGAGTTCCTAAGAACCAGACGGAAGACACTACCGAACCGAGTGGTGATTCTTCGGATTTGACAAATCAACCGGTGGTTCATGCAAACTAAAAATGAAAGAAAAAAAAAGATTTTTTTCTTTGCTGATGTAAGAGGCGGATATAACGAAGTGAATTAAGCCCACATACGGATACGTATCAATCACGTGAAAATAAGCCTTATCATTGTTTTCATAGAGACCGAGAATTAAAGGCAAATGAGTATTATACCAGTGATCTCTAAGCGCATCTCATGCAGTTAGCCAGCAGCAGCAGTAGCCTGACCAATCTACCGTCTGCAGATTTACGATAACTCCTATGTATCCGCCATTGCTCGCGTCTACCAGTTAGTAATTGGTGTGTGACGATTATACTCCGATCCCTCATATGGGCGCGCAATCACGTGCCGTTATTGCTGGCTATATCCCTACATTGTGCTCGAAGGCACAGTGAAATAAGTGTAGTTGAGAAAAAGGACGTTAGAAAAACACAAATTAAATTTATTGCTTTTAATTTATTACAAAACTGTAACTTCTTATAATATACAATAAAACTAACATTAATAATTGGTTGAGTTAAGTTGGTTTTGCAGAACAATAATCATCAAAGAGCGCTTTTTTTTTGCGAATATCCTCCAATTTCCATGACTTGTACGCCTGTTTTCAAACCTCAAAATCACTTGCTGAACTATTGATGTCGGCTACACCTTATGTCTTCTTTTGCGTGGCTTAAAACAAGAACTATACATGTTTAGAAACGTTTCCGTATCATCAATTTTACACATCACGTTGTTAGTTTTGGACAGTTTCGTCAACAAAAGTTCTTAACTACTTTTTTCGGCAACAGCAAAAGTCCTTTCTAAGTTTTCCTTACATTCCTGTACCTCTGATTGGTATTCTTCTAGATATTCGCTATCCTCTTTTTCAGTAGGTTATGCGTTGTCTTGTAGTTCATTGGAATTTTAATGTTCATTTTTCATTGGCTGATTGAACTTTTTCCACAAGATATTGTTGCTTTCTGTGGATGATGTTGCAGCATAAATATTTTTATCCATAGCCACAAAAAAAGTGTTGCCAATAATGTTTCCAAGAGCCAACGTTGCCAATTCTACAAGATATTGATACGAGAGTTAATTGTGGTATGTGAAATAAATGCAATTAGCTTCATTTTGTTAATAGCTTGTATGAATGCGTTAGACGGTTTTGACACTCAAATACTTTTAGAAAAACATGCGAAAAACATGCGAAAAACTGTTTGAAAACGCAATATCTTTTAAATTACTACAAGTATGAAACTAAAACTCTACACACGCGTAGATATAGTATAAGTGGTCTTCTCCGTCAAATTTGAACTTAATCGGTTCAGTAAATTTTGAGTTATAACTAAATAAAAAATAAATAATTTAGGATATGACCTAAAATTACCTCTGAATGGGTACTGATAATGTTAAACAGGGTTAGACAGATATATCAGGGTTACTCTGCTATTGTAAACAAATGCTCCAAATCAAACTTCAAACAAACAGGCTACAAAAATATGTCACAATAAACAATCAGCGGGGTTGCCATTTGCCAAAACTCTTATCTGAATCTGAAGATATCAGAAAAATATACAGTAATAAATAAAAAATTTAATGAAAGTGATTCAATTTGTTTAGCGACAATCTAGAACTACGTTTTGGTATGTATAAATATTAAGCTTCCCATTCTTCAGGGTATTTAAAAGCCATCTCCCTCTCTTAGTTTAATCTGACAACACCGGTTAGCTATTTGTCATTTGTTATTTTGCCAACTGACAGCAGGAGGGAAGTCGAATTTGACTTCTAGTTTTTATTTACTCTTCATGTAGTGTACTAAAAATTTGAGGTAAATGAAACTACATTATATCATGCAGTAATTTAAATTATACCTGAAAACAGATGTTCAATGTAAATTACTAAAATTTTAATTGAAAAATTTTGTATGGTTTATATTTATTGATTTCATTTAAAAAAAGTATGGATTCAGCAATAGTAAATAAGTGCTGAAAACGGTTTAGGTGCAACAAGTGCGGTATGGTAGCGAATTCTTGTAGATATTTCAAATGTTGATAATTCAGTTTCCCATTAAACGAGAATCTTCAGTTTTGATACATACTAAAACCTATATAAAATCAGCGTGGGTACTAAATTTAAAAAATAACACAAAGAGCTTCACGGGTACGGAAAAATTTGTTTTCGAAAACCATTTGTGTTGTTTTGTTTGCAGAAACTGGTTCGATTCAGTTGTCTAAAACGGATCATTCAAGCGACTAGTAAGGAAAAATACCGGCCACGTTTCTAATTTGGCAGGTACATTCCTTTTGTAAATAAAAATTAAATTTTCGAAAAATTTTCAGATTAGCACACGGGGGCATTTTAGCCCCGAAGAAAGTTACAGGACCAGAAGTGAATAGGGGTGTTGGGCGGGGAAGAAGTTGGAAAGGAAACGTGAGCGGAAAGTGCGAAAAAAACAGCTTAGTTGGACCTCTATAAGCTGCTTTTATCCCATTTTGCAGCTATACCTCCTTAAAATTCTGTTTATATCGCCCAGAACCCCTGTATTCACCGCAGGTCCCGTAACTTTCTTGCGGGTTGTTCCCAAGAACATTTACATTGTTCTTTTTTATGCATTGAGGGTGGTTGTAGGTATGCAAAAAGGAAGGGGCACCCCTGCGACAAAGCAGCGAACCAATATTTTTAATTTATGTTTAAATTGTTACCCCATTTCATTTGTTTAAAATATTTTCCAAAAATAAAATTGAGGTGGCCTTGTTTGTCAGTCTTACATAGAGAGCTACAATATTTCATCATTTTCAAAAAGCGTGGATACAGCAACAGTAAATAAGTGTTGAAAACGGTCTGAGTGCAACAAATACATTATGGAAGAGAATTTTTGTAAAAATATTTGAATTTCGATAAGGCAATTTCCTATTAAGCTAAATTCTTCAAGCTTGAACCACAGTAACACATATGTAAACGCAGCCTGGGTACTAAATTAAAGAAAAATAAAATGATGAGCTTAGCGGATAACTACAAATTGGTTTTAAAACCTTTTTTTCTGTTCTGTTTGCAAAACCTAGTTCGATTGGGTTGACTAAAACAAGACAATCCAAGCAATTAAAAGGATAAATGCCTGTCATATTTATAATTTGGCAGGTACATTCTCTTTGTGAATAAAACTTTTTTTTGAAAAACTTTTGTGACTTTAATGAAACTTGTAACACCATTTTTTAAAGAGACTTGCATTACTTACATATATCTCTACCAAATTATAATTTTCTAGCTTCATAGAAAATAGAAATTTCTTCAAATAGTCGCTAACTGGGACCTCTAAAACCGATCTTCCAGGTCCATTTAAATTTAAAGAATTAGTTTTAATAATATACCTTACTAATAGTGTACAATTCTTATGAAAATTCACTTCTAGAGTGCACTTGCAGCGTCCCGAACATTTTTTGAATAGGAGAACTAGCTAGGTATATCTAAAATGAAATTTCATTGTTTCGTTTATGTATATTTTATTTATCGTGTAACAAGTATTTGTAATTGTCTCAAACAGCAATTAATTTTTAGTTAAATTTTGATCAAATTCTAACACTCGACAAACTTATGAAAGTTTTTCTGTGCCGTATGAAAATACCCACATATCAGCTTCTGACATGACAGCGACGATATGCCTATTATTTGAGCAATTCCACAGCATTTAAAATTCCAGTACTATTTACCATGTTGAATACGGTACATTGTGTTTTTGACAAGCCATCAAAAATTTAAATATAATTTTGCAAAAACTGCGTAATGATAAATATATCTCTTTCCAAAGAAAACGATGATTTCAAAGAATGGTTATCCAGTAGAAGACCACTATGTAACAACAAAAGATGAGTACATTCTTCACTTGTTCAGAATACCTCATGGCAGAGAAGGTTCAGATGTACACAGGAAACCAGTACTTCTGATGCATGGTCTTCAGGGGTCTGCTGAGAACTTCATTGTTGCTGGACCAGAGATAGCACTGTCTTATAGGCTTGCAGAACAAGGTTATGATGTTTGGTTGGGAAATGCACGAGGAAACTTACATTCCAGGAACCACACTATCTTCCATCCAGATACTAATATGCAATTTTGGCAGTTCAGGTGAGTTATTTAGTTCGGTAACGCTTTATGTTATGTGATAGTGGAAATACCTTTGCACAGTAAGAGTAGAAGGACGAAGCATATATTTTTCTTTTTGGAAACAATATATTTCTGACAAAATTGTTGAAGAGAAAGATGCACTCAGGCATCAGTTTTGTCTCATAGTCGCACTGCTGGCACCGCTGTGGATGCCTGTGGGGAAGTCTTTGCAGCGGAGATACTAGCCATTCCGAAAAACTCTGGCGTACCCGGAAGTAACCTGATATTGTGGCCATTATGCCAGAGCGGCTATATTCACCTAACATGCATTGGTCTGCGGCTCCGTTGTTAGTGTTGAAAAGCAAGAAATGTACTAAGGACTCATCCACCCTCTACATATGTAAACACCACTAAAAGGAAATTCCAATTTTCACCGTCAAGGTACGAAATGCAGAGGACTATATTAGGCTTACTAGAACATGTACCTTCAGAACCTCCAGAATCGCCAGCAAGGATTAATGGATGGAAAATGGGGTTGTTTTCCAGCCTGCTAGCCTGGTCTGTTTCACAGACGAATAACGGCTGGAGGAACAGCAATCCTCCGAGGCGGGAATATACATCGATAGCGCGAAGTTATGCTCTGTGCGCATATACCACGAAATTCCAAACGGAGCTGTACGCAATTCTATCTATAACTAATCGACAGGATGTGAGGATGAGCCCTGAGAAATATGTATATATTCTCTCAGATAGTCAGGCGGTCCTCCGGGCAGTCTGCGCGCCCAGAATTAGGCCAACGCTTGTTCAGGAGTGCGCTGACGCTCTTACGGGACTGTCCAGAACAAAGGAGGTGCAACTTTTGTGGGATCCGGTACACTGTGGCGTCGCGGGGAATGAAGTGGCGAACGATATCGCAAGGCTTGGTTCCTGGCGGCCGTTCTGGGGTCTGGAACCTGCTATAGGCATAAGTAAGAAGGTGGTCTCCGACGCCCTGGATAAATGGACTGAGTAGCCCACGCAGAAGCTGGAGGTCGGTCGGTGGCTGTAAGCAGGTGAGGGATTTCGTCGGTAGGCCGGGCAGGAACAATCTCGCTTCTTGGTAGGAGTCGCTCTGCGCTTCGAAGCATCATTGCAACTACTACGCTTTTCAGGACCAGCCTGTATGTTTTATCGTAACGTGAAAATATGCACCTATGGCAACCTTGCAACGGGTGTTAAAATCTTGTTTTCATCGTTTTCCGTTTGTGAGATATTCAGATGTTAACATACTTTAAACTAACCCTGTATAATCATTTACCTGATAGCATTAAAAAATTAAACAGCCTCGGGCAATTTAAACATAATATTGAATTGTTTTTTAAGGAGCATTCATTTTAATGAGTGGAGATTGGAACCTATGATGAGCATTGATAAGTACAATTTGGAGAACCCAATATACATACATATATATATATATATATATATATATATATATATATATATATATATATATATATATATATATATACCATACACTAGGAAAATAGTCATTTTACTTTGCCAGGTCAAATCTATTCATCAAAAGGTCTGAAATGAATGGAGACAGCAAGGGACTATTTTCTTAGAGTATGGTTTCGTGGTTTCGTTAGGTGGACGATGTTTTTGCAGGATTTAATACAAATGTATACAAAGTAGATGATTTTATTGTTAAATTAAGCAGTAAATGGGACTCCATTAAATTCACTCATGAAATAGAAATCAATAACAAATTATCTTTTCTTCATGTATTAGTCATTAAAAATAGAGACACTTTAGAATTTGACATCCATAGAAAGAAAACGACCACTGTGAGTTACATTTTCGTCGACTCACACCAAAGTTTTCCACAAAAAAAACAGAGAGTGTGAATTTTCTGGTTCATAGATTAATAGTTTCCCTTAAATAAATTACCATTTAAACCGCGAATTACGAGAAATTTTAATAGCATTTTTAAGAAAGACAGTTTTCAGGTAACATTTCTACAAATCTATAAAGTAGGTTGTAAGGATGTAAACTTAAATATGTTGTGCAAACTAAAAGAACTCTTAAAACTATATTTAAAGAACATTTAGCGCCACTGAGATATGGCACTATTAATAAATCCTGTATTACTCAGCATATTTGGGATAATAATTAAGATGTAGGTAAAGAAAACCTCCCGTTAATCAAAAATGTCAAGGAGTCGCGTCAGCTAGATGCTTACGAAAGTATATATATATATATATATATATATATATATATATATATATATATATATATATATATATATATATTTATATATATATATATATATATATATATATATATATATATATATATATATATATATATATATATATATTTAGTTCAACATCACATCACGAGGACCCACAGCTTAAATACTATCGTACTGTGGGTGTCGACAAGGAGGAAAGAGGCAACTTGTTAATTATGTACTTGAAGGTTTGAAGGTTCGGTGGAACAGGAACTCCACAACTTGAAAGTCGCCGGGACAAAAGAGCGGGCATAACATGATGTTTTATGTCTGGTGACCTGGACAGTAAAAGGGTGCATTCGCTCTGTTCCCCTGGTAGATCTGTTGGGGGCAGCAGTTGGAGGAACTATGGAAGAAAGCTCCTCTGAGCAGTGCTCGTGCAGATATTTATAAAATAGAGAGAGAGAGAGAGGTCACCAACGGCACGCCGGTGGGCAAGAGATGGCAGCCTTTGGGTGAGGGTAGGGTCACCGATGAGACGTATAACTCTCTCCTGAATGACGTCCAGGATAGCGCGTGTAGAAGCGGCAGCGGCAACGCGGAAATTTATTAAGCAGCTCTGCATGCCAGACCTGGTCGGATGCTTTGGATATGTCTAGAACGACAATCCGGGATTCACCGTGTAGTTCCATAGACGTGTTCCAAGAATGGGTGACAAAGGAAAGGAAGTCGGCAATTGATCTGCGCTGACGGAATCCATACTGCCTATCGTGGATTAGACTGTGTTTGTCAACAAATTTTAGTAATTCAGTGTTTATATACTTTTCCATCACGTTAGAGACGACTGAAAGAAGAGAAATAGGCCTGTAGTTGCTAGGAAGCGCTTTGGATCCTTTCTTGGGGTTGTACTCGAGCAGTTTTCCAGTTGCTAGGGAATATGCTTCTACTGTAAGATGTCTAAAACAGACGAGTCAGGACATCAGCAAGTTTTGGTGCGCATTTTTTGACAACAATTGCTGGGATCTCGTCAAGGCCAGAGGCTTTCCTGGTATTAAGAGAAGAGAGCATCTTTCGTACCTTTTTGGTTTTGAAAATGATATCCGTCATTTATGCGCGACATTAAGGACTGTTGGTGGTTGAACATTTGGAGGTGGGTTGAGAGTAGAGTTGCCGGCGAACAACGAGGCAAAGAGTTCAGCCTTGCCCAGGGCGGTAGAAACAATTTCATCCCCTAAAACAAGAGGTCGGAACGTTCTCTTGCACAAATTATTCCCAATAGATTTAGCAAGAGTCCAGAAGCGTTTGCTGCCCTTGGAGCTTGAGAGGAGGTTGTTTTTGATGTGGTCATCAAACGAGTTTTTTGCCTCAGAAAGAATACGGACATAGCGGTTTCTTGCGTCGTTAAATGCTTGACGATTTTCTTGACTGGGATTGTGTAGAAGCGTTTTGTGAGCTTTGACGTTTTCAGGTCTGGCCTTGTCACAGGATTTAGAGAACCAGGGGTTTTGAGTATCTGAAGAGGTCTTCTGTGTACGTGGAATAAATAATTCCATGCCAGCTTGCGTAATTTCGGTGACGTTGTGTGAGATATCAGAGGGGTCAGGATGACAGAAGCAGATATATATGTATTTATATCGTTAGAAATTTGAACAAGAATATTTCGAAGAATAGAGTAGGTCCGGTTCTATGTAGTTAACTGTTATCTTAGTATCCAGCGTGTCCTTCTTAGAAGGAATGTTTGATAATGACACACAGTATTACAAAGGCAGGTAGCAGTTTTAATTATAGCGATATAATACTCAACACTGGGGGGTCTGTCTGTACACTTTCCTAGAGGACGCTGATCGCAACTGCTTGGAAACTAACATATAAATAGTAGTTCTAGTCTTCATTCACTTAGTTTATTCATCCCTCTGATGACGCTAACTTTGTTAGCGAAATGATCATCAGGTCTAAAAACTATATTGTGATGAATTGGGTTCTCCAAATTGTACTTATTAGCATTCTTTTGATTCTGTAGACGAGTATTTTAATTTTAACGATGATAAGCTGTTTTTGTGTTTTATGGATTTTAAGTGTTTTGCTGTGTGTACCATATTTCATCAAAATAAGTTTATTGTTTGAAAGTACAATAATTTTTCGAAAATAAACTTAGAATGTTCCCGAAAAAACTAGTCCGATTTTCCTGGCAAAGGCACCTCTTCAAGAAATATACACACGGCCAAAATATAATTATTCACAAACAGCTTTTTGGCACAATTTTCTTTTAATGTTATAACATTTTTATTCTTTTTCAGCTGGCATGAAATCGGTACCGCTGATTTACCAGCCATGATTGACTATATATTAATGGAAACAAATCAGTTACAATTAAATTACATTGGACATTCACAGGGTGGAACATCATTTCTTGTTTTAATGTCTGAGAGACCTGAATATAATAAGAAAATTAAGTTAGGTGCACTTCTGGGACCTAATGTACTCAACAGGCATTTTGTTCATCCGTACATAAACCTGTTAGTAAAAAACTATCGCTACATCTGGGTAAGGTTTAGTAAATGTATGTAGGTGTTATTGAATTAATTTTTTTAGACAGCGATTCTATCATAAATGAATTGGATTTATTTACTTCCAAAGTACGTAAACCTCCAAAAGTTTATGTCAAAAAGTTTTAGGTTTTCACTTAACAATATACACAAATTATTGTTATACCAGTGGGCCACGAAGAGGGCTATCCCTAGATGTTTCAAATAAACATCGAAACGCGTCGATTTTTTCAGGTCACCGCGTATGATAAATTCAACATTCTGATATTATACACTTAAGAGGGGTGTGACTAGACCCTCTCCTGTAATCATGAGAAACCGGGGTCTATTTTCAAGGTAATTTGATGCTCTTTACAAGAACTGTATTTTAGTGAATTTTCATTACAAAATTCACTAACATAGAGGTAACGATGGTGAGGCTTTTGAACATTTTTTTGAATTGAGCGAATTATATATATATATATATATATATATATATATATATATATATATATATATATATATATATATATATATATATATATATAATATGTATGTATGCATCCGAGCGATAACTCAAAAACTACTCAACTGAATTGATCGAGACTTGGCACATGTCTTCATTTCGCTCAATTGCGGACGGGTTCGTCAATCAGCTATAATGGACATATTTTTTCCCAAAAAATATACCAAAATATTTTTGAACACGTTGTGTTTTTGAAAGTATTGTAGTAACTGGAATGAAACTTTATATGTAGCTAGTAATGAGGTAAATAAACAGTTGTTGTGAATTTTAAATAATTTGGTTTACACAAAATTTGGAGTTTTTCCCAAAGTACAAATAAAATCTGAAAGACATGAATTAAAACAACTTAAGTGGTTAAAGTATGATGCCAGACAAAGACAGAGTAGTCACCTGCCACGCATAGATTGATACATACATCATAATACCGCGAAAACCAAACAAAATAACACACGTAAGGCGGGATCGCCACAACATCCTAATGTGCAATGAACGTTCACACCCAAACTGTGGCAATTCCACCCTAATGATCGCCTTCGGGTATATTCGGATGCGCGGACTTAAAACGTAAAATGTTCAAAAATATCCTAATCTAAAAGTGAGAGGGGAAAATAAGGACATTTTATATCAGCTACTTGAAGTAAAAACCAGGTGGGATAGTGTGTTCTGTTTATTAATTATGGCTTGACTGTTGTGTTTTGAGGTTGAGTAAATGATTGTATATGCTTCTAAAATTGGAAACTAAAGAATAATAACGTGCTTTGTTTATTTATTATTGTTTGACCGTTCTGTTTTGTCAAAACCGGGACGTGACCTGACCTGGGACTACAAATAATCTTTGAAGCAATTAGCTACGGCTAACAAAGTAAGTTTGATCTGTACACCAGGGTGTCAAGGCGTTAATGGAAAGGCAGAATCAAATATCCATGCAAAATGGGCAAAAGCAACACCACTCTATGATCCACGGCTCTATTGTGGATTAACAAAAAGCCTGGACGCAGCAAGTACATTATAAAAGTGAATTTCCATTAAAATGTTTTTAATACGAATTATGTCTTTTCTTAATGAGAGCAGGTATCAAATTTGATTACAAGTATAACCTATATTATGATAGAAACAATGTAACATATCTTATCAAAATAACTTTATTGTTTGAAAATGTATAAAAAGTTTCCAAAAATAAACTTAAAATGTTTACGAAAACACTGGTTTCCTAGCCAACGAACCTCAAGTTAATAGCAAATTGAGTTATTGAAATTTAAAGCATGTAATGAAAATTCGCTACCAAATCGCACTTGTCGCGTCAAGAATTTCTTTTCTCACAAACATGTATTATATTTTGATGAAAAATGCAAAAATGCATAAGACGTGTTCGATTTAAAAAAAAAGAAAATTTGTATCACCAACGACTTATGGATCACACTGTGATTGTAAAATTAATTTTATAAGATGCAGCTCAAGACAACTCATAATTAACATAAAAAAATTTTTCCCGTAGCTTGTATTGTAACGAATGTATTCAGCTTTTTCCTACGATAATTCGCTGAAAATTATAGGCTATTAAACCACAACTAACGAAAACCAACTGCCAAAGCATCAGAGATAGAATCTATTTCAAATGAATTTTATGGAAATATTTTAGTAAAATTCAATAAATCCGGAACGCAGTAGCGAATTTTCATAGAGCTGTTGTTAAGGTTTAATATGTTTTTTTTAAAGACGAGAATTTTAGTAGATAGTGTAACCAACAGGTACTAAAATAGTAGAAACAATGTACCATATTTCATCAAACTACCTTTTGGTATGAAAAAGTACACACATTTTCCCAAAAAAACTATTCTGACCTTCCTGGCGAACGAATCTATCCACGTAATTTACACAAAAACTCCACCAGCCAAAATATAATTATTCACAGAAAGCCTTTTGACCGAAATTTAAAAAATGTTTACATGAAGATCTGTAAACAATCTGTTTCATGAAAATTCGCCACTTTTGGTATAAAGACTAGCTAAGTAATTTGAGAGCGTCCTGTATATGACATCTCGACTTTTTTTTGACGAATCATATAATTGAAAACCTCTATAATCATTCATTTTCAAGGCACTCCGATTTGCATGTTCTAAAATGTATAACGTGGAAAAACAATTGAAATAACGCGCAAACGATGGGCTACAACAAAAGGGATGTTCCATTACCAAAAAACCTTGTATCACCAACGGCCTATGGGCCACCGTGTTATTGTCAAAATACTGTTATAAGATGCAGCTCAAAACAACCTATAAATAAGTTTTATAATATTTTCTCGTATCTTGTATAATCACAGATCTATTGAGCTTCACAGTAAAAATGCACCACCCTGTATAAATGTAAACATTTAAAAACTGAAATTGACACCGGGCGACCTAGTTCGCACTCATTTGAAAAAAAAATTCTAAAGATTCTAAAGTCGCGGTCTTTCCAATAACGAATTTTTTCCGCGAAAATTCGCGAAAAAGTATAAACTATTAAACCACAAACTCTATAACTGAAACTACTGCCAAATCATCAGAGAAGAGGTCTATTTGACATGAATTTTCTGCAAATATTTTAGTAAAATGAAGTTGAAGCCGTAACATAAGGCTTTGTAAAACACATTTATTATCATATTTTTTTCTGCATAACCCGTATTTGTTTCAGGCTCTCCGTCTAAAGATTGCAAATTTTGAAGTTTCAAATCTCGACTTTGGCATTTTGAGAAGAAAAACTATAAAATTTTCAAAGTAACTTTTCTGTTATTTCTTGATCTTTTTGCTTCAAGAAAACATAATCTTCGTCTGCAGCATACAATAGATTTTGTTATCCACCAAAAATATTTTGGCTTTGAGCATTTCTCTGGTCATCAGTGGCACGCAATGTTTTTTTTTAATGTATATATTTTTTACCCTTTAAACCTAAAAATCTGAGTTTTGGCATGTAAGATAAGTTTAATAGTGCAAACCTGAGTATGAAATTTAGTTGCCATGCCTTTGTTATTTTTGGAGATACAAAAATTTTCCAGGAGAAACTGGTCCGATTTTCCTGGCTAGCGAAGTTATCCAAGTCACTTATAAAAGGAAGGTACCTACAAATTTTATCAACATCGATATATATATATATATATATATATATATATATATATATATATATATATATATATATATATATATATATATATATATATAGGTATCCAACCGATAACTCAAAAAATAATTAACCCATTTGGATGAGACTCGGCAAGTACCTTTCTTTTTTTAATGACTTGGATGAGTTTGTTAGCCAGGAAAATCGGATAAGTTTTCCCGCGAAAATTTTGAGTTTTATTTCGAATAAAAAATGTATCTCCGAAAATTACAAAGCTTTTTTAATGAAATTTAGTGGATATATTTACTACGTACCAAAATTTATTTTTCTAAGTTTGTAGAAAATTGAGTTATTCAAATTTTAAGCATTTAATAAAAATTCACTACTATAACGCACTTGCTGCGTCCCGAACTTTCTATCTGGTCAACTATCTCTTTGGGAGCTATTTTACCTATTTCATGTGGTGTTAAGGTCGCCCCTCCAAGATATTTCCTGTATATATATATATATATATATATATATATATATATATATATATATATATATATATATATATATATAAATAAAGAGAAAGGTTCAGGGCAAGGACGCAAGGAGACAACCGCATACACGTGTCTCAAGCTTATTAGCTATCATCAGTAGGGTATAGCCAGGTGATGATGGGAACACTCTGGATGAAGAAGCAAAAATACACGGAGTATGCGGTTGTCTCCTTGCGGCCTTGCCCTTAACCTTTCTCTTTGTATAGTATACAGAAATGCCGTGTTAAAAATCATATATATATATATATATATATATATATATATATATATATATATATATATATATATATAACTTTTTACAAATGAGCGCGAACTAGGATCCCTAGAACCAATATCCGGGGTCAGTTTCAATTTTTATATGTTTATATATATATATATATATATATATATATATATATATATATATATATATATATATATATATATAAACATATAAAAATTGAAACTGTCCCCGGATATTGGTTCTAGGGATCCTAGTTCGCGCTCATTTGTAAAAAGTTTTGCAAAGTCTAATCATCGATACCTATCTAATAGTGAATTTTTTTAAATAAAAATTCACTAAACTTTTGGGCAATTATTTAAAAAAGGAGTCATGCACAAAAGGACCATTGGGGTCGCAGCGCTGAGAGGCCAAAGGACTATACGACCCAGTTAATAACCTACAATCACTGTGACAATACAAAGTGATGTGACTGCAGCAGCGAACCCATCTGAATCCCGAAAATAATCACATAAGCATTAACAGTTGACACAAAGGTGTTGTCTTTGTGAATTATCAGACCAGGATTTTTTTCTGTTTGGTTTTAGATCATATAAAGGACCAGAAAGAAAAAGAATCTAACTGAATATTAATTTCTATACTAGAAGTGTAATTGTCATAAGCATTTCTAATTAATGTTAATAGTCTTATTTGTATTGTAAATTTTAAGTGTTCTATATAAATTGATTATATTTATATTTTACATCTCACACGTTAATTTGTTATAGGATTTAATCAACAGTATGCAACTGTACGAAATGCTTCCCTTCAACCAGTCACTGAATCTACTATTAATAGCACTCTGCCAGGAAGTCACATATTTCAGAGAAATATGTGCACGAGTTATTTCTGTTATTGGTGGTGAGAACCTACAACAACTTGATAGGGTAAGTTCTTAATATAGGTAGTATGTGGGTTTGTAATAAAACTTTATTTCATTATTAAATAAGTATTAAAATGTTTCACTGGAATTATTATTGTAGTTGGAAATAAGATTGCCAACATTTCTTGGGCGAAATATAGTATTTTTCCAACTAAGCTGTAAAAAAATATGGTACACTTCAAAAGAATATAGTATTTAATGGAAAAAGCAAAAAATATACAAAGATATATTTGTTACTTACTTATTTTTATAAAAACTATATCTTTTTGCACTTTTTGCATTTTTTAAACAATTTTTTGTATAAAATAAGTGTCGTATGCTTCATCACATTTGATTTTTAAATTAATGTAAATCAAAAGCTTATTTTTTATTAATGAGATACTACTTCTGTTTCTTTCTTTGTGCCATTTTGAATTCATAACCGAAAATATCCTTTCTGTGAATGCCGAAATGGCGGAAATAGAGAGTAGGAATGAAATAACTTTAAATAAATTTGGGAAGTTATTTTCAGTATTTTTTAAAATATGTTGTCATTTTTGGCCTGTAGTTTTGTCAGTAATCCCACTAGAAACCTTAATTTTTGCAAATATTTCATTTAATATTGTTATTTCTGAGTAAAGGTCCTCCTTTTCTATACTCAATTTTTCTTGCTAATTTAGAACTTCTAATATTGTCTCAGTCATTAAAGTAAACCTCTTGTTTTAAATTAAAATTTTGGATCTTGCATAACCAATTGCTTTCACCAAAATCAAACCATTTATTAAGATAGTCTAAACATTTATCAATAAATACCAAACAATTCTTTTGATTTTCATAAATTTCCGTGGGGGATTTTACTTCTAAAGATAGCAACATTTTTTTGGTTTCATAACCAATAAAAGTATCTTTTTCGTTGTTGTTAAGGAGCGGAGGATAGTTAGGAAGTAACTTGTAGAACTAGGCTAATTTGGACATAGTAACGATATAATAAACTTTAATAAATAAAATGAACTTTAACAATGCTTACAACTACTTTAACCGAATGAATTTTAAAGCCTAAATCTTTACATACTGAATCTTAATTGAAAAGTATCTGATATTAGTCACTGCATTTTCAAAGCAAAAGTCTGTACTTATCTCTACATAATTAAAATCAAAAGTCTTCATAATGTTTATCAACAACACTACTTATAACCTTGCTTGGTCTACATAATACCTAAATTGCAAACCTCAGCAGTCAGCATTCCTTGTACTCTACACTGCAATTCCAACTTCTTTATTATTTAGATAAATATGTAATATTATTTCAATGCCAATGTTTATGATACATCTGTGGCCTACTACTACATGAAATATTACATTAATTGTTGTAGCGAATTTTCCTATAACTAAATTTTAATTATAAATTTAATGATATTAAAAAATATATTTTCACGATTAGAAATGCCCTTTTAGATAGTTTTCTGTTCTATGAACAGTTGTTCTAACGCCGATTTTAAACTTGACATAATATCATACACATCTAAGACTGTGACATTTTTGCCTTCAAGTTGTTTAACAGCTATATGAAAGTTACGGAAAAAATGGCTTGCGATAATATGTAAAAAGATTTGAACTGTACTGTTTTTGTCATTTGTTTTCTGGTATTGGATTTCATAGCCTACTATCCCCAATACGGTTTTTCTCAAAATCGTCAGTGCAATTACAAGATTTCTCAAGCATGTTATACATCATTGGAAAGTTTTTTTACAGGCTATCGCATGAGCAAAAAATCCAATATGGCTGCCAAAATAAAAACAAACGTTGATACCTGTAGCTCAAAAATAAATGACAATTCAAAGTTGAGAATAACACAAATGGATTACTCTGTAAAAAGCGTCCTAAAAATGTGCAAGTGTTAGACATGTCAGATCAACGCCTACCTAGATATTGAAGAGAAAAGAAATCGACAAATTTTGTGCTGAGTCTTAAATCGCTGTAATTAAAAATGCAGACCTAATTTTGTAAAACTGTGTGTCGTTATCAAATATTCTTTCTAAGAAGGACTCACCGATTATTAAGGATAACAGTTTGACCTACTCTATTCATCGAAATATTTTTGTTCAAATTTTCAAATATATATATATATATATATATATATATATATATATATATATATATATATATATATATATATATATATATATATATATATACTTTTGTAAGCATGGCATTTTTGATTAACTTGAGGTTTTCTTTATCTATATCTGTAAATTGGCTTTCTTAAAGTGCTATTAAAACCTTTCGTGATGCGTGGTTCAAATGGAAAACAGACAACGGTTTTGTCTGTTTTATCTTTTCTGAAAATCGTAGATTGCGTTAACATTTTCTTTGTGTTATGCTTATTGACTAATTTGTCCACTAAGCAGACAGAGTAGCCATTATACTTAGCTACATTTTTAATAATATTAAATTGTCTCTTTGCTTTTAACTAGTTGATTATTTTGACTTTTTAACTTGCATTTAGACTCCATCAGTCTGTTATCTTTCTGGAAGTCAGTCCCGTTTTAAATATTTTGTAAAAAATGTTGTTTAACTCCTGACATTCTGTTAGTTTAGCTGTGCGTGGCCGTTAAGGCTTGTTTTTTGTTATTTGACGTTAGCCTTTGTTAGACCTTATGCTTTCTCTAGTTGCCGTGTGATGCATGTAAGACCTACCAGAAATATAGCTTCTGAGATAGAGTAGGTCCGCTTCTGGGTGGTCCATTGTTATAATTGTTATCTTAGTAATCAGTGTGTCCTTCTAAGAAAGAATATTTGATAACGACGCACAGTTTTACAAAAGCAGGTAGGCAATTTTAATTACAGGGATTTAAGGCTGATCTAGGATCTTACTGTAATCCTTCCAAGGGGACGCTGTTCGCAGTTGGTTGTCAACTAACATATAAATAGTAGTTCTAGTTTTTATTCGCTTAGTTTATTCATCCTTTTGATGATGCCAGCTGTGTTAGCGAAACGATCGTGGGGTCTAAAAACTGTATTGTGATGAATCTGGTTTTCCAAATTGTACTTATTGGTACTTATACAACGACATATTGACTTAACATGGTATTTTTTTCAAAAAATACATGACATTTAAATGTAAATAGGGGTCCGTTAGAAAAACTTAACTTAAATGACTTTCAATCAGTTTCATAATTATAGATTGTTCATATAGGATATAATTTTTAAACGTCAGTACGTCTGGGTTTTGCATGATTAGAAGGAACAAAAACTAATGGTACATACAAGCTTAAAGACTACTTCTCTGGCTTCACTGTTGGGTTTTGTTTCTGTAGGTAAAGGACGTAGCCAGCGCGTAAGCTAACTGGAGCAAGCATCCCTTCTGAATTTTAGATGTTCTAGGATGTTCTTCGACGTTTCTGTGAGTAATTTCGCTGCTTGACAGCATCCTTAGACAGATAAAAATTGAATTAATACGAAATCATGACAACTAAAAATAAGGATTTGTTGCTATGTTATGATGTTTTGATCAAAAAATCCAAAAAAGTTAAAAATAAAATGAAACACAGATGACGGATGAGGCTTTCAAAATGTCTACGTAATGTATGTCAATATTTAATATAAAAATAGGACTAGCCTATAACAGTAATAACTATAATAACAGTTACAACAATAAATTAACTAAACAATAACAGTGATAAAGCAGACTCTCGACAATGAAAGTATCGACATACATAAACTCATTATCTTATTACAACTTTTTTGAAAAAATGGATAAAGTTATTTTCTTTGACTTATTTAATTAGGAAGAAGAATATCCCAGAAAGGGGAATTCATTAAATCAGTTTGATCATTTAAAACAAGGCAGATATTGTCGTGTGTTGCTTTTGGACTTCTAAAGCTTCAAAAAAGTCTTGTTTACGTTTGTCATTACAAAAATGTGGTGTCTGTATGCGGTTATTTACTGTAGGTCGATGTTCGGTATCAATAATATGTTTTGCAAATGTAGATTAGTGAGCGCAAATGCAGAAATATGTTCTTTGTATTAAAAATTTGCGTTAAAATTTCTAAATGTTTGACCTATGTAGATTGCGTTACACTGTGTACAAGCTAATTTATAAACTCCAGCTTTTGTCAAGAAGCAAGATTTTTCTTTCTCGTTAAATAACTAATTACGCGTCGTGTTGTAAGATTTAAAAGCTACATTTGTATTTGTACAGGGATTTAATTTTTTTTTAATGTTTTCTGAAATGGTTACAAAATAAGTTATCGAAACACACCTGTTGTCTTTTTTGTCTCTAATATTTTGGTCAGTTAAATTAATCGCTATTTTGTATTATTTTCTTTTGATCATTTTATATATTATTTTAACAGAGTAGCATTTATAAAATGCTATTTGCTTAATTATTGAAAGTTCTTTTTCAAAATTGTTTTCGGACATAGGTATTGAAAATGCAAGATCCTATCATATAATGATAGGCTGACAGCTTTTGTGAAAAAGGGTGACATGAATCGTATGGTATGGTTGCGTCAGTGTAAGTTCGTTTCCTATATATTAAAAAGTCAAATGAATTATTCTCTAACTTTCTAATCATAAGCCTAAAAAATTTATACAACTATTAACTTCTTCTTTTAAAGGAAACGTAATATTTGTGTGAAGGTTATTAATAAAATTTAAAAATTCAGTTAATTCTGTATGGCTACCTTGAAACCATGCTAAAATATCATCGACGTATCTGTACCAAAAGGCAATACTATGCGAAAGTTCTGATGTTAAAATTTGGTTTTCTAAGTTTTCCATAACTATGTTCGCTAATAAAGGTGACAACGGACAACCCATAGGTAGGCCTTCATTTTGCATATAAATTTTATCATTAATTGAAAACAGTTTTGTTTTATACATTTGTTAAATGATTCCTTATTTCTTGTCTTTTTATGACATTTACGTCCTTTACGTTTTCCAATAGGGGTAAACATTATGTAGGAGGTATCTTATAATACATTCTGCAAACACCAAACGAGACTAATTTACTATTTGTAGGAATAATTAAGTTATTTAATTTTTGTGTTAGTTCATAAGAAATCTTAACTGAATATTTTGGAATGTAGTTAGCTATGTTAATATACCTAATCATAAGATAGCGAGCAAACTGGTTTCACTTATTAGAGAATACAATTACACTTTGAAAGCCTTATCCGTCATCCGTGTTTCACTTTAGTTTCAATTTTAATGAATTTTTTGATCAAAACATCATAACATAGCAACATATCTTTATTTGTAGATGTCAAGATTTCATGTTAATTCAATTTTTGTCTGTCTGAGGATGGTGTCAAGCAACGAAACTAGTGAGAGAAACGTTGAAGGATATCTAGAATCCATAAGGGCATCTTGCTCCAGTTCGCTTACGCGCTGATTACGTCCTTCACCTACAGAAACGAAACCCAACAGTGAATCCAGAGATGTAGTCTCCGAGTATGTATGTAGTAAGGACCAGTTTCAACAAGTAAGGGCAACAACAATCAATGTAAAATTAATGGCTTTTCTGACAGACAGTTTTTATATTTCAGACTTAAATCCTTAGCCCTTGAGAGCCCTTATTATTTGACATCAATTTGGTTTAATTCGAACAGGAAACACGAGAACTTTGACGCTTTAAAACTCTTAAGTGGCACCTGCTATGTACTGTTGTCTGAAATAATTAACATTCCAGGAGTCTTAATAATAGATTTACTATTTGTAATTTAAATGTTTAGTATTGTATAAACCATTGTTTTGCCTTAATATTCTATTCAAAACGCAGTCCACATGTGCTTTAAAAAAGCCGATGCAACATTAAAATAATTATTTATAGGATTTACCTTTATTGAATAGTAAATTTTAAGCCACATACAGTGTGGCCCACCGCAAACTATACAAGCGGGTTTTGGTTTGAAGTTATTTTTTTTTGAAAAACGCTTGCACATGTCGATTGTGTTTTTTTTCCTTTTTTCACAGGTACCGGCGAAATACCTATATTACTTTTGTTTTATTTATCTACATGCTGATTAGTTTCCCAAATATTTTCAGCATTACTTGATTTATTAATAGTGGTAGATTATCTCGGTTGCGCTAAACGTTCTTTAAATCTAGTTTCAATAGATCTCTAAGTTTCCCCAACATATTTAAGTTCACAATCTTTAGAACGCATCTCATAGATTTCCGACATTTCCGTATTTTAATCTTTATTGTTTGGGTTACCTAGCAAACTTTTTTGTATAATGTATTTTTTGTTGTTGTACAAAATGTAAGCTGTAAATTGACTTTCTTGTAAATGCTATTAAAACCTCACATGATTTGCGGTTCAAATGGTAAACACATAAAGGCTTTATCTGTTTCCTCTTTTCTGAAAGTCGGCGATTCCGCTAGAATTTTCTTTGTTTTATGTATATCGACTAATTTTTCCACTAGCAGGACAGAGTAACCATTACCGTTCTTAATATACAAGGTGTAAAAAAGTGTGGCATATTGCCGTATTTCAAAACTACTTTTTTGACACGTGGTATATTGATGTACTTAAATTTAATAATCTATTGGCAAATAAAAAAGTGTAGCTATACAGGGTGGCTCAGAAATAACACCAACATTTTTATTTCAAATTGAACACCGTGCATGTTTTTGCGCTTTCTTAATTTATATCTAATTTAAGATCTAATTGCATTTGAAGTTTTTTTTTCCGTATCTTCATTCACTACTGAAAAAATGGTTGTTCAAAACGATTTTCAAAAATTGCTAATATTTCGAAAACTACAAAACATTTTTTTTTGACACTTGGTATATTGATAAGTTCAATACACTTTTGACAGGTAAAGTATGTGTAACTATTCAGGGTAGCTGAGAAATAATACCAATTGTGTTATTTTTAAATGCAACACCTATAAATTTTGCAGATTCTAATTCTAAGCATTTAATTTCAATGGTGTAAGTTTTAAGTTATTTATTAGTCTACATAAACGGAATTATGGTATACATATTACATATTTCAAAGTGTGTACATAATATCACATACCACAAAAAATCTATTAACGATAATAAGCATGTAAAAATTAGATTGAGTTACTTTATGAGATATTCAATATGTTGACCATTAGTTAAGAGGAAAACCCAAATCACCACAACACATTTTAAAAGACCTGACGATCGTTTCACCAACCAAGTTAGCGTCATCAGAGGATGAAACATTCTAAATAGTGAAAAAACTAACATCAAATTATATACCGGCTCTTAGGTAAAGTGATCGAACTAAGATGGGAAACTAGTCGTAGGCAAATTCCTCAGTGTATTGTATTTTTATAGCCGGATAGGGTCTTTGCACTGTCCCTACTACTTTATCTAAAAAGTGTCCGTTTGTAATAGTTTTGAGAAGGTTCAACTACAGCTAAATTAACATAGATTCCTTTGGTGGCAATATCTGTATTCTTATGTTAGCTTTAGAACGTGCTGAAATGTGGGATTTTTTTTTAACAAAGCAATCGATCAGGTGACTCGTAATTGGCGGTGGTGAAGCGTTCATACATTTTTTGATGTAAGCGTACTAGGGCCTCTAAAATCGATCTTCAAGGGCTGTGTAAGTTTAAAGTATTAACTTTACTAACATGCGGTATAATAATAGTGTACAAGTCTTATGAAAATTCGCTAATATAACGCACTCGCTGCGTCCCCAAATTTTTAGTTAGAGCTACCATGTTAATTTCTGTTAACTAAGGCCTACGCTTATCTGAGTGCTTAAGAACAATTGACAAAAACTGTAAAATTTATCATTGCAGATAAGGCACCTAGCAACATTACAAATGATACGACTTATCTTCATAGTTTCAGTCTTTTCATGTGATTGAATTCAGTTTGAGTACATGGATGTCCTATTGTGACGAATAAACAACTTGAAACTTACATTAGAGGTGTACGCTATCCTGTCTGTGGCCAATAGGCAGGATGTGAGGAGGAGCCCCGAGAAATGTGTATACATTTGCTCGAATAGTCAGGCGGTCCTCCGGGCAGTCTGCGCGGCCAGAATCAGGTCAACACTGGTTCAGGAGTGCGCTGACGCTCTGACTAACCAGGACAAAGGAGGTGCAACTGGTATGGGTTCCGGGACACTGTGGCGTAGCGGGGAATGAGGTGGCGAATAATCTCGCAAAACTCGGTTCCCGGCGGCCGTTCTGTGGCCCGGAGCCTACAATAGGCATAAGTAGGAAGACGGTCTCTGTCGCCTTATACAGGTGGACTGAGGAAGCCATGGAGGGGCACTGGGGATCGGTTGGTGGCTGTAGGCGTGCGAGGGACTTCGCGGAGGGGCCGGACAGAGATAAAGCTGTCTGGCTACTCGGTAGGAGTCGACCTACGCTTCGCCGCATCCTTGGGGTGCTGACAGGCCACTGTGCCCTTAGAAGACACCTCACATTGATAGGCGTAGAGAGGGATACCACTTGCCAGGAATGCGGCGAGGATGAAGAAACGTCTTACCACTACCTGTGTGAATGCGAGGCTTTTAGGAGTCTTCGAGCAGAATTGTTCGGTTCGAGGACTCTGCAGAGAAATCAGGTAAGTACCGTCCAATTGAAGACCGTCACGGCCTTCATTTCGAGCTCTAGGCGGTTTGGCGACGGAACCGAGGAGGAGTAGAGCATGGTTGCTGGGGTTGGCAAAAAGGGCCCATTGTGGCCTACTTGCTTGGCGTTAGCCTCCCCATCACTGCTACTACTACCACTACTACTACTACTACTACTACTACTTTAATACGGAAAGCCGGAAAGCCACTGGGGGACCCATCATCTTTCAGACCGCTGTGCCTCCTAAACGTCATCTGCAAACTGTATGAGATGCTCATCAAAACAAGACTAGAGACCGAGCTTGAAGGAAGACATGAAATGTCGGACTTCCAGTTTGGCTTCCGAAAGGGAAAATCTACTGTAGATGCAGTGAAGTGGGTAGTAGAAAGTGCCAAGACAGCGAAATCCAAGTGGGTAGTTCTTGTCCTATTAGATATAAAAAATGCATTTAACTTTGCAAACTGGGAGCTGATTTTGGAAGCCATGGAAGAGAAAAACCTATCCGAATATCTTGTCACAGTGATTGACAACTATCTCAAAAACAGAAGTGTTAGCATAACAAAAAATATAAGCATGGAAGTAACAAAAGGAGTCCCACAAGGATCAGTCCTTGGGCCCGTACTATGGAACATCCTGTATGATGGCTGTCTACGACTCGATTTGCCTGTGGGAGCATCGACTATTGCATATGCTGATGATCTGGCGCTGTTTGTGGAGGCGAAAAATGAAGCTCTGCTAAAATTGGTGACAAATGAAGCATTGCACATAATAGAAAACTGGATCGAAAAGCATGATCTAAAAATTGCCGAACATAAAACAGAAGCGGTAATCCTCAAGGGGCCCAGGAGAAGGGAAGGTGTCACTTTCAAGATCAAAGAGACGGCAGTAAGACCAGTAAAAACAATAAATATTTAGGGATAGTTTTAGAAGAGGGCTGCTCTTTCAGACAGCATATAAAGAATACCACCAAAAATGCTGAAGCAAAAACAGCGATGCTCACTAGATTGATGCCAAATGTGGGAGGCCCAAATAGCCTTAAAAGACTACTATTCAGCGGAGTGACGCACTCGGTGCTTCTATATGGTGCCCCCATATGGGTAAGCATCTTGAGGACTAAGAAATACAGGCAGTTGATGGAAACAACACTACGTAAAATGCTAATAAAAGTCGCCAGTGCATACAGGACTGTATCCACGAAGGCAGTGCAGGTTGTCACGGGTGTGATTCCCATCCATATTCTGGCGGAAGAAAGAGCAAGAATATATAATACCGGAAGAGGGCACCTCGCAGAAGTGAAAACCGCCGAGAGAGAAAGATCCTTAGACGAATGGCAAAAGGAGTGGGATGGGAACACGAGGACAGCACAGTGGACGAAGAGACTGATTCCAGATATTAGACTGTGGGTGAAGTGCCAGTATAGAGTGATCGACTATTTTGTGACACAGTTTTTCAAAACATACGCTAAGAAGATGGGAAAATCAGAAGACGAAACATGTATCCACTGTGGTGAAGACGACACGCCCGAACATTCGGTGTTCCAGTGTGTGAGGTGGACGACTGCCAGGGAAAAAATAGAAACTGAAATAGGGGAAACGTTAAATGCAGAAAACGTTATTGAGAAAATGGTGGCATGTCAGGAAAGATATGAAAAAATTAGTTCCTTCATAAGACAAGTGATGAGAGAGAAAGAACAGGATAGGCGCAGAAGAGAGCAAGACTGACAGAAAGAAGTAAGAAGGGTATAGACATGTGACAAGGCGATCCGATGAAATGTCAGAGATGACGACTCCAGACACCTTGCCGAAGAATGAGGGGTTTTTACTCGGAGTTGCGCCCGAGACTGTTGAGCACATAGACCCCGTGCTCTTCGCCAAGCGATTTCCCCCTCCAAAAAAAAAACTACTACCACTACTACTACTACTACTACATCAGTGAATTTATCTCTTAAATGCTTATCAGAATCTGCAAAATATACAGATGATTTAAAATAACAAAGTTGGTATTATTTCTCATCCATCGTGTATAGTTGCACATATTTTTTTACTTGCCAAAAGTGTATTGAACTTAAATATATAAACGTACCAAGTGTCAAAAAAATATATTCCGTAGTTTTAGAAATATTAACAATTTTTGAAAATTGCTTTTAACAACCATTTCTTTGAGTAGCGAATGAAGATAGGAAAAAAACTCAAATACACTTAGACCTTAAATTAGAGGTAAATTCAGATAACGCAAAAACGTACAGGGTGTTTCATTTGAAATAAAAATGTTGGTATTAGTCTTGAGCCATCCTGTATTAAATTTAAATACATCAATATACCAAGTGTCAAAAAAATATGTTTAGTAGTTTTCGAAATATTGGCAATATTCCCTACTTTTTTTAAACCCTGTATTTCAGTTCTCTGTTGTATCTTTCTTTATTTATGAGAAACTGTATCAATATATGAACCAGAAAATTTAGCTGTTTTTTGTAAAAAACTATGGCGTGAGTCAACCGAAATTTAACTCAAAGTAGTGGTTTCCTTACTTTGGATGTCACATTCTAAAGTGTCTCTATTTTTGATGACTTATGCATAAAGAAAAGATAATTTGTCTATTACATGGATAAATTTCAATGGATCAAGATTGGAACCTGTGATGAGCGCTACTAAGTACAATTTGGAGAACCCAGTTCATCACAATACAGTTTTTAGACCCGACGATCGTTTCGCTAACAAAGTTAGCGTTATCAGAGCGATTAATAATTCATATTCATCCATCTGATGACGCTAACTTTGTTTGCGAAACGATCGTCAGGTCTAGAACTGTAGTGTGATGAATTTGATTCTCCAAATTGTACTTATGGTTGAATTTAATAAAGTCGAATTTGCGCTTCATCTAGCAATAAAATGGTTTACATTGCATAATTTATTTTATTTATTCTGTTTCTTTTATTTATTTTATTAACTTTATGCATTTTATTTTTTTATCCTAATCAAAAGATAGTGTGGGTAAATTTCAACAGATGCATTTTTTTTAGAGATTACTGATAGTGCAATACAAGCGTTATAATACTAAAACAATAACACCAAGCATTTTGTCTTAGCATATGTGTTATATCATTTTAGTAAACAAGAGCATGACTCTATTAATATTTACATTACCTCTTGTACATCAGCTAAGTTTAGATATTAGGCGATTTCTAAAAGTGCCCTGGTTATATACATCGAGGCTAGCAGCCAATCAACAATCAATCTGGATTTGTAGTTATATCGCACAGATTATGGCATACATCGGTGAAGGACAAGTAGTACTTTGGCTACCGTCGAAATTTAATTATTCAGGAGAATATGCTGATCAGGGAAACACAAAATTACAGATAGATAGAACATGTTAGATGCAATCGCTTATCTCAATACTAAAAAAGCCATTGACTTGGCCGAATTAACACCATCAAAAGAGAAATTAAGGAAATATTGATGTCAACCATTTAAAAAAAGAAAATCTTCAACTAAAAACTACCAACGCCATGTGGTACGACGATATTTAGGAAGTTTCATTGCTGGAGAGTGAAAATAATGATCAACTTAGAAACCTTATTTTAACGGACTTAGCTGATGATCCACCTAATATTATTGTGGTATGACTGGCGATAGAAAATTTAGCTCAGTCAGTAAATCTAGTGTCACGTAAAACAACCAAACCAACGAGAAAAGAAGATTATTACGAGGATGTAGTATCAAATTACACTCCACATGATTTTTATAATCATTTTAGAATGTCTCGAACAGGTCTACATGGATTGAGAATCACAGAGAATACCCGTAATAATAGACAAATTCAGAACAGTCGGTGTCTACTTAGCTTAAGGCAGCGAAAATTAATTCCACTTTGAGAAATCGGCAACAGTTGAGTTTGAGCTGAGACTCAGCGGTACTGGTCAACGTATACATTGACTGAACTATTCAACTGTTGGCATAGGTAGGGAAGGCCGGGGTAAAGGGGACCCTTTAAGAGATTTAGCCAAATATTTTCCTTAATTATAAGCATTTAAGTAAAAAAAATACATATGGTTACACAACATTTATTTGCCTTCATTAATCGAAACATGAAATAAAAAAAGAAATATTTGTTCATTTTTTTTAACAAAATGAAAAATAGTGTTCCCGTTCTTATGTGCCCCATACTTCGGGGGAAAAGGGACCGCTCTTTACTCTAAGCACAGGCCGCATATAAATTCGTCATGTCATTTCTCTCAACTGGCATTTTCTTAAGTTTCTTTTTATTCACCACAGAATTGAGGTTACCTTTCTCGACGTTTGTCTCTGTTTCTTCTTTCATGGATTTCAGTTCCGTGCGTGATACTATCATCTTTACTTTCTTACTTTGTTCTTGCCTCTCCAAATCCTCTTTCACAGGTGTGTTAGTTAGAATTTGGAGGATTATTTTCTTCTTCTGGTGTTGGTCTTCTTTTTTTTGAAGTTTTGAGGGTCTTGGAGAACATCCCTGTAAGACATTTTCGAAAAAACAACTTGAGTAAGAGGAACGGTGAATATCTTCTTTCACATGTTCAATATGATAATTATCAATTTCCACAGTAATTGCTATTTCCTCTTGACGAGTAGGGATGGCATTTTGTGTATGGGCAGGTTCACGTTCGAGTGTGTTATTGAAAACTTCTGAAGGTATTAAATCTGTTTCGTCAAATATATCTCGATTGTAGGGATGAATCCTACTTATCTCAAAACCCTTGATTCCCTTTTCAACGGTAGCCACCTTCTGGAATGCCTTGCAAAGAAGTTCAGCAGTTTCATACAAAGTTATGAGAGCTGATGTAAAAATCACATGCACGGGAATACTGTTTCTTCAGGGGACCAAAAAAACATCAATCAAAAGGCTGCATGCGATGGCTGCAATGAAGAGGTAATGTAAGAAGTGTGATATGATTCTTTCTAGCTTTATTGACTCAATTCAGTTGTCTATGGCTGATGTGACCATCAAAAATTTGTAGAACGGGATTGTGTCCAGAAGGCTTGGTGTACTTTATAAAACGGTCCAAATAAAGTAGGAAATGCTCACAATCCATCCATCCGGACTCATTTGCATACCCTGCAGCACCTGGACTTGTCGCTTTGAGCAATAAGGGTGACATTCTCTTCCTGGGAAACAAAAAGAAAGGAGGTATATAATTTCCTGCAGCAGAGACTGCACAACCAACTGTGTTATTTGATCGCCTTTCGCCACTAACAATCCGCCCAATTTGTTCCTGACCTTTTTTTGCTAATATCTTGCAAGGCTTTTGCACTGTACTTATCAAAATTATAGATATTATTTGGCGTAAAAGTGATTTTTTTCATAACTTCTTCAAGTAGATCGAAAAATTGATCTACTGCAGTTATATTAAAACCACTGGCCCTGCTTAAGCTTGTAGCTGAAGGTTTTAGAATGAAAGGTTCTTGATGTCTCTGTAGAAATCCAGCTAACCAATATCTCCAGCCATTTTATTATCCTTGTTGAATGGATGTGAAATTCCTAAGTTGGTTCCCACTTCAAAAGCAATTCGCCGAACGTAAAGTGGTGTTAGTCCAGAAAACCTCTTTTGCATATCCAAGAGATGTTCCACTAACAAATTTTCATCTCTGATCGTAAAAACTGGTTTGAAACTACCCGGAGAGGGACCCATAACAGTAATATCTGCATTTGATCCAGCTAACTTCAACTGTCTTATTAGGCAAGTTTTAGGAATATTATACTTTATCGAAGCCGACCTTAAACTCATGCCGCTCTGCACAGTATTAACTGCAGCTGCAGCTTCGGTTTCTCCCCATAATGGCATCGGTCTCTTCCTTTTCTAGTTCCTCATCTAAAACAATAAATGTAAGCATAAGTAACCACAGATATTCTGGTTTAATAACGGCAAGGGGCATATAGGACCAAGGTCCCCCATGCCCCGTAACGCTTGGTCCTATTTACCCCGAGTGTATGCATACTTCAAAACTAATTATAACCACACTATTCGCTTCTCAAAACAACAGCTTATCCATATGAAAATATAGCTGAATGAATAATGTTTCACATGTGAAAAGAGCAGTTAATTAGCATACAGCAATTTTCTAAAATTGTGCACCATAATATAACAAAATATTGGAAGAACCTACCTTAAATTCGCTTAAATCACTATATCACACACATTCATTTTGACATACGCATAATATTTCTGTCAAGCATAGAACTCGGAAGTGCCAACCTCTAGCGATGAAAACACGGCGGGAACATACATTTATTTTGAATTAAAATGACTGGTCCTGTTTGCCCCGCTGGTCCTCTTTACACCGGCTTCCCCTAGGTAATGGACAAGGCTCAACAGAAAATTAACTATAAGTTGACAGGGATTGCTGTAACACACTTTAAGAATTTTGTTTGCTTTTCTAAATTTGTACGTATATGTTAATAAGGGTAGAATTTGCATTTCTAAAATCATTGTATTCACTTAGTTAGCAATTTGTTATCTTTTCTTTTTCAGAGCCTAATCCCAGTCATAGTCAGTAAGTCTCCCGCTGGAGCGTCGACTTTGCAAATGATACATTATTTACAATTAATTATTTCTGGTAAGCCAAAACGTTCCTATTGCGTGTGTGTATATGTCTTATTATATAATACTTTATAACTAACCCATGCTTGTTTTTAGGAGAGTTTAGAAAATTTGACTTTGGTCTCAGAGGAAATCTTTTAAAATATCAGCAGCTTACGCCACCCTTGTATAACTTGAGAAATGTGACTGCACCAGTTGCTTTATTTTACGGAAGAAATGATTGGCTCACATCTTACAAGGTAAAACTATATGTTGAAAACAATCTTCCATTATATTATTTTATTCCGCAATTAAATCAAGCCACCATCAAAGATGTTTAGTATTGTTTTCTGTAAAAGTTACGCAATGAAGTAGATACTAGTGTTTGAATTAGTAAAGCAAACTCAAACAAATTCTGCCGTAGTAAGTTGTTTACGTACAACAGTAAAAAAAAATTGATTTGAATGTAGTCTAATTCAAAAAAGTAATTATGCAAATATTTTTGTCAAATAAAGAATAATAGCTTCTGAGACGGAGATACAAGATCTTGCAATACCTGTTGTCCATAACGCTCATTCGTTTCAAAATATTTGTTTAAAGATCACCGATTTTGATGTACCAAATCGTTAGTTTGGCGTCTTTAAAAGATACAACATACAATTTTCAAAGTATTTTTCATGTACTTGTTGAACCTCTTGCACAAAAAAATTAATCCTTGTCTATAGGATTAATATATTGGCTAATAATATGTAAATATTAGGCCTGTAACAAACTGTTGGGATAGCCTCTATATTGATAAGTTTTTTTTAATGTAGTTAGGCAGTACTTATAACTAAACAGGAGCAAAATTGGATTATCTCTATTAATATAGGCTCACCAGTACTTCAAGCATAACAATATATATTGTTATGGATCATTAATATAGTCAAAATGCGCATGAACAACGATTAAAATCCATCAAATAGGTCTAGATGAACAAGCAGGTTACACCTTACGACAACGGATCGTAAGATGAACTTTAATATAATTCTAAAGAAATGTCACTATCAGGGCAAGTAAAGGGCTTATAAAAAACAAAAAGTGAAAATAAAGCTGAAAAGATTTAAAAGGGGGCATAATAAAGATCTTTAAAGTAACATTTCGGTATTCAAAAACAATTAATAATATTTTCAGTAAACCTAAATTTAAAGATTAAAAAAGATAAGTATCTGGGATGGTATCTAGTGTTCCATGTAGCAATTGTAATTTAAAATACATTGGCCAAACAACCACAGTCCTTAAAGATAGATTAACACAGCATGAAGTGATACACATGGTGATTAAAATTCGAGCCTCACCATTGGGATCTCGCTTATTATCGAAGATAGAGGATAGGTTGAAATATTTTTACAGGAAGACTATCTAAGGTTTGCTCCAAAAGAATATTCGGAAAGAGTCAGAAGCGCTCTACGGTATCAAAACAAAAGCAAATTTTCATATAATTTTTCAATTCGATCGTTTCTTCGCCGTTCAACATTAAAAAGATATAATGACCATTTAAAATATTCTCATACATTTTGAATAATTAGCAAAATGGTACGGTAGCTGAAAAGTCGACCGTAACACGCCATCTCAATTCGTCCAAAAAAAAAAAGGCATTTTCATTATTTAACAAACACCAGCGTCCAGTATACATTGATTAAATTTAAGAAAGCTCTCACAAAGTAAGAGTCGATAAAACTCCAAGAATCAGACAACACTTAAGTTTTAGAGAGCCATACAAGTCAAAGCAACAAGCAAGTGAATTTTGTACTATATGTTTAACAAATTTGAGCTTTTGGCCAAAATCAACCCAGAAGAAGTATCCACTTTCATTAAAGTTTTAATATTTCTGACTAATAATTGAGTCACTAGAAAGATATTAGGAAAAGCCTCCACAAAATTTTGATTTAAAATTGTACAATTTTAACTTAAATTTTAAATTATTAACTAAATCATTAGCAGGTTTTTTTTAAGTGATTGAAGTTGGGAACTACTTTGAAGGGGGGGGGGGGAGTTATTGTGGTTCCCAATACATACACTAAATATCTGATGTCCTATATTGTTGTATTTCGATTTGATGCGTAAAAATACACAACATATCATGCTTATCCTTATTATTGAACGGCATTTTACTATTGCAATAACCGAGTTCACCAGGAGCCAACAGTTGAATAGTTGTGTCAACGTCACCAGTCCCGATAAGTTCCTGCTGAAACCCAACTGTTGCTGATTTTTCAAAGAGGAATCGCAGAAAATTGTCACAAAATAGTGGTAGAAGTCAAAAGTTCGTTCATCAGTCTCCAGCCGCTGAAATATATCGATAGTCAGCATAAGCGTTTAAACTCAGCTGTTGGCACCTGGTGAACTCAACCATTGTTATCACCGATGACAGAAATATTTTTTGACGTTTTAAAATTCCACAGCCAACGCCAAGAAAAAAATTAAGGTGATTTTGCACTCTTTGACAATTCAGTTCAATTGTTAAAAGTTATTTGTCAATATGTTATACATAGCCTAATTCAGAAACAGACAGGAATCCTATGATGTCAAAATCCAATATGGCGGTCAAAAGAAATAAGAGTTGATGATGTCCCAAATAAGGCGAAACATTGTAGAAACATTTTGAGTCCGCTATCAGATAAAAAACTGAAAATGGCTTCAAAAATGTGCTTTTAGTTTCTTTATACGAGTTCAAATCAATGAGATAGAGGTGAAAATCGGAACTCGCCTTTTACAGTTTTTTTACAATTTTTTGAACGACAGGTTGCAGGAAGTTAGTTTTGTCTAGGACATGTTAAATAGCTCAAATTTGGCAACATTGCGAAATTTAAAGCTATCCCCTATTTTTGATAATAAGCGAGATACCCATGGTAAGGCTTGAATTTGAATCACACACCCTGTATAACTACAAATAAGAACTTGTGCTTCGTCTGAACATAATCTGACTGACCATAATATAATTCTCAGAAATGATTGTAGATTCATGGAAAATTGAGTTACCCATTTGTATTTGAACAATTTTTATGACAGTATGCTGCAATTCTCGTTTAAGGACTTTTTAAACAACTTTTTAATGATAAGATTAGAAAACATCTAAATAAAAATGCGTAGCTGTTTCTGATTTGACTTTACACTTTTTTTCAAAATACGTAAGCATTTTATTAGGCTACTCAAACTAACAAAAATAAATCTAGTTTTTTCATTATAATCGGTGAAGCGTAACTAATTGTAGTATTTTTTCAGGATATAGAGAGATTAGGTTTTATTTTGCCAAACGTGGTTAAAATGCATCCAGTTATGGACGACAAATTTTCTCACTTGGACTTCCTGTGGGCAAACTATGTCGGAGAAATGGTGTACGATCCATTAATGGATTTAATGGAGCAACTCCAAGAAACATAGCTTCTGTTTGTAATTAAAATTGTTGTGTTTTGTTATGTAAATACATTTTTTGTTAAGAAAACGACTTTCCCTTATTTTAAGATTCCTAACATATGTAAGGCTAGACGTATTCTCACCATAATTAGAAATGCAGACCGGTTTCGCTCTAATGATAGCTCGTCGGTGCGCTATACTAATTACAGCAAGAACACACCTATAAATTTATACAGCTAAGGCAGCCAGGCTACTAGAACATTTTGAGATGTACGACAAGATTGACATCTCGGCGCGGAACCAGGTAGTATGTTGTTACAACATCTCCAATTAACACAAAATGTTATAAATAGAGATTGCGTAAATTTTTGTAAATTGTCAGCCCTGGCCCATTTCTTCGCTAATACCGGGAAAATGTATTTGAGGCTAGATGTATTCTCACCATAATTAGAAACACAGACCGGTTTCGCTCTAATTAGAGCTCGTCAGTGCGCTATGCCAATTACAGCGAGAACACCCCTATAAAGTAATACAGCTAAGCCAGCCAGCTTCCTAGAACATTGTGAGATTTACGACAGGATAACCATCCCGGTGCGAAACCAGGTGGTATGTTATCGCGACAACTGCAATTAACACAAAATGTTATAAAAAAAGTGTTCGGGACGCAGCAAGTGCGTTGTGGTAGTGAATTTTCATAAGAATAATGTATTATAGTGATATAGCCTTATATTAAATGTTATAAAACATTACTTTATTTAATTATGAACAGTAATAAATAAGGTAAAGAAGGAAAAGCAGAAGCATGGCCTCTAACATAAATATTTATACAGTCATTTGGATACAAAACTCAAACAAAACAATTGATAAACAGGAAATAGACTTAACAAAAAATACACCAGAAAGCTGAACATAAAAAGAATTCCGTGGTTTATGAATTGAGGGTTCATGCAGACGGGGAAGAAGAAAGCCCGGGAGGAAAAGGGTTTCTGCCCTCTTACCCAAAAACACGGGGGTTTTCTTCCACTTGTGCATGCATACAACTACCTGCAAAGCATAAAGCACAAGAGAAATTTCTTGGGAGCAGCCCCCAAGAAAGTTACTGGACCTGGGCGAATATGGGTGTTGTGCGGGGTAGACAAGGTTTAAAGGAGGTATCGCTGCAAAATGTGAAAAACGCATCTTTTCATATTCCTCCCCGCCCAGTACACCTTTTAATTAGTGGTCCCCTAACTTTCTTGGGGGTTGTTTGCAACAGATTTGCCTTGTGGCTTATGCATCCAAGGAGAATTCTAAGCATGTTTCTAAAAAAAATTTCTAAAAACCCTCTGTGCAATAAACTGTTTATTAACCGAAATTGCATTACACTTCCTTGCCTATAATGTCTCTTTCAGATAATATCGAATACACTTAAGTAAATAAATTCACTTGCTGTATCATTTCTATTAGAGACTAATAGAGAGGTATCGATGGTGAGCTTTCGAAAAGTTTGTTCAAATGAGCTAAATTAGTTAAAAAGTTTGAATATATATATGACTGATTTGGTCCAAATTTGGGAATTACCCTTATTCTGTTAATGGCTTGTATGAGTTCGTTCATCAGGTCTTAATGCCCAATTTTCGTTAACAAAAAATTAAAAAATATTTTTTAAATGCCATATCTTTCAAATTATTTAGGTGATTGAAACGAAAATATACAACTTAAAAGAACACGGACACACGTGGTAGTGCACAAATTTTCAAGACCCATGGTCCAATAAAAATAAAGTTATTCGAAATTAATACTAAAATAATCCTCGACATCACTTCAAATTCTGTAACGCAATATCTACAATGTTGGACAAAGACAGATTACGTTACCTGTACTGCTATGCTGTTTAAATAAATAGTAGAAAAAAGTCTAAGCAATGGAATGTGCGTTGCAGGATGTAAGAATGTAAAACGTTGTGAAATGTACGACAGGGACGGTGCGAAGCCAGGTAGTGTGTCGTCACGACAGCTCTAGTTAACACAAAATGTTATAAATGGAGACTGTGTACACACTAACGATGTGAATTGTCAGCCCTTGCCCATTTCCTTCCTAATACTGGGACAATGTTTACGTCCAAAAGCGCTAAATGCGACTGCAAGCGGCTTAATGTTCTTTGTAAGTATAAAAACCTGCTTACAAAATGAGAACGGTACTGATAAATAAGTTACTAGATCCATCATTTTTATTATCGATGAGTTCGCAAGTTAGTTGGTCAATATTTGTTTACTAAATAGCACTTTAAAGTGTATTTCTGCATTACTCATAATGTATGTTTGAAACAGGTACAGTCTCCCGCTTAAAATTAGACATACCTATGTTTGTTAACCGTCCAAGGCTATCGAGCTTAATTTGCAAGCGGCTTGGTTTCAGTGTCGTCTTGGACAAAAGCTAGGTTTATATACTTGCGAATTGCGAAATCGCCGCGAAACGTGTTCCTATTGGTTTATTTAAAATAGTGTCGTAAAACTGTTGTTTTTTTATTAGATTTTATAAATGTAATTCAATAATTTTTGTGTGCATACAGTTTGACATGATCTAAATGTCTCCTCTACTACCAGTTTGTGTACTACTACTAGTTTGTGTAGCCCCAAATTAAGGGCCCCCGTTTATTATACTCACTTAGCATGTGCTTATATGTGTAATATTAAAATAAAAAGAAGTGAAACAGCAAGTGAATTTATTTACTTTAGTGCTGTATTCGATATTATCTGTTGTGTGTGTTTTCTTTCTTTAACGTCGGCCTATTTCCGCGACTATGGCCAATCACCGACACCAGGGAGCAGTTTCACCTCACTATCCTGGAAATTTTGCCGAACCTCTGCCTTTCAGTAAGGAGGGTAGGGATCTTTAACGTGCCCAACATCGTATAGACACGGGACCGACGGCTTTACGCCCCCTCCGAAGGGCGGAACGTGCGGACATTCAACTTGCTCAAATACAATGCCAGAACCTTAGTTGTCGTTAATATTACAGTTTCAACTGAAAAAGTGGAAGGAGTACCCTGGGATCGCACCCAGTACCCTTCGGTTCAGAGTCACACGTTCTTACCCCTGAACCACCAAGGTTCTGACGATATTATCTGAAAAAGACATTATAGGCGACGAAGTGGAATGCAATTCGGTAAATTTGCAGTTTGCTGCACGAAGGGTTTTTAGAAAATGTTTCCAGAAACGTGCTGAGAACCCCGCTTGGATGCACAAGATAATATCGAATACAGCACTAAAGTAAATAAATTCACTTGCTGTTTCAAACAAGGCAAATTTGTTGCAAGAATGAATAGGGTTGCTGGGCGGGGAGGAAATATTAGCGGAAAATGCTAAAAAACATTTTGTCGGACTTTGAAAAGATGCGTTTTTCATATTTTGCAGCAATACTTTCTTTAAACCCTGTCTGCCCCACACAACATCCATATTCGCCCAGGTCCAGTAACTTCATTGGTGGTTGCAAATTGCAAATTTGTTGCAAGAATGAATAGGGTTGCTGGGCGGGGAGGAAATATTAGCGGAAAATGCTAAAAAACATTTTGTCGGACTTTGAAAAGATGCGTTTTTCATATTTTGCAGCAATACTTTCTTTAAACCCTGTCTGCCCCACACAACATCCATATTCGCCCAGGTCCAGTAACTTCATTGGTGGTTGCTCCCAAGAAATGTGTCTTGTGCTTTATGCTTTGAAGGTGGTTGTATGCAAGCACAAGGGGAAGGAGAACCCCCCCCCCCCGTGTTTTAGGGGTTCGTCCTGGCGGTTCTTCTTCCCGTTCTGCATGCACACAATCACCGTCAATGCATGAACCACAGTTCCGCTTTCTAGTGTATTTTTTGCTGAGTATATTCCCTGTTTATCAATTGTTTTGTTTGAGTTTTGTATCCAAATTACTCTATAAATATTTATGTTAGAGATCATGTTTTTGCTTGCCCTTATTGACCCGATTTTTTACCGTTCCTAATTACATAAAGTAATGTTTTATAATTTTTAATATAAGGCTAAAGCACTATAATATATACATATTATTCTTATGAAAATTCACTACATTAACGTACTTGCTGTGTCCCGAACATTTTTCTCTCTTCTCTTGACTCCGCCAGGGTGTTTCCGTCCTTACCCCTCTAGGCTGTTTAGCTGTTCCCTTTTTTAAACTAAAAAAAGCCTGGACGCAGCAAGTGCGTTATGGTAGTGAATTTTCATAGAAATTGCACAACATATTTTATTATAACTTTTTTTTCTTGTAACATAAAAATCTAAATTTTGGTACATGGTTTCCTTTTTATATCATAAATCAACCTAGCAAATTTGGTTATTATAGTTTTAGTATTTTTTGAGATAAAAATTTGTTTCGAATGAAAACTCAAAATTTTCTCGGTAAACCTCGTCTGATTTTCCTGACTAACGAACTTATCCAAGCCATTTACAAAAGTCAAATACATGCCAAATTTTATCAAAATCACCGTATTATTTTTTGAGTTATCGGTGTGATACACACACACACACACACACACACACATACATACATATATATATATATATATATATATATATATATATATATATATATATATATATATATATATATATATATATATATATATATATATATATATATATAAAGAAACGTTGCAGGGAAATTTTAAGTAATTTGTTAGGTCACATAAATAAAAGTTACATAGAGAGCGGGCATTGACTAACAGTGTAAATTAAAGGTACAATCATAGTAAATGGACACACGATGCCTAGTAAGAGGATGCTTCTACTATTTTCATTCTCGATAGAACAGACTAGTGAGCTTTGCAAATGAATCATAAAGAAGAAAGAGAGGAAAATAAATCGAAAGTGAAGCTACAGAAACATCTTATGCGGTGGAATACAAGTAGGTTTTTATAGGGTGATACGTGAAATCGTATAGCAGTAAGAGCAAGCAAAACGTCATGGTAAGAGTAAAGACTGTAACAGCGGCAGAAGTAAAAGTCAATGGAAGCCACGTTTGTTCGGTAAGAGCAAATTTTAGGAAGAAACTATTGAATTTTAATAATAAAAGCAATAGACTAAAAACGATGGGAGTTGTAAGAAAAAGAGAAATGATCTGGAACAAAATATTTTATTATAACTTTTTTTTCTTGTAACATAGAAATCTAAATTTTGATGTGTGGCTTACTTTTTATATCGTAAATCTACCTACCAAATTTGGTTATCGTAGCCTTTTTATTTTATCTAAGCCATTTACAAAGGGAAAGTACGTGACAAATTTTATCAAAATTGGCCCATTATTTTTCTTATTTTTTGAGTAATCGGTGTGATATATATATATATATATATATATATATATATATATATATATATATATATATATATATACATATATAGATAGATAACTTTATTAGCCTTTGATTAAGTACATACATACTACAGGCACGTCAAAGAATTAGAAAAACATAAACATAAACATAAACAGTCTTAAATAATTACAAAAACAGAAGTCAAAAAATAACAACATCACTTTACATACAGAACCAACTACAAAAATATACAATAAGTTTACATTAAACCTAAATCTACAGTTACAACGGTGCTATTTTAGAGCCATTATCATTCTCTCCGTTGCTCAGGGCCTGTACACCTTTCAGTAAATTCACTGATATTATAAAAATAATTGTCAACCAAAAATGATTTTAATCTATGTTTAAAGCAGCTCAGTGTATCCGCAGCCTTAATCTCCTGAGGAAGCATATTAAAATAAAAACAGCCAGCATACACAGGTGATTTCTTGTATGCCATATACTGGTAATTTGGCAAGTGGATGTCATTTCTTGCCCGGGTAGTGTAGCTGTGAACTGCACTGTTTTTAGTAAACCTGTTCCTACGTGCATATGTGAAGCTCAGGAGTTTATACAAATACACCCCCGTGACAGTCAACAGTTTTTTTGTTTTAAAAGTAGTCCTGCATGATTCTTTTTGTTGAAGTCCAAAAATCAGGCGGATTACTCGTTTTTGGCATACGAAAACCCTGTGTATATCATTTGCATGACCCCACACTATTATGTTGTATGCCAACACACTATACACTAAAGCAAAATACACATTAATTAGAGAAATTGCATTTAAGGTGTTCTTCAGCTTCATGATGCAAAAATAGGCCTTACCCAATTTGTTTGATATACCTTCTATCTGGGTCTCCCATGAGAGCCTATTATCTAAAATGCAACCTAAAAAGTTGGTAGAGGTACTTAAGGCAATATAGTTATCATTAAAATGAAAATTAATATCAATAGAAGGCTCTCGACATCTTCCCATAAACTCTATACAAACTACCTTAGAACTATTTACAATCAGGTGATTACTGCAGCACCACTGACCGAAGTGCGACAAAACACTATTCACCTTACGCACAGCATCGGACAATACTGGATCCGAAACCACGATTGCTATGTCATCCGCGTACATAAACAACCTCCCATCTGTCAGATAGTTGGGAAGATCATTTACGTACAACATAAACATAAGCGGTCCCAGGACGCTTCCCTGCGGAGCGCCCAGTTTTAATTTATATATATATATATATATATATATATATATATATATATATATATATATATATATATATATATATATATACATATATATATATATATATATATATATATATATATATATATATATATATATATATATATATATATATATATTTATATATTTAAATTAAAACTGACCCCGGATATGGGTTCTAGGGGTCCTAGTTTGCGCTCATTTGCAGAAAATTTTTCGAAATTCAAAAGTCGGGATCTCCCCATTAGTGAATTTTTTCTACGAAAATTCACTAAAAAGTTGCGATCTCTTGGCTAACGAGACATGATAGCATTTTGATAGCAATATATAAAGAACACATTTCTGGAAAAAAACAGAAGAGTGTGACAAACAGGCAAGCCTATAAAACACCTAACCCTATTAACTAAGTGCGAAACAACTGCCGGCGACAGAAAGTTATGGTTGCGGCAACAAGGAGGCATCTCGTTCAGATTGTGATGGCGGTTATAATAAATGCCTAATCGCCATAAAATCTTTAGCACAATTAATTTTACTTGTTTATCAAGAACATTTCATATTGGTATATAATACTTGTATCACAGGCAATGAAATGTATGTAAATGTGTTTCTAACGAAGCGATTAGTAGTCTATACGCGACAGAAATACGTTCCAAAAACGCGTATATAAAGAACTGCAGTCTTAATCTCTAATTTGTTGTGGTAATTAAAGAATTAATTGAAATACGTCAATCAGGCTATTCTTGTTATTTTAAAGACACGAAGAAGACACACTTTGAGAATATAATGTATCAAAAGATAATACCTGTTATGAAAAATACATTAACTAGACGAACAATAAGCAATTATGTATGGCACTCGAATATCAGTAAGGATATTAATTTATAAACACAAAACATAACTGATTAGAATTACTATAGAAAATTTGGCATTGGTCTGAACAATATTTCGTATATATATATAAATATACGTAAATATATTCTTTGTACAAGAATTGTACATTGTGCTCTAAATAACTCGGTGCGATAAGTAAATTAAGACTACCATTAGCAAAGAAAAAATTTTATTTTTAAAATTATCGCAAAAAGCTTTTCTAAATTCTGGACTCAGTTTTGAGAACTGCAAGTTTTTATCTGGATTGTTTTCCGAGTGCACTATCGTATTTAAAATCTTACACGTCTCATTTCCGCGTGTGACTGTATTTAATATTTTAAATGTGTGCAGTTTGATTGTATAATAAAAAGCTGTTTATGCAGAATAATCGATGAGATCAATATGGGGAACAGAAGCGTCAGGATCTTTTGTGTAGTTTTGATACTAGTGGTGCTTAGTGATATTGGTAAATGCCAGCTGAGATTCATAGCGCATCCAGATGCATATCTGAGTATCGTAAGTATGCACGTTTTTTTATTTTAACAGTATAAACTGCTGTAACGAAAAATAGTGAAATAATATTTTGCAGAAAAAATACCCATTTTCATAGGGCATTGACTACTTATCATATGTATAGCTTACAACACTGTTAGTTGACCAATATCCTCTGAAATCCATTTAACCTTTAAACGTTTAAATAGGGAAGATTTGGTGTTACCCTCAAGGGAATAACATAATCACACTATAAGGCAATGCCGCCCTGCCGTCCCAACCAGCATTCTCTGTCTCCAGCATCGCTCATTATTTTATTTATTTTTCTACACAATATCGATTGTACCAGGTTTTGAGAACTTTCTAGCGAATTAAAAAAAATCGCTAAAGAGGAGATCTGTGTTTTGGAGTTTTCCTCAAAAGGTCAAACTCGCAATTTTAAACGTCAAAATTGGCAATGTTTAGGCAAACAACGTGACACAAATACCTATTGTGAAAAGAAACCTTTTTGCAAGAAGAGTGTTCTGCAAACCCTTAAGTTTCATGTCCAACCGTCATTTCCCTTCATTTTACTAAAATATTTACAAAATATTCATTTTAAATAGACCCTTTCTTTGATGCTTTGGCTGTCAGTTTAGTTAAGTTTGGTGGCTTTTTGGATATTTATTTGCAGGTTTAGTGAAGTTTATGGTTTAACGGTCTAGAATTTTTTAGCTAATTTTCGTAGAACCAATTCGTTAATGCATTTTTGCATTTTTTATCGAAATATGATGCATGTTTTTAAGAAAAGAATCTGGACGCAGTAAGTGCGTTTTATTAGCGAATTTTCCGTAAATTTGCAGATTAGCTCCCAGAAACTTGCCTAGTGCCCCCCATGGATGCACAAACCCCAAGAAAAATTTCTTGTTCACACCCTCCAAGGAAGTTACGGGACCAGGAGTGAATAGGGGTGCTGGGCGGGGTAGGTAATAAAAAGGAAATATAAGCAGAAAATGCGAACTGGCTTGAAAGTTGTCTTTTCCACATCTTGAAGCCATATCCCCGTTAAGCCCTGCCTACCCCGCACAGCACCCCTATTCCCCCAGGTGCAGTAAATTCCTTGGCGGGTATGAACAATAAATTTTTCTTGTGGGGTTTATGCAACGAGGGCGGTTGTATGCACGCGAGGGGGGAAGGAAAATCCCCACGACGAAGCAGCCACCCACAACCCTACCGCAAGCCGAAGCGGGGGGGGGGGTCTGCTTCGTCGTAGGTATTTTGCTTCCCCGCTCGTGTAGGCGGGGTTGGGGATATGGCTTCAAATAGACAGCTTTTAAGCAGTTTTCTTCGCTTTTTCTGCTCATATTTCCTTTTTACTACCTACCCCGCCCAGCACCCCTATTCACTCCCAGTCCCGTAACTTCCTTGGGGGGTGTGAACCAGGAATTTTTCTTGTTGTTTGTGCATCCAGGTGGGGTCCTAGTAATATTTCTGAAAACAATTTTTTGAAAAGCGTTCGGGAGCTAATCTGCAAATTTAACGAATTTTCATTAAATCCTTCAAATTTCAATAACTCAATTTGCTATTAACGTAAGCTTTGTTGGTTAGAAAACCAACATTTAAGTTTATTTCGGAAAATTTTTGTATATTTTCAAACCATAAGTAATTTTGATGAAATATAGTACATTGTTTCTACTACATAGGCTATACCGATAATCAGATTGATGCCTGCTCGCATCTGCTATTAAAAACATTTTTATGGAAATTCACTTCCATAACATATTTGCTGCATCCAGACTTTTGAAAAATGTTTATATATTTTCAAACAATAAATTTATTTCGATGAAATATGATACATTGTTTCTACTATATAGGCAACCAAGTTTGATGTCTGCTTACATCAAAGAAAGACATTTGCTATAAAAAATATTTTAAAGAAAATTCGCTACTATAACGCACTTGCTGCGTCCCGAGATTTTTTTCATTGGTCTACCTCTTCCCTTTTTTCGATGCAGGTGTCTTTTAAATAATATTGTTAGAAAGTTATTATGCTTTAGAGCATGCCCAACCTATTTGGCCCATCTCTTCCCAATTTCTTTTAGTAAGCATCTTTCTTCTCCCACCTCTTCTAGCACACTACAATTCGTCTTTTTCTTGATGTACTGTATCTTTGTCATTTTTCTAATGTCCATATTTCAAAAGCTTCTCTTCAAGTCCCGCTTAGTTAGTCCACTAACATATTTGATAAAGCTCTTCCTCTCATAATTATTATTAAGAAGAATACTTTGTGTATTGAAAGTTTACTCCGCCGTCGAAATTTTTAGTGAATTTTCTAAAAAAAAATTAACTAATTGGGAGAGCTGTATATATATATATATATATATATATATATATATATATATATATATATATATATATATATATATATATATCGTGCCGATAACTAAAAAAATAATGCGCCGACTTCGATAAAATTTGGTAGATACCTTCCTTTTGTAGGTGGCTTGGATCAGTTTGTTAGCCAGGAAGATCGGACCAGTTTATCCAGGAAAATTTTTAGTTTTGTTTCGGACAATTTTTTTATCAAATAACGAAGTTAAAGTCAAAGTTAAAATAACAAAGTTATGGCAACTAAATTTAATTTAATTCAAGTTTACACTATTAAACTTGCCCTACACGCCAAAACTCAAATCTCTAAGTTAACATTTAAAAAAAATTCGTTCCACTGATGACCAGAGAAATGCACAAAACCAAAATATTTTATGTGGATAACAAAATCTATTGAATATTACAGACAAAAATTAAGTTTTCTTGGCGCAACAAGGTCAAGAAGTAACAGAAAAATTACTTTAAAAATTTTATAATTTATCTTTTGAAAATGTCAAAGCCGCGATTTTAAACGTAAAAATTTGTAATTTTTAGACGAAGAACCTGAAACAATCACGTGTCATGTAGAACAAATGTCCTAATGTGTTTTACAAGGCCTTAAGTTACAGCTTCAACCATCATTTTTCTTCATTTTACTCAAATATTCCCAGAAAATTCAAACAGACCCCCTCCTCCGATGATTTGGCAGTAGTTTCAGTTATATAGTTTGTGGTTTAATAGTCTATACTTTTTCGTAAAAAAAATCGTTATTGAAAATACCGCGACTTTAGAATTTTTGAAATATTTCTTCAAAAGAGTGCGAACTAGACCCGCGGGGTCAAATTCACTTTTTACATATCTATATATATATATATATATATATATATATATATATATATATATATATATATATATATATATATATATATATATATATATATATATATATATATATATACACGTTGGTGCATTTTTACTATAATAATAATAATAATTATTATTATTATTAATATTATTATTATTATTATTATTATTTGGTCCATTGGTTAAAATTATTGTAAATCGGGCAAGTCAAAAAACTTACAAGATAAAAACGTCACAACTTATCACAAGGGTACGTGCCCAAAAATCTAAGCTTAACATCACAACAAAAAACATACGTTCACAGTGCATCTTCACAAAATTCACTCAAACTATAAAAACTGTGAGTAATCAAAGCAACCTTCAGTTGCTTTCTAATTTTTTATGCACAATTGGTGTCCCTCAGAGAACAAGCGTGCTGGGTGTACAAAAAGCAACCTGCGTAACATGGCGACTTCTTAAAAAAAGCATGGTGACATTTATTCACGAGTGTTGTACCCATGAAAATGCGAGTTTATAACAAATCTTCTCTTGTTTTTATGAATGTAAGTTAACAGATGGAAGAAGTAAGCTGATGTTAACTTCATAATGTTATTTTGCTTAAAGATGTCACGACAAGAGTGCCCATAAGGTAGATTGTGTGTTAATCTTAGGATTCGTTTCTGTAGCACAAATATTCTTTGGCAGTCCGAGGATTGGCCCCAGATAACGAGACCGTAACTCAGATGTGAATAGACAGTTGCGTAATAGACTTTTAACGGATGTTCCGAGCTTAAGGAATCTTTAAGCATCAAAATTGCATAAAACGCGGAATTTAATTTATTGCACACGTGATCGATCTGGTCTATATATAACAGGCTACTGTCAATTCTAACATCCAACAATTTTGTCACCATTTTGAATTGCATCGCATTTCCGTTCACCAAAATAGTGCTATCGCACATCCTCTCTCTTCGGTGGCAGTTATGCATTTTAATAGAAAAAGTCTTGTCATAGCTCAAAATGAGTCGGTTTCTATAACACCATTCGTCAAAAGACTGTACTACTGATTTTAATTTTAATTCAGTTTCCTCCACCGTGTTCTCGTAGACAACAATAGAAGTGTCATCGGCGTACATCAAGACTTTTCCGTCTTGGATAAATTGCGGCAAATCGTTTACATAGAGTGTAAACAAAAGTGGGCCAATGACACTTCCCTGGGGTGTGACCATACTTCACACTATATCTTTGGGAATTAATATTATTCGCTTTTGCAAGTAACTGTCTGTTGGTGAGATACGAAAACAAAAGGTCGTTGCAAGTGCCTCTTATCCCCAACGCCCACATCTAATTAAAAAAAAAAGAATTTACCGTGTCAAAGGCACGAGACAGGTCAAAAAATTAGGTTACCACAATATAATTGAGGTCCATTCTTTCGTTTACATGTTGACTGTATTCGATAAGGGCATGGTGCTGTGATGGTGCGATATTATATTATTAGCATTTAAAAACTTAACCATTTTTTATGTACTAGCTAGGTGCACTTCTGGCACCCAATGTACTCAACAGGCATTGGAGTCACCCGATTATAAATCTTTTAGTGAGGTATCATCGTTTCATCTGGGTAAGGTCTAGCAGATATATATATATATATATATATATATATATATATATATATATATATATATATATATATATATATATATATATATATATATAAGGTTACCACAATGTAATTGAGGTCCAATCTTTCGTTTACATATTGAGTGTATTCGATAAGGGTATGGTGCTGTGATGGTGATATTATATTATTAGCGTTTAAAAACTTAACCATTTTTTTATGTACTGCCCTCTCTATAATCTTTGAAAAAATGCCAATATAAAAATAAAAATAAAAATATAAATAACAAAAATTAAAATATATAATATAAAAAATATAAAGATACGGAAAACATTATAAAAGTTATTTATAGTGTGTTTTGTACTGCATCTTATAAAGTTATGTTGGCAAATACAGGGTAGTCCTAAAGCCGTTGGTGAAAGAAGTTTTCTTTTTTCTTCATGAAACACCCCTTTTATTGTAGCATTATTGAATTTCCATCCAATCTTAATGCATCCTTGCAAGGCAAAAAATTGCTATCGCCCATCGTTCTTGAGTTTTTCAATTGTTTATCAACTTTTTACATTCTGGAACATATCAAAAATTGTGATATGACGCTTTTACTAATGGAAATCGGAGTCCCATGAAAATGATGCATTTAAGGAGGTTTTCAATTATATTATTCGACAAATAAATCGAGACGCCATATACAGAACGTTCTCAAATTACTTAGCCAGTCTTTGTAAAAAAATGGCGAACTTTCATCAAACATTTTACTAATGGGGAGATCCCCATTGAATTTTGAAAAAATTTTTGCAAGCGAGCGCGCACTAGGGCTCTAGAACCCAGTTTCAATTTTTATAGGTATATATATATATATATATATATATATATATATATATATATATATATATATATATATATATATATATATATATATATATATATATGTGTGTGTGTGTGTGTGTTTGTGTGTGTGTGTGTGTGTGTGTGTGTGTGTGTGTGTGTATGACACCGATAACTCAAAAAATAATGGGCCGATTTTGATAAAATTTGCATATACCTTCCTTTTGCACGTGGCTTGGATAAGTTCGTTAGCCAGGAAAAGCGGACCAGGTTTTCCGGGAAAAATTTCAGTTTTCTTTCGAAAAAAATTTTTATCTGAAAAAATAAAAAAGCTGTGGTAACTAAATTTGGTAGTTGGGTTTACGATATAAAAAGTAAACTATGCATCAAAATTTAGATTTTAATGTCACAAGAAAAAAAGTTATAAAAAATATTTGATGCCAGATCATTTCTATGAAAATTCACTAGCATAACGCACTTGCTGCGTCCAGACTTTTTTTTTTACTTTATATTAATCTATGAATAACAATGTGTAAACATTGGTGCATTCTACATTTACGATTGAGACCTGTAAAGAATTGAAAAAGCTATTTTTCTAATTTTCCTTTAAATCATTGCAAGGTATCTTTTGGCAAATTATTTAGATTTATATCTTACCTGTGTGTGCCATGCCATCACCCAGCTGTATTCGTTGGAAAAAGTACCTATAATTTTTGCCGCTGCTTATAACAAATTATAGATAATTAATGGCAACAACAATTAATTAATTAGCTAAATTATATATCAATAGGTACTGCGTATTTTTTTGTATGATGTATGATGTATTACATGTACTGTGGTCAATAAAGAATATTATTATTATTATTATTATTATTATTATTATTATTATTATTATTATTATTATTATTATTATTATTATTATTATTATTATTATTATTATTATTATTATTATTATTATTATTATTATTATTATTATTATTATTATTATTATTACCACTAAATCAAGTGCTGAGGTCTTGGCCAATCTGATTCAGCCCTGCGTTGTTGTAGATTGATATATTTACTGGTGGATGGTTTATTATTGAGATTATTATATTATGTTCTCCCTATGTTATGTATGGAATTGAGTTAGTTCCGTATACGAGGTCAATATGTTCGTGATTTTTCGAATGAAACACAGGCTTTTGACAAAAAATCTTTTTATTTCTCATCGTAGTCTCATTTGAGCTCTATACACTTCGTCCAACGTTTCTTCAATTTTTTTATCCCTTCCAGAAAATAAGATTTGTCGAGGTCCTCAAAATAGGTATTTGTTTGTGAGATGATTTCATCATTGGAGTCAAATCTCTTTCTGCTGGGCCAGTTCTTTAAGTTTGGAAACAAGAAATAGGCACTCGGGGCTAAATCCGGATAATAGGGCGGATGAGGGAGCAATTCGTAGCCCAATTTATGCAATTTCGCCATGGAGACTACACATGTGTGCACCCTTGCATTGTCTTGGTGCAAAATAACTTTTTTCTTGGCCAAATGTGGTCGTTTTTTCTTCAAATCGTCATTGAGTCAGTCCGATAAGTTGGCATAATATTCGCCATTGATTGTTCTTCCCTTTTGAAGGTAATCAATGTGAATTATACTGCGTGTATCCCAAAAAACGGTCGCCATGACTTCATTGGCTGACAAACCCACCTTGGCCTTCTTCGGCGCCGATTCGCACAGAGAAACCCACTGTTTTGACTTCTGCTTGGTCTCTGGTGTGTTGTGGTGAATCCATGTTTTGTCCACGGTTACGAAACGGCGCAAAAAATCGTCCCTATTGGGGTTGAACAACGTCAAACCCTCCTTAGAAGTTGTCACACGATTGCGTTTGTGGTTGATTGTGAGCAAATGCGGCACTCATCTTGCGGGTAGCTTTCTCATACGCAAGTGATCATGCAAAATCGAAACCACTGAGCCATGTGATATACCTATGGCTTCCATAATCTCCCGCACTTTCAATCTCCGATCAGCCAACACCATATACCATATCGTGAATTTTTTCATTTGTTTTCGGGTGTAGCGACCTTAACTGGGCGTCCAGAACATTCGGCGACATTTGTGCTTGTACGGATGCAACAAAATTCAGTAAACCACTTTTTTACCATGGAAATTGATGGTGCAGAGTCCCCATAGTATTTATTAAGCTTAGCCTTGGTTTGAGTGATGGTTTTCCGCAAGAAATAATGTTTCATGGGCACAGGAAATTCACTTTTTTCCATTTTCGTTATAACTCAAGAGGTTGTCTGCTTTCAATGGCTATCTAACACAAACTAAATGACGCAGCTTGTTCAAAATTTGGCAGGAGTTAACTGACAGATGCTTCTTGACAGGAGCAGTGTTTCCCTTCCTGTGAAGAGGCAGAAAATTCAAAAAGTCACGGACTTATTGACCCGCCCTCGTACACTAGGTTCTTCTCTATGTAAGCGATTGGCTTCCGCGTCAGAATTTTTAAAGATTCAGGTTCTATTGGTTTTGTCATGTTCAGCACTGTCTAGGAAGGTATTGTGTATCTTGTACAATTCACTTATATATTTCCAGCGTTGATTCGGTTTGCTTACTTGAGAAAGCATATTCCACTGCATGGCTTGGGAGCTGATAAGGATTTGGCATTGTTATTGCTATGAAGGGCATGTGAGGTATTTGGTACGCTGGCTATCTGAATATGTAACATTGCGATTTCGAGTCTGAAAAGTACTTAGACGTGAATAAGGTTTTAGGAATGATGCACATCCTGTAAGATACTGTATGTTAGCCTTTCCTAGACCTTGAGATTCTCCAGGAAAACATTTTAATTTGAAACATAAGGTAACTTTATATTTATTTTATTTATCGTATGGCTGCACATGTCATAAAACACATAAACTGGTACAAAAATACATAAAAACTGTACAAAAAGAAATTAAAAGTTATTCTAATTTACAAGCACATATTCAAATTTGATACAATTAAGGCGTCAGTTGCCACTAGGGAGTCGTCAAAGTTTCCCTCATATGCTGTGTTTGGGCATTCCATCATCATATGTTGGACGGTATGCTTTTCTGCTCCGCAGTCACACCTCGCAGATTGCGCCCTACCCCATTTGTGTAGTGAGTCCGCGCATATGCCATGGTTGGTACGTATTCTGTTCAGTGAAGTCCATATTTTGCTGGGCTGTTCAAAGGCTGGAGGTTTCATTCTTATGCACGGAATATTTCTGAGTTGAGGGGGGCAGTTGTCTGTCCATTTTCGCTCCCAAGAATCTATGGGGTCGATCTGTGATGTGTGTAGTTATCTTGCAGTTCTTATGGTCGGTCTTCTGGATCGTAGTCTGTTTCTGCACGATTTAACCGTGTCCTGGTGTATGAGCAGTTGAGGAGTGCCTTGTATATGTTTATATTCTCGGAAAAGAGCTGCCTTGCGCCGGAGATCTGGAGGAGGTATATGACTCAGTATTGGTAGCCATTCGATAGGAGTTGATTTTAGCGTTCCGCTGATTATCCTCATGGTCTCGTTTATTTATGTGTCCACCCTTTGGGTATGCGCACTATTGAGCCAGATCGGTGCGCCGTATTCTGCAGTTGAGTAAGCCAGCCCAAGTGCTGAGGATCTTAATGTTTCAGCGGTTGAGCCCCATGTGGTACCGCATAGCTTGTGGAGAATGTTGTTCCGAGTTCGCAGCTGCGCAGCCGTGTTCTCCAGATGCTTCTTATAGGTCAATGTCCTATCTAGGGTGAAAGATATTTCGGGTGTGTGTTGTGGCGTAGTAAAGTACCCTCGAAGTAGACCTGGAGTTGTCTATTCGCTGCCTTGTTAGAGAGATGGAAGCAGACGTTATATTTATTTTATTAGTCATAACGTAGTGTAAAAGATCAGTCAGCTCAAATTTATTGTGACTTCACTTGAATTTTCCGACGTCCTTGTTAAACACAATCTAGTACTGCGTCTTAACCTTTCGTTGAAGCGCAGGCGTTAAATTATTTTATTTGTTAGTAACAATGGTATCATTAATTAGGTAATAATAACTAACTTTTTTTGCAAAGGAAAGTCAAATTTTAAAGAATGGTTACCCAGTAGAAAATCACTACGTAACAACAGCAGATGGTTACATTCTTCACTTATTTAGAATGCCTCATGGAAGAGGAGGTTCAGGTGTAAACAGAAAACCAGTACTTGTGATGCATGGTCTCCAGGGGTCTGCCGAGAACTTCGTAGTTGCTGGTCCGGAGAGAGCCCTATCTTATAGGCTAGCAGAACAAGGTTATGATGTTTGGTTAGGAAATGCTCGAGGAAATTTACACTCCAGAAACCACACAAGCTTAATTCCAGATTTTAATAGGCAATTTTGGCAATTCAGGTGAGTTGTTTAGTAAATATTATGTTCACGATAATGGAGCTACTTATCGAGTATTTCACAGTTAGATTGGATAATGAGAAAACATTTCTTATTTTACGCGAAAAATATATTTCTGATTAAATTATTATACAGAAAGTTAACAAAAGTTAAAAACAATTGTAAATATAAAACATATATAGTAAAAAGAATGTGCCATGTTTCATCAAAATAACTTTATTGTATGAAAGCGTACAAAAATTTCCGAAAGTAAACTTAAAGTGTAACCGAAAAAAATCCGTTTATTGGTCAACCTTATAGGTTAATAGCAAATTGAGCCTTTCAAATATGAAGCATTTAATCAAAATTTGCTACCATAACGCACTTGCTGCGTCCAGAATTTCTTTACGTACAAACAAGAAATACCAGAAAAAATTATTTTGAAAATTTTATAGTTTTTCTTCTTAAAACGTCAAAGTCGCGAGTTAACACATGGCTTCCCACGATATATCACGTAGATGGTATCAAATTACATTTGCATGCAGCGAGTTAACACATGGCTTCCCACGATATGTCACGTAGATGGTATCAAATTACATTTGCATGCAGCGGTTCCCATCAGCAGATTCTACGAATTATGCCGACCGTTGCAGATAGTGCCAGCAGTGCGAAATCAGAAGAAGCTAGATCTGCATGTTCTCGTGAGAACCTGCAACGAACACTTATCCAATTATTATATAAAGCCATTGTTTTGTTTAATATTTGTTCAGTATTAATTTAGGCAGTAACTATGCTAGTTTGTTGTTAAATAGTTTAAGTAGTTTAATAAATTTTTTAAAAAAGCAACCTAAGTACAAGTGTTGTTAATTGGCGCAGTCGGTGACGGATCTCCCAGCAACCTAAGGCATCAAAAGAATATTGGTTCCTTGGTTTTTTAAGCAGAACAAATGGTCATCTGGTTCCTACTATTACTGTAAGTTGCTCTCCTATATTTTTTCTGTTCCTTTGTCTTATGTATGTGAATATATGTCGGATATTGATGAATTAATAAGCAGACTTAATCAGTTTAATTTTGAAAATAACTTAGAAGTCATTCCTGAAGAAAATAATTTAGATAATAATATTATTGAACAAGAAGTTCAGAATAATTTAACTCGTAATAATAATAGTATTAGTCTTGTAAAACAAATTGATAGTAACTTAATTGATACCACAGCATTTAGCATAAACATGGCCCAAGCTAACAATATGGCAAACAACTTTAGTGAATTCTATTTAAAGATGATACCTGAGTTCAATGGGGAACCGGCAAATGTTGGTAACTTTCTTAAGGCATGCGATCTCATTATGAACACATTTTATAACGCTGAAGATGAAAGATTATATTTAAATCATTTTTTAGTTAATTTTATACAGTCAAAATTAACCAGTCAAGCTAGACTTATAATTAGCACAAAAATTATTAATAATTGGCAAGACCTAAGACAAGCTATAGTGCAAAACTTCACGGACCAACGAGACGACACCAGTCTTTTGAGCGAACTTTTAACACTCAAGCAGAAACATAATGAGGATGCTTTAACATTTAGTAATAGGTGTAGATATATTGAACAACTTCTGGTATCTAATTTAATTTCTAATGAAGACAATCAACAAATATTAGAAGTGAAAAGAGCAATTTACGCTCAACAAACATTAAAAGCGTTCCTCGGGGGACTTAGAAACCCTCTAGGAATGGTAGTAAGATCCACTGCACCTGCATCTATTGAAGATGCTCTTAAGTTTATAGTTCTGGAAGAAAATTACGAGTATAGAGATAGGACATTTCTTAAATCAGGCAATTATACATCGCCAAATAATAAAACCCCCAATCCACAAACCAGGTCTTTCAACAATCGTTCTACTCCCCAAAACTTTCCAGTTATGGAATTTCAGAAACCATTTAGAAATAATCCCCAATATCAGAGCCAAAGTAATCAAACTTCACAATTTAGGAATACTTCCCAATATCAAAGCCAAAATAATCAGAATTCACAATTTTCTAGACCGCCCTCTTTTAAACCAGAAAACCCACGAGAACATTTCCAAAACAGATATCCTGAACCCATGGATACTTCGAGTGGCAACACAAGGTTTACAAGACATTCTAATAATTTTTTAACACAGTCAAGAAGAAATAACTTCCCTGCTAATCAGCAGAGGTCCACAGTTCCGGGAACAAGGTTTAATTCTGACGAAGTATTTACCCATGAGATTGATACACCTTCCGAAATTTACGATCGTGAAGATCAAAATTTTCCTATAGCAGGCACGTCTACGGACAATCGATAGGAGATATTAATAGTGTAAATGTTCAAACAGGTAATGTTCCTAAGAAGGGCTGTGATAGTAGTTGTATTTATAAGGAGATAATAAATGACTATAGAAATAATTTAAACCTGAACTTGAACAATTACGCAAGCGACCGTCGACAAATGCATTCTGTTGACCTAGCTGATGCATCAAAACCAACAAAGATAGTTCAAGAGGACAATGATAGCATTATGAGGTATGTACATTCTTGGTTTGACAGTAATAGCAAGATAATTCAATTAAACAAAAGCCCACATAGCAGTTTAGGTGAAGTTCCCACTACAAACGTATATTGTAATGAGGAGACTGATCATATTAGTTTAAATAATATACAGGATGTACAAAAAATAAGCAAAAACCAGTTAAATTTTACTAATAAGTCAAGTAAGCACTCAATTAATGCACAAGGTAGCTATAAGAAAACAGTAAAGGAACAATATGAGAATGAACCTTTAGTCCAGTACGATAATACAGGAAAAACTGGGTTAAATACAGCAAAACATATAATCAGCAAAGCAAAACCTAAAGTAGGAACATCTAATTTTAATAATAAACAAAATTTCGCAATAAATAAAATGAGTATTTTGGAAACAAACCCCATAAAAATTAAAAATTCCAATACGATTAATAGTTCTGAAACAAAAATACCCAATTTGGAAGAATTAGAAACAGCATCAGAAATTAAACACAAAATCATGTTTTCTCATGAGACTAAAAAGCGACATCGAAACATAGATGAAACCTATGCAGATATGAAAGACAAATTCTCTTTTTCAAAAATGAGAAAGAAAATTAAAGATTATATTAGGACTTGTGAATATTGCAACAAAAAAGAATACAATCTGTTTATATTAAGCAAATTAAATAAACAATCGAATTATATTACCTAAATAAATTAAAAACTCGAAAATCGGATACAGGACAACGAGACAGGACTTAAGAGACTGACTAATATGACGTAAAAACACACTTATCGTAACAAGTAAATAAAATCTACAAATATATAAACATTAGATAAGAATTTATATTCAGAACCGTACTCAACAATTCTACTCTTGAAACAGGACCAAATTATTCTAATAATATCACATTACGGACATTACGCCTCAAGTTCCTAGCAGCAAGAACAAGTGACTAAAATCACAAGGAACTATCTTGAAGGAAAAACACCCAATTTTAATATAAATAACTAAGCTCATGATTATTATTGTCAAAAAAAAATATATATATGTATAATAAATTTTAAGGTTATTACCTTGTTAAAATTATAATCAGTAATTAAACAGTACATTACGTAATTTAAAAAAAAATTTTTTTTGGTGAAGATAATCCACGGATGGACAACTGTGTATTGCTTACAGGTTTAAAAGTCAGACTTTAAATTGTTCTGCCTTAGAACGATTATTTTACAGGACTTAGTGAAACATAACGAGGGGAAGTACACGAAATAGGTTAACCCTATATAATATAATAACAATGATAGTAAAATATTATAAAGATTCATATCAAAATCGATAGACAAAGTCACGTTGAAACTTCGTCAAAATTCAATTAGGAAAACACTCGTATCAGTTTAAACAATACTGCCATCGGACCCATATTATTACATCATTATTGTTGGTAAAATATTTTATATTTTTCCAAAAACAGTAAATACTTTAACTCATAATCAAAAAGAAATTGTTAAAAGAATGTTAGCACTTCAAAACATTACTAAAAATTTAGCTACTAATATTATGCCTGTTCTCCAGCGAGCACATATTCTAGAACTGTTGACTGAAATCGCTAACCTATTTAACGTCATAGAATCGATAATATTAACAACTGAAAATGCTATAACGTTCTCTAAATCAAATACTTTTCACACTTTTATCATCAAACCAAAATGCATTATTAAAGAGCTTCCTGTAATAGAAAAATACATTTCACAATCTAGATTAGTGAGCAAGAATGACTTATCTTTGTATGAAAAATTATTTAAAATCAAGTCTATCCAAACTGGATATAAAATTATATTCCAAATTGATATTCCACTAATAGACAAATCTGACTATATTTACTACCAACTGTACTCCCTACCTATACAAACCAATCCTAACAGCTTCTCAATGATAATACCTCGATCCAAGTACCTTATCCTAAATGAGCAACAATACGCCTTCAGAAACAACCCCTGCCAGGAGCTTACGAACGAGATCTATGTCTGTACAGAAGATACAATAGCAGATGTCACTGAAGATCCTCCCTGTGAAGTTAGGCTAACTAATTTCCAAAAGCCTATCAATAATTGCGAACAAGAGACTGTAAAAATTACCAAGACTATCGTTTCCAAGTATGGCAACACACAGTTTATGGTGGTGGCTCCAAAGGAAACCAAGATGTCAATCAAATGCTCGGGAGAAGAAAACACACAAATTATACAAGGCACGTATATGGTGACACTCAAACCAAGATGTCAATTGTCGATTGGTGGTAAACGATACAGTACAGTGCAGAGCTCAGTTGAGACACAACAGTTGTTCTCCTTACCAAAGTTGGAAGAATATCCAGAAAGCAAACTGAACATAGAAGAATTGCCAGCAATGGAACTGGAAAACGTCCCTTTGCACGACGTAAGCAACATCAGGGCTCAGCTGCAGTCTATAAAAAGTAGAATTCCCAACAAGATTAGTCTCCCGTTGTACCACACAAGTATTTGGACGATCCTACTCTACATCATACTAATCCTTCTAGCAACAATATTTATTACAGTTTTTGTCAAAAGAAGATGTGCCCAGCAGAATGAAAGAAGCAAAGCAGAAGCGGAAAATCCTTTAAGAATTCCGAAACCCAAGGGTTCCGTCCTCTAATGGGGGGAGGAGTTAACACATGGCTTCCCACGATATATCACGTAGATGGTATCAAATTACATTTGCATGCAGCGAGTTAACACATGGCTTCCCACGATATGTCACGTAGATGGTATCAAATTACATTTGCATGCAGCGGTTCCCATCAGCAGATTCTACGAATTATGCCGACCGTTGCAGATAGTGCCAGCAGTGCGAAATCAGAAGAAGCTAGATCTGCATGTTCTCGTGAGAACCTGCAACGAACACTTATCCAATTATTATATAAAGCCATTGTTTTGTTTAATATTTGTTCAGTATTAATTTAGGCAGTAACTATGCTAGTTTGTTGTTAAATAGTTTAAGTAGTTTAATAAATTTTTTAAAAAAGCAACCTAAGTACAAGTGTTGTTAATTCGCGATTTAAAACGTCAAAATTGGCAATATATAGGCCAACAACCTGAAAGGAATAAGGGTTATATATAAAAAATGTCGCAGGAAGCGTGTTTTACAAAGCCTTAAGTTTCAGCTTCAACCATCATTGTCCTTCATTTTACTAATATATTTGCACAAACATAATTTGAAATAGACCATTTCTCCGATACCTTGGCAGCAGTTAAGTCATAGAGGGTATGGTTTAATAGTCTGTAATTTTTAGCTAATTTTCGTAGAAAAGAATTGCTATGAAGGAGACTGCGACTTTGGAATTGTGAGAAGATGTCTTCAAATAAGCGCGAACTTGCCCCCCTAGAACCCACATATACAGGGCGATCTATTTCTAACGTAAATTGTATACGTTAATTATAGAGTGTCTTGAACTGCAGCTTACAAAATTATTTTAGTATTCACATAAGTTCGTTACCCAGGAAAATCGGACTAAAATTCCAGGAAAATTCTGTATTTTCTTTCGGAAAGTTTTTATATCTCCGGTAATAACAAATCTATGGTAACAAATTTGATACGCGAGTTTATATCATAAAGATAATACCACGTACCAAAATTTGGAACTCTACGTTACAAGAAAAAAAAGTTATAAGCATTATAGATTTTGTCTTAAAACGTCAATGTCGCGATTCGAATTGCAAAATTGACATGTTCTGCATAAAGAACTTGAAATTAATACGGCTTATGTACAAGAAATGTCGTAAGAAGTGCGTCCTATAAAGCATTAAGTTTCAGCTTCAGCCGTCGTTATCCTTCATTTTACTTAAATATTTGCAGCAAACTTCAAATAGACCCTTTCTCTGATAGTTTGGCAGTGGCTTCAATTATAGGGTTATAATACATAAAAAAACCATTGTACCCATTTTTAAGCACATTGCGCGCACAGAGGAGTGTGAAACTTGGCACAGTTAAAGTTCATGTAAGGGAGGAGAGCAGAAAGATAAAATGTATATAGTATATGTGTTACAAATAGATTAAACAATGATTTGTTCTAATTAGACATTACGGTTTCCAGTGCCAGGTTTGAGTTGGCATATATTAATATGTCAATGTAAAACACATATTACTCTATGGTCGAACAGTACATATATTAATGCGTTCATACGTTCATACTAAATGTTAAACTTCAGTTCCTAAAAAAACAACTACAAATTTAATGAAGTAATTTAATGTTACGTTAGGATTCTAGTGAATTTTCACTAAGCATTATATTTTATTTTCGTGATTTGTATTTTGTTTCCATAGTCATATTAGTATTTGGTTTTTTAGTGAATTTTCTTAAAAAATTCACCAAGGAGATCACGAGTTTTACATTTAAAAAAAAAGCGCGAAGTGGGCTCCCTAGAACGCACACACACACACACATACACACACAAATATATATATATATATATATATATATATATATATATATATATATATATATATATATATATATATATATATATATATCGTGAAAAATAATTGCTTAGCAAATTTTCGTTTAAAAAAACAGTTTTTGTGTGACATTATTTTAACCAATTTTTGTAAAGAAACTGGCAATTTTGTTAAAGAAATTTGTGCAAATTTTCATGCAACCATTTTTTTTTAATTTCGTCAAAAAGCTTTTTGTAGATGATTATGTTTTAGCAGGTGTGTAAATAGCTTGACGACGTTCGTTGCCCAGGCAAATTGCACCAGTTTTTTCGGGAACATTTAAAGTTTATTTACGGAAAATTATTGTACTTTTTTAAACAATAAAGTTATTTTGCTGAAATAAGGTACATTATTTCTACTATATAGGTTATACCAAATTCTATGCCATTTATTTAAAAAAGACATATTTGCCATTACGAATATTTTAATGAAAATTTACTACCATAATGCACTTGCTGCGTCCAGGCTTTTCCACTTTAGGAGACCACAATAGTAAAAGTCTTTATCATACAATAAAATAATTTATTCAACGGATGTTGGTTCCATGGGGATGGATGATGTTGATTCTATGAATTTTTACCAACATTCAAAAGCGCGACTTTCTGAATAATGTTTTTTTTAAATATTCGCTAAAATTAAAGTTCATTAAAAGTAAGGTTACGTGTACGATTTTTAGATTATTGGATTTTTTAAACATATGTCAAGTTCCTATTTCGCAATCTTATTTTTAAGGAAGTCAAGGCTTTTATCAAAAATACAGTTTCAGATAAAACGAGAAATAAACTGTTTTTTTTATCCATTCTAACCGTAGATATGCTGCGTATAATTTTAGTTTTAAAGTTAACTAACAAGTTAATATATCTTTCAGCTGGCACGAAATTGGTACCATTGATTTACCAACCATGATTGACTATATTTTGAAGAAAACGAATCGGTCGAAATTAAATTATATTGGACATTCCCAGGGTGGAACAACATTTTTTGTTTTAATGTCTGAAAGACCTGAATATAACAAGAAAATTAAGCTAGGTGCACTTTTGGCACCCAGTGTACTCAACAGGCACTGGGGTCATCCGATTATAAATCTTTTAGTGAGGTATCATCGTTTTCTCTGGGTAAGGCAAATATGTGTAGTTATTTTTCTTCAATTTTTTTTTGTGACTTTATCACAAAGATATTGTATTTTTTCACACCTAAAGTAAGCAAACCTTTAATGTAACCATCTTATGAAGCCTTCAGTTTTGACTTAACAATCAAACCATATTATTATTATTATTATTATTATTATTATTATTATTATTATTATTATTATTATTATTATTATTATTATTATTATTATTATTATTATTATTATTATTATTATTATTATTATTATTATTATTATACAGGGTTGTGCAATAAAAACGAAACAGGCAGGTTACCTCTAGAAGTGATAGAGAGATAAAACACCTAAATGTGACGATTGTCTTTTAAGAGGAACTCACTTGTATGGTAAATTGAGTATTATGACATCATCCCCCTGAGAAGGGTGACTACCCTCTTTCTTGTGATCCTATTGTGTACAGTGATAACTCATTTTAAATGTCAGTTCATTCTTTTTATTTTATTTCAACAACACACCACGAGGGCTTACAGCCTAAATGCTATCGACAAGGAGAAAAGAGGCAACTTGTTAATTTTGGACTTGAAGGTTTGGAGGTTCGAGGGAGAAGGAAAAACATGTGCCGGCAAGAAATTCCACAACTTGGAAGTCCTCGGGACAAAAGAGCGGGCATAACAAGATGTTCTATGTCTGGTGACCTGGACAGTAAAAAGGTGCATTCGCTGTGTTCCCCTGGTAGATTTGTTGGGGGCAGCAGCTGGAGGAACTATGGAAGAAAGCTCCTCTGCGCAGTGCTCGTGCAGATATCTATAAGAGAGAGAGAGAGAGAGAGAGAGAGAGAGAGAGAGAGAGAGAGGTCACCAACGGCACGTCGGTGGGCAAGGGATGGCAGCCTTTTGGTGAGGGTAGGGTCACCGATGAGACGTATCACTCTCTTCTGAATTGAGTTCAGGATAGCGAGTGTAGAAGCGGCAGCAGCACCCCAGATGTGGGAGCAGTATTCGAGGTTTGGTCTTATTTGTGAAGTATATAAAGTATATAGATTAGCTGGTGAAAAGTGTTTGCGAGCCCGGAAGAGGAAACCTAATTTCTTAGCAACCGTTCTGCAATATATGTGACATGTTGGTGCCAATTGAGATTTCGATCCACAGAAATGCCAGTAAGTGAAACGGACTCATTACTTTGAATAACTTGGTTGTTCATTGTGATGGGTCTAGGGCTGGTGTATCTCTTATGAGAAAGAAAGCAAGACTGTGATTTGGTGGGGGTGAATTGTACAAGATTTCTACTTCCCCAGTCCAGTATTTTTTGCACATCCACGGAGACAGAACCCTCCATGAGTCTGCGATCCTCATATAATTGGGCTAAAGAGACAAGCTTAGAATATATTCTCTCCACAACTGTATTCCACTCATTTGGTGGATTTGTACATGCTGGTCAAAAATTTAGCAAACTTGTTTTTAGGTGCCTAATTACCGTCAGTTTAAGAAATAATCGGATATCTGAATTGTGTTTTTAAAGTGAGACATTTTGTCCATATTTTAATAATCAAAAAACGTTGGTGGCCCTAAGTGCGTAACTCAATTTTCCACTATTCTATAAACGATTTTGGTATATAGTAAAACCTGTATCAGTGCGACATCTCCACCAAATGTCATCAACTAACTTTTCATTCTCGGCCATAAATTTTTTTTTAAATTGGAGTTATTGGTCTGACTAACGAACTCATATAAGCTATTAACAAAAGAAGAACAAGTGCCATCAAGATCAGTTAGTCATTTTAGTTATTAGTTTGATATAATATATATATATATATATATATATATATATATATATATATATATATATATATATATATATATAGTTAAGTTAGAACGAAACCCTTTGGCCTAGTCGATCACAACCAGTCATCATAAGGAAAGTGCAATGAACAGCTTACTCAACATATTAAGTTACTTCGCATGTGATAGTGTTTCTACACAGCAGGGAGTGTGTCATCTTGCAAGAGACGTTATAATCATTATTACGGAAACATTAGACGCGTTCACTGTAATATTCACTCGCTCCTGTAATTTATACAACACTTGTAAAATTCAGAGCATTTATATTATTATAAGTAATTAGTTATTGAATGTAGTTTGCCTGTCTGTTTATATCTTAAATAAAACCTTTTTTAAAAGATTCCAATAAAATTGGAATACGTTATTATATATATATATATATATATATATATATATATATATATATATATATATATATATATATATATATATCCAAATCTCGCCGGAGATTATCTATAAGGTCTCAGTGTGTTCAACCATAGGCCTAAGAGATATATCTTTATTCAAGGTTGGATACATATTAACGTGCCCTAAGACCTCTTCAGTCACTTTATATCTTACTGGATTGACGTTATTTGATTTTTTTATTTTACACCGCGTTTCTAAGTCCAGAGACTAGGTCTAAAACATACTTCTCAAAGAATGTGGTCCAGATTTTGTTGAGTAAACTGCTGAGGAGTTCTATGGTGCGTTCATTACTTTTTAAATAATTTGTACACTTGCTGCGGCAGAAAAAAAACGATATTATGTTATATTTGTGCAAATGTTACAAAATTCTCAAACGAGAAAATTCAATGCCACCAAAAGCGAAACCATTGATATAACTACAAAATAGGTAAAGACAATGGCAATAATTTATAACAACAAGAATTTAAAATGAGATAACCTGGTTAAAATAGACAAAATGTTTCTCTTTGAAGACACAATTTAGATATACATACTTTTTTTAACTCCCAATAAATATCAAAAAAGTAACTTGTTTTTTTGCCGCCTGCATAAATAAACAGGTAAGCAGGTAGGCAGACAGGTATGCAGGTGGGCTTTCGTTCTAAAGAAAAATGGTCTTTAAAATGAGGTACCACGTTCTCTATAGTGATAATAGTGCTGGTAGATGTCAGAAAGATAAATGTACAATAAAACTGACTCCAGCTAGGAAACAAAATCGACATAATATCTTAAACATCAGCTTTAGATCTAAGCAGTCGGTTTCGTATTCTCATGTCCACCTTGTATAGTCAATAGTCAGTCATCCCGTTAAGCCGGAGAAAATTGGCAGGCAGGTGTGAAATCTTTACTTTTATTTTATTAAATTTAATTTTGATCTTAAAATTATTTTCTATATTTTGCTTCCTAACATATATTATCATTTTCTTTAAGGACTTACTCAACAGGATGGAAATATATGAACTGCTTCCCTTTAACACTACACTGGCTAGAGTTTTAAGGGCACTTTGTGAAGAAGTCACATATTTTAGAGAAATGTGCGCATGGCTTCTTTCTGTAATTGGTGGCGAAAACCTCAGACAGCTTGATAGGGTAAGTTATTAATAAATAAATAATATATATATATATATATATATATATATATATATATATATATATATATATATATATATATATATATATATATATATAACTATAGTAAGTATAGGTATCCGATAACACTTTATTCAATTATTTACGTATTGGTATTGAAAAGTGTATCCATAATTAGAGTTAAAAATATCTTTTCCTATTTTATATAGTAGACTTAACTGGAGTATATTCACTAAAATGATTACCTTTTCAAATTATTATATTAAAAACGACAAAGTTATTCAGTAACGAGCGTTTTTTTATGCATTCGATAACTCTTCGAGGCATGCTTTAAATTAAAAGATTCATGTTAATCCGAGGAATGTCATCCATGGCTTCTTGAATTCGGTGACGAAGGTCAACTAGGTTATTTGGTGATTAGGGTAAATTATCATATCCCATGCATGTTCGATTGGTGACAAGTCTGGGAAGCGAGGTTACGTTATTTTCTTGTAAGAAGTTTGTAGTAACCCTTGCTGTATGAGGACGTGCGTTATCTTGTTGGAAAGGAGAGTGCCTCGTATGTATGGCAGTACAACAGGCCCAAGCACGTTTCGTATGTAATCATGTGCATTCAAGTTACTGTCAATAAAATCTAGAAGTGACCTGCTACCGTATTTTATTGCACCCCATACTATCATTTCCCGTGTAAGGGCCGTATGCCATTCCACAGCAAATTCGTATTTTCTGGGTTCTCCACGTAACGGTCTTACTTTTCTGCGACCATCGTGCACCCAAAGACAGAATCGGGACTCTTCAGAGAATGCAACGCAATTTTATTCACCATTCCAATTTTATTTGCCGTTACACGACTCACACCGAGCAGACGATGTTGAGATGTCTGTGCGAGACATAAAAGTGGTCTATATGAATAAAGCCCAAAAGTGCGTAGTCGGCGATATATCGCTGTCATAGAGCCTCTTTGTTGTAAAACTCGCAACTGAGCATTTCCAATCGACCGTGTTGTGGAGACTCTGTCTTGTAAAGCCGCAGTCCTCAAATGACGATCTCCTTGTGCTGAAGTTGCTCGAAGTTGTCTGGATCCATGACGACGGTTATGGATTCCTTCTTCAGACCACCTGGACCAAAATGTAACACTGTTGACATACTGCGTCCTATTATGTCGGAAATTTGTCTAACAAAGCGCCACCTGGCGTGTTCAGTTAAATGATCGTAAATGTTCCGTAAATGACGCCTGAGTATAACAACCTAATGACTTATTAAATTGAGAAGAAATCGCTGCGAAATATTGCTTCAAAGTGAACGGCACGAGTGGGTGTAGACTTTTATGTGTTCATTAACGTCCTCTGGTATCCTGTTCTTATAGCAGGGGTAATAAAGGATTCCTAAATTATTCGAATCTTTAAAAAAAACTTATATTTAAGAAACAAACAGACAGGCAAACTACATTGAGTAAAACTAATTACTTATAATAATATAAATGCTTTGAAATGTATGTTGTATAAATTACAAGAGCGGTGAAGATTACAGTGAACACGTCTGATGTTTCCGTAATAATGATTACAACGTCTATCGAAAAGTCACACACTGTTCGTGCTTCATACACTATCACATGAAATGTAACTTGTGAAGTTGTTTAAGCTGTTCATTACTCTCTTTCCATATAACCACAGCTTCTAATAGTTGCAATTACAATTCATTATGCCAAAGAGTTTCGTTCTAACTTAACTATATATATATATATATATATATATATATATATATATATATATATATATATATATATATATTAATATATATATATATATATATATATATATATATTATATATATATATATATATATATATATATATATATATATATATATATTAATACGGTTTATGTCATGTAAAATGTCAAAATTTTCGTGCTAAAGAATTATGTTTTTAAGAAGGTTTGGTTGAAATGAAGAGAAATAGTGAGGCGAGAGTGAAAATAAATATTTGTAATGGCTATAGAAATGTTTGTGGAAGAAGAAAGAGAAGAAAAAGCAAGATTGATCAAAATTGAGAAAGTGACATTAACCAAAATTGTTTTGGCAGTTTGATTATTGGAGGATTTTTACAAAATTATGTTGATACAAGCACAAGCAGAGCTTCTTTGTAAGACATAATGCATAATTTTAACTACTAATAAATGAGTATGAGTATATATATATATATATATATATATATATATATATATATATATATATATATATATATATATATTGTATCCATGATAAGCAGGGCCACTATGGGGATATCTCCTATATGGTAGCAGATACAGACTTGATTAAATGGGATAAAAGTTGCGCACTCAAAAGCCCAACAAAATGGCGGTTAGACATCTCTGCATTTTTGTTGTTGAGATATTTTGAAAAATTGAGTTTTTCGATTTTATAGCAACTAGTTATATCAATTAACACTTTATGTCACTTAGGTGTTTAATAATAATCCAGTGGATGAATTGAGGCGATAATTGAATGGAATAAACGCAGAACAAATTAAATTAAATTACCAGAAGACCTAAACATTAAAAAAAAAACAAATACGAACAAAACAATTAAACTTAGAGCGTATTGCACAGCACCTTGTAACTGTCGATTCTAAAACCGTAGTCAACATTTATGGAGTAATACTGGCAAATGTCTGAGGAACCCTCTCAGATCTTGTTCTGTAAAAAAAATTGGGGTAGGCCTGCCAAGTCTTTTTATAGCTATTTTATCCTCATAATTTAAAGGTCTATTTTCTAAAAGAAAGGACACTATTGAGTTACTTTTTAAGTAGATTATATGTCACACTTTAAAATCGAAATAGACAGACGCGTAACGTATGAAAGGTTAGCAATAATCGAAATTATAGAAGAAGGTACACGCTTCAAATGTGAGCCGCGACCAGATAGTGGTAGTGCGATATGCATCAACGTGGCCACTGGTTTACCGCGCTTCCTACCGTATATAGTTCTCGCTAGAGTGGCGTACTCATTTTACACGTGTCCCGACGGTGGAAGTAAGTATTGGCTACTTCGTTTTGCCGGGCGATAAGCTTCGAAAATAAATATTAGCAACATGGGCCCCCAAAACATATAAGATTCTGTTCTAACTTTAACTTTGTCAAATTATTATTTTAACAAACTTATTGTATTGTTTATTGTATTCTTAAGGGGATTTCAGTGGGGGCACGTGCTATTGTGCCTGGTACCAGTCGCCACTGTAAACTCAATCTATTATCTTTTTTTGCAGCGCCTAATCCCAGTCATAGTTAGTAAGGTTCCCGCTGGATCGTCAGTTTTGCAAATCGTTCATTTTTCACAATCAATTCTTTCCGGTAAGTCAAAATATTCTTATTGTGTATGTAGGGCAAACAAGTCTAAATTGGAGTGCCTCCCAAATTGAAGCACCTCCATGTTTTCTAACTTGCCAACCGTTAGCGCAATCTATGTAAAATAGTTGAAACCGCGTGTCTAGTCGAGACACCTTCAGTGGTTCACGTACTTTTCTTTAATAGAATAGGTTATCAGTGTTTTCTTAGCCACTCTGATCCAATTTTGCACTGTAACAATGCACAAAACTCAAACGCGCGTTTTTTGCGCGTTTGAGTTTTCTGCATCGTTACAGTGTAAAATTGGATCAGAGTGGCAAAGAAAACACTGATAATCTATTCTATTACAGAAAAGTACGTTCTTGCAAGTATCACTAATGATATTATTTGTACTATATTTATCACCACTGACAAATTTTGAAATTAGTGTATTCAGGAATGTACAGTACAGGTTAGAACCTGTACTTATAAAAGCTCTCTCTCAATTTTAACTATAAACAATTAAACAGAGGTTCAATTTAGAAAACTGGTTGTCTGCCTTAGAATTTTCACGCGTTTTTTGTAGATGCCTAACCTTGGAAGTTATGGTAAATAATCTGCAGCAGAAGTTTTGGGAACAGCGTTAGTTGCCAACACAAGGTACCAAGAGTTTAAATAAATGCAGCCGTGATTGTGGCATACCTAACCAACGATATTTTAACACGTTAGAGACTCAAACGAAATATTCAAATGCTCTGTATTAGGTGGAAATTTCACCTTTGATACTGCTGTAGAAAAACTGTTGTCGAACCATGTTGGAAACCATTTTTGTGCTCACTGTACAAAACACCAGAGGTCTTGCTTTCCAGTTGTCAAAAAAACATAAAATTCCACACCAATTCAGCACCGTAAAAAAGTGTCTGAAAGAAATGGTATTATAAATTTGTGAATTTACTTCAATTTACATTCATAAACAGAATTAGAGGATATAATTCTAAAACTGTCCACGAACTTCTTGACCCACAGAAGAAATTAGTTGACAAACAAAACTTTAACGCAAGCTGAATAACACAGGCAATAGAGAATTTGTTTCTGCATTAAACTACAGGAATTATTTTTTTATACATAGATTCAGAATGACGTACTGAATGTAAAAACACAAAATCCTTACAAATTAGGAGGGCGAAAGTGCCGCCATTTTGAGAAAAACCCTTTCGGCCTATATCTCCGTAACCGTGCGCATTAGGCCAAAAATGGTAATGACCTTTATTATAGATAATTGCATTCCTCATCTTTTTTTTATTTTTTTTTTATCACTCACCGTTTACAACTTATACGACTATTAGCATTCATTTATTGACTTTTTTACCTTTATCGTTGTTAATAATTGTCTAAAAATTAAATGCTTATAACTTAACTTTTCATTCGACAAATTTTCTAGAACTCTTATTGAAAACTTTTTTTTTCAAATTAATATTAGTGAATTTTCTTTTCAAATGTGCGCTATTATGCCCCCTAGAACACATATCTGGGGTATACATACATATATATATATATATATATATATATATATATATATATATATATATATATATATATATATATATATATATATATATATATATATATATATATATATATATATATATATATATATATATATATATATATATATATATATATATATATATATATGTCACACCGATAACTCAAAAAATAATGGACCCATTTTGATTACATTTGGTGAATACCTTCCTTTTGCAAGTGGTTTGGGTGAGTTCGTTAGCCAGGAAAATCGGCCCAGGTTTTCCTGGAAAATTTAGTGTTTTCTTTCGAAAAAAAACATATCTCCGGAAATAACAAAGTACGGGCAACCAAATTTAGTAGGCCAGTTTATAACATGATAGGTAAATTATCTACCAAAATTGTGTTTTGTAGGTTAAAAGATAAAAAAGTTATAGGCATTTAAAAAAAATTGGGGTTTTCCCCAAAACGTCAAAGTCGCGATTTAAAATATCAAAATTGGCAACATTTAGGCAAAGAACCTGAAACTACTATATTAGCTTTAGAAAGAAAATGTATCAAGAAGAATGTTTTACAAAGCCTGAAGTCTTAGCTTTAACCGTCATTGTCCTTCATTTTACTAAAATATTTCTAGAAAAGTTTGTCGATGTGAAAAGTGTAACATTTAATGCGTTATAACTTTGAAAATATTGATTTGATAAAAAAAAGTTTTCGGTAACAGTTCTAGAAAATTTGTCGATTGAAAAGTTCAGTTATAAGCATTTTATTTTTTAAACATTTATTAACAACGTTATAGGTAAAAAAAGTAAATAAATTAATGCTAATAGTCGTATAAGTTGTAAACGGTGAGAGATACAAAAAAATTCACAAAAAGATGAGGAATGCAATTATTTACAATAAAGGTATTTACTATTCTTGGCCTAAACTGCAGGGTTACGGAGATATAGGCTGAAACGGTTTTTCTCAAAATGGCGGCACTTCCGCCCTCCTAATTTGTAAGGATTTTGTGTTTTTACATTCAGTACGCCATTCTGAACCTATCTATCAGAAAAAAAAAAATAACTCCTGTAGTTTAATGCATTATGGACAAGAGTAACGGGCTCCGCTATTGCCTGTACTAGAATGTTTAATATGAATGAACCTGAATTTTTAGTTAGCTAAATTAGTTAGTTAAATGTCAATAGGTCGTTACCACCAAAGGCTGTTAAGGTAGCAGTTGCGAGCAGAGAAACTAGCGTAAACACCACCGTGGTATGTTGCGATCTGTGTTTGATGTACTCTAAGCGGTAATTTTTTAAAGGAAAAGACGCACTGTAAAATTAAGGAGCAGAGCTCCTCCGGGCAGTATAATGAAACTTTCTGTTCCGGTTACATACAGTCAGCTGATTTTAAGTGGATAAAACATTTCGTATACGTTGTCTAGCCTAAAAAAAATCTGCTTTTGTTAGACAGAGTACTAACAGCAAAAACTTAGATGCTTTGTTATTGGTACGAGAAGGTGCAATTGTTATGGTACCGTTACCGGGTATTACGACAAGGTCGCCTCCACCAACTATTTTTCAAACCAATAGTAGTATATTACAGCCAAACACTGGATTCATGGTTAAGAGCTAATTCTGGACAAAAAGTGCTAAATACCAAGTACTATTAAATAGAGCCTACGCAGGAGCGGTGTGTATCAAACCAATGAAGGTGTATTACACCCAAGCAATGAGATGATGGCTAAGGGCTATTGCTGGACGAAAAGCGTCTCAGTGCCAAGTGGTACCACTGTTAAGGGAGGTAACGATGAAGTGACATAAATGGTTTCCGGACATCGTGTGTCTCGCCAATACGCACGTTTTTTGAGGTTCAAATTTGGCTGGATACGCCGACCTTCAGGATTAGCTAAATAAAGCTCATACTGAGATTTTCAAGAATATATAAGTTGTCCAACACCAAAGTAACAGCGATGAATTTGGTGATGAAGGTGACATTCCGCTGGTCCTGTTAAAACAAATAAAATAATTAAAAAAAAAACAGAAATTGTTTATCAACTCTCTTAAAGGATGTTGGCGAAAGGTCATTGAAAACCTTGTCATCATTAATATTCTCCGCCAGCTTACTAGAAATTGCCGCATTACCCAAATTAGTAAAACTGTATCCTCCAAGAAACATTTGAATGTTCAGAAAGCAGAAGAACTCACTAGTAGTCCGTACAGAGATGGTCTTCTCGTTAGCGCTTTAGAATGCTGACGCAGAACGAAGGTAAAAAAAAAGTCTGGACGCAGCAAGTGCGTTATGGTAGCGATTTTGTTTAAAATATTTTTAATAGCAAATGTTTTTCTTTGATGAAAGCAGGCATCAAACTTGGTTGCCTATATAGTACAAACAATGTACAATATTTCATCAAAATAACTTTATTGTTTGAAAATATATAAACATTTTTCAAAAGTCTGGATGCAGCAAGTGTGTTATGGAAGTGAATTTCCATAAAAATGTTTTTAATAGCAAATGCGAGCAGGCATCAATCTGATTACCGGTGTAGCCTATGTAGTAGAAACAAATGTACTATATTTTATCAAAATTACTTATGGTTTGAAAATATACAAAAAATTTTCGAACATAAACTGAAATGTTGGTTTCCTAACCAACAAAGCTTACCTTAATATCAAATTGAGTTATTGAAATTTGAAGGATTTAATGAAAATTCGGTAAATTTGCAGATTAGCTCCCGAACACTTTTCAAAAAATTGTTTTCAGAAACATCACTAGGACCCTACCTGGATGCACAAACCACAAGAAAAAATTCTTGTTCACACCGCCCAAGGAAGCTACGGGACTGGGAGTGAATAGGGGTGCTGGGCGGGGTAGGTAGTAAAAAAGAAATATGAGCAGAAAATGCGAAGAAAACTGCTTGAAAGCTGTCAATTTGAAGCCATATCCCCATTAAACCCTGCCTGTCCCACACAGCACCCCCATTTGCCCCAGGTCACGTAACTTCCTTGGGGGGTATGAACAAGAAGTTCTTCTTGTGGTTTATGCAACGAGGGTGGTTGTGTGCACACGAGGGGGGAAGGAAAACGCCTACGACGAAGCAGACCGCCCGGTTCGATTTGCAGCGGGGGTGGGGTGGCCGGGGGTCGCTGCTTCGTCGTGGGGATTTTCCTTCCTCGTCGCGTGCATACAACCACCCTCGCTGCATAAACCATAAGAAAAATGTCTTGTTCCTACCCGCCAAGGAAGTTACGGCACCTGGGTGCTGTGCGGGGTAGGCAGGGTTTAAGGGGGATATGGCTTCAAGATGTGAAAAAGACAGCTTTCAAGCCCGTTTTATTCGAATTTTCTGCTCATATTTCCTTTTTACTACCTACCCTACCCAGCACCCCCACACACTCCTGATCCCGTAACTTCCTTAGGGAGTGTGAACTAGAAATTTTTCGTGAGCTCTATGGATCCAAGGGGGGCCTAGGCAGGTTTCTGAAAACAGTTTTTTGTAAAGCGTTCTCGTAACTTCCTTGGAGGGTGTGAACAAGAAATTATTCTTGGGGTTTGTGGATCCAGGGGAGGCCCTAGGCAGGTTTCTGAAAACAGTTTTTTGAAAAGCGTTCGGGAGCTAAACTGCAAATTTACTAAAATTCGCTACCAAAACGCACTTCCAGATTGTTTTCTTACAAACGTATCATATTTCGATAAAAAAATGCAAAAACGCATTAACGAATTTGTTCTACAAAAATGAGTTTAAAAAAATTATACACCCCTACTCACTCCTGGTCCCATAACTCCCTTGAGGGGTGTGAACAAGTAATTTTTCTTGGGGTTTGAGGGACGGGGGGGAAGGTGGTTATCTAGGCAGGTTTCTGAAAACAGTTTTTTGAAAAGCGTTCGGGAGGTAAACTGCAAATTTATCGAAAATTCGCTACGAAAACGCACTTACTGCGTTCAGCTTTTTTTCTTACAAACGCATCATATTTCGATGAAAAACGCAAAAATGCATAAACGAATTTGTTCTACGAAAATTAGTTAAAAAAATTATAGACCATTAAACCATAAACTTTACTAAAGCTGCAGCGAGAGCATCAACTTAACTAAACCGACAGCCAAAGCATCAGAGAAAGGGTCTATTTGAAATGAATTTTCTGTAAATATTTTAGTAAATTGAAGGGCAATGACGGTTGAATCTTAAACTTAAGGGTTTGCAGAACACTATTCTTGCAATATTCTCTTTTCACAATTCGTATTTGTTTCACGTTCTTTGCCTAAACATTGCCAATTTTGACGTTTAAAATTGCGAGTTTGTCGTTTTGAGGAATACTCCAAAATTTGTTTCTTTAACTGCCCATAACTTCATTGTCTTTAAAGCTAAAGACCTAAATTTTGGTACAGAGTTCACTCTTTATAATACAAACACGCGCACCAAATTTCGTTGCCCTTACTTTGTTATATCCGGAGATATGGTTTTTTTTATAAAGAAAACAAAATTTTCCGGGAAAACCTGGTCCGATTTTCCTGGATAACGAACATATCTAAGCCACTTGCAAAAGGAAGGTACTTACCAAATTTGATCAAGATTAGTCCATTATTTTTTGAGTTTTCGGCCGGATATATATATATATATATATATATATATATATATATATATATATATATATATATATATATATATATATATATATATATATATATATATATATATATATATATAAACACAGATCTCCTCATTAGCGAATTAAAAAAAAATCGCTAACAGCATGAGAAAATAATTCAGAGCGTCAATTGTGTAAAGAGTGCGATAAAAAAGAAGTCCAGAATACGATCCAGTGTATGAAGTGCAAAAATGCGGTTTTGTTCTATTGTTGTGTGTTGGGAGTGAGTTTGTTTAAGAAAAGTTTATTTGTCAGTCACGTGTAAAATTAGCGTCGAGGTTAAAAGGTTTTTGTTGTATATTTTTTATACTTGCAACTTTTTTAGAACTTATTGTTCACAAATATGCAGTTTTGTACCTGTTCCTATTTTTCAATGAATATTAAGTTATGTTTCGAGAGCATATACCCACAAATACTCCGTTATAGAGATGTGTTCAATTTGGGAAACTAGGGGTTCAAATGTGACAACTGGATTCCTATCTTTTACCATTTAGAACACTTTGATATAAAATTATGTTACTACGAGTAAATTAGATTACAGGGGTCCATAAGGCGGCAACAAATTCCCAAAAGTGCAATTTAATTTTGAACAACGCAGCGTTTAAAATATTTAGGATTATACTTTTATAAAACCATATTTTTTTTATTGGTTTATTTTGGCCAACTCTACCCTATAGCTATTATACGAAACTTTACTAACTGAAGCGTGCATTGTTTTTAGGAAAGTTTCGGAAATTTGACTTTGGTCTCAAAGGAAATATGGTAAGGTATAAGCAGCAAACGCCACCTTGGTATAATTTAAAAAATGTGACTGCACCAGTTGCTTTATTTTACGGAAGAAATGATTGGCTTACGTCTTATAAGGTAAACTATTATTTGCCAGAATAATTTTGTACTTTGTCATTTTATTTTTTAAAGTTTAAACATTAGATTTTGAAAATTGACAAAAACGGCTCTATTCAACTTTTATTGTATGCGATTTCTTTTAAAAAATTATATATTTCAAATATTTGGCGTAACTTCATTAGTTGCAAGGGATCGACTTAAAAAACCTAATGCACGGTGCTGTTAAGTAATTCTGGAATACTTAAATCAGGATCTTGTCCACGGCAATTTTTTGTTTATGTTGAAAATCTACATCAAAGCAAAAAACTTAAAATCCCGGAATATGGTTTTTAGCCAGTTTAAGTATAAAAGACCATTATTGACTGGATCAAACATTTAAGGCAATAAGTTCTTTTAAATAAGTAGAACGTTACCGAGCTATATGTAATACTCGATTTCAGTTTTTATCTTTGATAATTCAAAAATTAAAAGAATAGACTTAAAATATAGTATTTAAAAAAATGTAAAAAGATTGCCTTTATACACCTAATTCAAGTTTCAACGATAATAAAAAGTGAGCTGTGTTTTTGCAGCAATTTATTTCTGGTGTTTTCGTAGGAATCATTTTATGTCAAATTTTCGTGAATTTTTCATTTCATGTAAAAATTATTTTCGAATTTTCGTGAAAAAAATTGTTAAGCAATTTTTCGTGTTAAAAGCTTTTTAGCAAATTTTCCTTAAACGATTTTTATATAATTTTCGTCTAACATTACTTGAGACAACTTTTGTAAAAAAAATGGGGAATTTTCATGAAAGAAATTTTTTGAACATTTACATCTAATCTGGTTTTAGTGTAAATTACTTGAATCGATTTGTTGGTCGGGAAAATCGGACCAGTCTTTTCTGGAAAACTAAGTTTATTTTCGAAAATTTTTTGTACTTTTTTCAAACAATAATGTTATTTTTATGGCATATTGTCATGGTTTATACTATAATATCTACCAAATTGGACGTTTAATTGAAAAAACAGATATCTTATGTGACATTAAAAACATTTTAATGTAAATTCGTCGCGATAACGTACTTGCTTCGTGTACATTTTTTATTTTGTAAAGAGGTTCAACCAGTTTGGTGGTTAGCTATTTTTGAAAATTATGAAGTTATGTCAGTTAAATTTTGTATAAGTTTCCTTCTGTGACGGTGACACCAGATAGCGAAATTTATGAGTTAATGGAAAATTGAGATAGTATTTCAAAATTTGCCAAATTTCTTATAGGCAATATTTATAAACGCAAAATCAAAAAGGGTAGCTGTTTCTTACAATTTCTTGATAATATATAAGAATTTTATTAGACTACTCAAAGTAACGAAAGCGAATCAAATATTTAGCAAAAACAATAAATGAATTATATTCGATGATGCGCAATAAATTTAAATCTTTTTTCAGGATGTGGAGATATTAGGTAGCGTTCTCCCAAACGTGGTTAAAATGCATTCAGTTAAGGACAAAAAATTTTCTCACTTGGACTTTCTGTGGGCAAAAGATGTTGGAAAAATGGTTTACGATCCATTAGTGCATTTGATGGAGCAATTCCAAGTAACCTAGCTCCTTTGTTTGCATTAAAATTGTTATGTTTTGTTGTTATGTGAATAAAATTCTGATTCAGAAAACCGACTTGCCTTCTTTTATTCCCAACACATTTCAATTATTGTAAAATCAAATCCGTTCTGTTAAGGAAAGGTCCAAATTGCTGCATCATTTAGGATTTAATTTCTCAAACAAACTAAGGTGAATTTCACAAGAAATTTGCATTTTTCAGGTACAATGTTCCAAGCATTATTAATTAATACGACATGTCTATCCTTTGAAATATTTTTGTGCTGTTTCTATTGGAAATGGTTATAAATTCGACACCTTTGTCTAAATTATCTATTATAAAAACCAATTCATCAGAATCTAGGAAATACTTCTGCTTTATAAGCAAACAATATCTTTTAATGCTAGAAATTATTGTCGCTTAATGACGTCATTGCCTGTGTCCACCGACATACTTTCTGCTCTGTGGCTGGATATAGCAAACGCTTGACGCTCTTAAAGTCAACTTGGACTCTGAATAAGAAATGTCACTTGTCTTTGAAGACTACACATACATAAACGTATTTGATAAATTTCCTCTTTTTAATCAAAGTTACATCTAAAGTTCAAGTAAGGAAATAATGGCGTAGGGTACATAGTACTTGTTCCATTCAGCTATCCCGTTACTTTGGAGGCCCGTTGCTAATAATGAAGAACACTTTCCCACCAGAGGCCAGTGTCTAATCGGATTTTCATAATAATAGCAGTTTCACCATCTCTGAATGGCTAAATTGTGTTAGCAATCTCGCCAGCTCTTAATGGCAAAATCAACTCAAACAAAGCTCCAGATTGTTAGTAGAAGTTTCAACAGCTCTAAATAGTTAGGTCGCCCCTCAGACTAGGTTCTAGCTGTAGGACATCAACAGCAGCAATCTATGCTGAATAATATGTGATTAATTTGGGTCATTTTCTTCATTTTTCAAGGTAGTAAATATTAAAATTCTTGCAATTTGCCATTAGTTATCATTTTCTACCAAACTGTTAATTCAATAGATTTGGTAACTTTTAATAATTGATTTCATAGTCAATTTTATAAACCGACTCTCACGCCTTATTTAACTTACGTTGAACTATCTCTTTTTTTTAAATTTTTTTTTTAATTTCAACAACACACCACGAGGGCTTACAGCCTAAATACTATCATACCGTGGGTGTTGATAAGGAGGAAAGAGGCAGCTTGTTAATTCTGGACTTGAAGGTTTGGAGGTTCGGAGGAGAAGGAAAAACATGTGCCGGCAAGGAATTTCACAACTTGGAAGTCCTCGGGACAAAAGAGCGGGCATAACAAGATGTTCTAAGTCTGGTGACCTGGACAGTAAAAGGGTGCATTCGCTCTGTTCCCCTGGTATATCTGTTAGGGGCAGCAGGTGGGGGAACTATGGAAGAAAGCTCCTCTGAGCAGTGCCCGTGCAGATATCTATAAAAGAGAGAGAGAGAGAGAGAGAGAGAGAGAGAGAGAGAGAGAGAGAGAGAGAGAGAGAGGTCACCAACGGCACGTCGCTGGGAAAAGGATGGCAGCCTTTGGGTGAGGGTAGGGTCACCGATGAGACGAATAGCTCTCTTTTGAATGGAGTCCAGGATAGCTAGTGTAGAAGCGGCTGACCCCAGATCTGGGAGCAGTATTCAAGGTTTGGCCTTGTTTGTGAAGTATATAAGGTATAGAGATTAGCTGGTGAAAAGTATTTGCGAGCCCGGAAGAGGAAACCTAATTTCTTAGCAGCCGCTTCTGCAATTGATGTGACATGTTGGTGCCAATTAAGATTTCGATCCACAGAAATGCCAACAAGAGAAAAGGGCTCATTACTTTGAATAACTTGGTTGTTCATTGTGATGGGTCTAGGGCTGGTGTATCTCTTGTGAGAAAGAAAGCAAGACTTAGTTTTGGTGGGGTTGAATTGTACAAGATTTCTACTTCCCCAGTCTAATATTTTTTGGAGATCCACGGAGGCAGAACCCTCCATGAGTCTGCGATCCTCATCTAATTGGGCTAAAGAGACAGGCTTAGAATATTGTATATTTGAATGGAGGATGCTGTCGTCCGCGTAGCTGTGAACTGGGTTGTATGTGCTACAGAGGAGGTCATTGATGTGGAGAAGAAACAAAGTAGGGGCTAAAGCTGAACCTTGAGGAGCTCCTGCATTAATTGGATACAGTTTAGAGGAATGGCCATCCACAACAACAGATATGCTCCTGTTGGAGAGGCAATTTGCTGTCCAGGTACAAAGTTTTGGTGGTAGGCCATAGGCCGGAAGTTTATTAAGCAGCGCTGCGTGCCAGACCTGGTCGATGCTTTTGATATGTCTAGAGCAACAATCTGGGATTCACCGTGTTGTTCCATAGACTTGTTCCAAGAATGGGTGACAAAGGAAAGGAGGTCGGCAGTCGATCTACGCGGATGGAATCCATACTGCCTGTCGTGGATTAGACTGTGTTTTTCAAGAAATTTTAGTAATTCGGTGTTTATATACTTTTCCATCACTTTAGAGACGACTGAAAGGAGAGAAATAGGCCTGTAGTTGCTAGGAAGCGCTTTGGATCCTTTTTGGGGATGGGTTGTACTCGAGCAGTTTTCCAGTTACTAGGGAATATGCCTTTATTATAAGATATCTGAAACAGACGAGTCAGGACAGAAGCAAGCTCTGGTGCGCATTTTTTGAGAACAATTTCTGGGATCTCGTCAAGGCCAGAGGCTTTCCTTGTATTAAGAGAAGAGAGCATCTTTAGTACCTTTTTAGTTTTCAAAATGATATCCGTCATTTTATGCGTGACATTGGGGACTGTTGGTGGTTGAACATGAGAGTAGAATTGCCGGCGAACAACGAAGCAAAAAGTTTAGCCTTGCCCAGGGCGGTAGAAACAATTTCATCCCCTGAGACAAGAGGTGGGAATGTGCTTTTGCAGAAATTATTCCCAATAGATTTAGCAAGAGTCCAGAAGGGTTTGCCGCCGTTGGAGCTTAAAATGACTTTGTTTTTGACGTGGTTAATAAACGAGTTTTTTGCCTCAGAAAGAATGCAGACATAGCGGTTTCTTGCGTCGTTAAATGCTTGACGATTTTCTTGACTGGGATTGTGTAAAAGCGTTTTGTGAGCTTTGACCTTTTCAAGTCTGGCCTTGTCACAGGATTTAGAGAACCAGGGCTTTTGAGTGGCTGAAGAGGTTTTCTGTGTACGTGGGATAAATAATTCCATGCCAGCTTGGATAATTTCGGTGACGTTTTGTGAGATATCAGAGGGGTCAGGATGAGAGAAGCAGACAGACGCCAATGGAAATGAGGAAAAGTAATCCCGCATTTCGTCCCAGTTTGCGGAGTTGTAGTGCCAAACGATGCGTGGGTGTGATGACTGTGTGACCTCGGGTTGCATTGCGCAAGAAGCAGTGACCATGCCGTGGTCTGAGCGACCAAGGGGGCGGTGACTGATATCTTCTAGCATTATGGTTGTGTAGTAAGAAGGAGATCCAAGGGATTTGAGCTATGTGTTGGGATACGAGGAAAGTAAGTAGGTTGCTGAACGATATTGGCTAAAGAATTGCTGACTGCAAAGGCCTCCGCTGCTCTCCCTTGTGGATCGGTTTTTGAAGATCCTAGCCATTACTTATTATGGACATTGAAGTCACCAAGAATAGTGACCTCGGACGAAGGATATTCGGAAATCAGATGGTCGGTTTTTTCAGAAAGGTAGTCAAAGAGCTGTCAGAAGGTGACCGGCAAATGCAACAGATGAATTTAGTTGCAGTCCTGAGAGGGAGTTTTATCCATAGTATGTCTTTTCTTCCAGCTTCTAAATTGGGAGTCTGGTGCAGGGTAGATTGCTACGGACGTATGCGCACACGCCTCCATGCAATCTAAAGGAAGTAAGGAGCTCATACCCCGGGAAATTAAGGTGTTTAGTGGCTGTTTTGGCACTGATTTGGGTTTCGGTGAAGAAGAGGAGTTGGGGCCTGTTAGCCTGGAGGAAATGGTGGACGGAGTTTAGGTTAGAATTTAGGCCACATATATTCTAAAAGGATATGTTAAATCTTGATGTTGAGGCCCCCTGTACAGCCCTCTCCCGGAGATCCGAATGGAGGGGTATTTTGCCTCCGGAATATTTTGTACAAGGAGGAGCCATCATCATTTTTGCTTATAAGGGAAACCGACTCATACACCAGAACCGGAAACGTCCGTTGGGACTTCACTTGATGTATGGGGTGGTACCTCCTCGGGCGTGAAAAAATCCTTTACTATTACGTAAAGGAAAATTCCACTACCAGCTGCTATGGATTGGATTGGTACAATGTCTACCCCTTTAAAAATAAGATTAATAAAGGGAATATCAATTGTCCAATAGTTATGCTTTTCGACATAGTAGGAGGATAGAAAACATTATCATTTTGCATCCATGCCTATTGTCGGTTAATATAAACTTTGCTCTTTATATGTCCCCACAAGTATAAGTCTAAGCGGGTGAGATCTAGTGATCTTAGAGGCCACCGGCAAACTCCATTTGGAGAGATCCAGTTGTTTCCGAACATATGTGTCAGCTCTTGACTAACTACTCTAGCAGAGTGGGCAGGCACACCCTCTAGCTGATAACAATATATATTACATAAATTTTCTGATAGGTTATTGATGAAATTTTCTACGGTATGCCTCAAAATCTCTAAATATTTCTGGGTAAGTAAGGTTTTCATTGTAAATTTCATAATCCACCTTTTCATTTTGAATAATGTAGAATACCTTAAAACTAAATCATGCTTGGAAATTCCTTTGTCTAGTTACTTGCAGATTATCTCTAGCCCAATAATGATTATTTTAACGACTTAGAATTCCTTCCCAAGTGAAATTAGACATGTCACTCCAAATGACAGAAAATCCAGGTCATCTAGAAGTCTTGATTGGATATATTGGAAATATTGAAGCCTTATAAGCTCATCTCCCGTATGAGAGGCATGTATCGGAATCTCTGAATAAGGATCAATTTCATGTTGTTTTAGGATTCTTTGAATTGACATTCTTGAAATGCTTAAATCTTGGGTAGCAGCCGATATAAAGCTATGCGGATAAGCTTGAAAATAACCCAAAACATTTACCTGATTTAGCTCATCACCTGTAACAGGCTTTGTAGAGTTGACCTTACGTCACTTGATACTGCCAGTCTCCAAAAAAAGTGGGGGATTCCAGTCTTCGAAATTTACTTATTATTGGTAAATTTAGATAGCTTTGGTTAAATATCCTACAGGTTCTGGCCACTATTTTGCCACATTCTCTATGAATATAAAATAAATTTAGAATATCACCATCGAAATATTCACTATTTCCCATTTTATAGCCATTAGATAATACACCTTATACAAATAGCAATCACTAATAACAATGCTTAATGTGTACCACTACGATTGTTTATGCACTTTTGACAAATAATGACAAGGGATTGTTTTATATTTTTAAAATAGTTGTCAAACTCATGGCCCACGTTCAGAATGCGGATTTCTATTCATTATTTGTGATATATCCTTTAATGTATGCTCCTTAAAAACTAATACTTCTAATGTTTTTTTTTTCTAAAGGCATCTAAACTGACTTAATCTCATATAGTCATCTTGTTGAATCATTTTCAATTTTGGCATTATAGAATTTAGTTGTGAGACCTTATTTTTTATTCATTTAAAAAATGTTAAGAACAGGAAAACTGTCGCAGGTAGGTATAGGTGCTATATATAGTCAACGTAAAATTAAATTTTCTATCCAAATTGTAACGATTGTGTTTTTATTCACCATCATTACTGCCTCACTGACGTAAAGAAAACCCCTAAGAAGCCTAAATGATGGCAGGTGACTTTTTTAAATATCTGTTTAATTGAACAACAATCCCTCCCTAAAGCTTCTTAATACTGTTGACAACGTAAGTGAAGATTCTTTATATCTACTATCTAGATATCGATAAATTAAGCAAGTATCCCAGTAACAGTGTTCTGACTTGAAGATCTCATAAATCTGGGCAGAACAACATAAAAGTCGAGTAAGTATTTAATTATCTTAACATCTTCAAACCTTACAAAGTGTACTTTATCTTGTAAACATTATTATTAAGTTATTAAAAATATATATTTTTATATAGTTATTTAATTTACGTTAAATCTAATTGTGGGAGAATCTGTATTAAGGAAAATTATTAAAACAGGAAAGAAGCTGTGTATGTATCTATGGGAGAATGGTTCAGTTATAACAAACACAATGTTGGAAGCACTCAAAAGAAGACTATTAATATGTAAATCCCAAAGGAATATAGGAAGGTACCAAATAGATTTTAGCATTACCAAGAAATGTCAAATAAATTTGTTTAATTTAACCTACACGTCCTGAAGCAGATATAGGCAGTGACCATAATCTGGTACTTACCACCACAAAATACAAAACGCGTAAATAACAAAAAAAGAGGAAATGCAGGAGAACAGCTGAATAAACACAAATTAAAAGATGCAGAGAAACTCGAAAAGTTTATTAAAGAATTTACTAGTTAGGAAAATCTCGACGGAGGAGTATTTGTGTGGCAAACACAAGAAGCGGTTTAAGAGCAGCTGTAGAAGAAATATTGCCCAAAAAGAAACTAAAATCCAGGAACTCTTGGTCTGACATCATAAAGATACAGTGTGGAACAGCCAAATGGAGTAAATTCAGCATCTCATTGTATGTGCATATTTATCAAAAATCCCAAAACACGTAAATTTTAGATTGAAAAATGATATCCTTCAACGTGAAAACTTTACCCCAACATTCAACCCCTTTCGACGGACAGTTGCAATCCCCAAATTTTTAAATGGGGAGTAAGGGTTTTTAATACCTCGTTCGTAAGGTATCTTCATTCTCTATTGAACTATGATATAGTTTTACAATTTATTACAAAAATTAACATTAAAAAAACTCTGGACGCAGCAAGTGCGTTATGGTAGTGAATTTTCATAAAAATGTTTTTAATTGCAAATATGTGTGTTTCCTTTTTAAGAAAGCAGGCATCAATTTTGGTTACCAGTATAATCTATATAGTAAAAACAATGTGCCATGTTTCATAAAAATAACTTTATTGTGTGAAAATGTACAAAAATTTCCAAAAGTAAACTTAAAGTGTTCCCGGAAAAACTCGTTTCTTGTTCAACCTTATAGGTTAATAGCAAATTGAGCTATTCAAATTTGAAGCATTTAATGAAAATTCGCTACCATAACGCACTTGCTGCGTCCCGAATTTCTTTTCTTACAAACATGCATCGCTGAAAAATTCAAAAATGCAATAACATAAGGCGTGTTTGATTAAAAAAAAAAAGAAAATTTGTATCACCAACGACTTATGGGCCATCCTGTGATTGTAGAAATATTTTTTTAAGATGTAGCTCAAGACACCCTATAATTAATATATACAAATTTTCTTCATATCTTGTATAATAACGGATATATTGAGCTTTATTGATTTTTTACGAAAATTCGACAAAAATTATATACCATTAAACGATAAACTCTAAAGCTAAGGCTACTGCCAAGCATCAGAGAAAGGGTCTATTTGAAATGAATTTTCTGGAAACATTTTAGTAAAATGAAGGACAATGACGGTTGAAACTAAGACTTCAGAGTTTGTAAAAGATCCTTCTTGAGACATTTGATTTCCATATCCCGTATTAGATTCAAGTTCTTTGCCTAAATGTTGCCGATTTTGACGTTTTAAATCGCAACTTTGACGTTTTGAGGAAAACCCCAATTTATTTTTCTTTAAATGCCTATAACTTTTTTGTCTTTTGACCTACATAGCTAAATTTTGGTAGGTGGCTTACCTATAAGGATATTAACTAGCGTACCAAATTTGGTTGCCCGCACTTTGTTAATTCCGGAGATATAAATTTTTTTCGAAAGAAAACACAAAATTTTCCGGGAAAACCTGAGCAGATTTTCCTGGCTAACGAACTTATCCAAGCCATTTGCAAAAGGAATTTTTCCACCAAATTTAGTCAAAATCGGCCTATTATTTTTTGAGTTATCGGTGTGATACATATATATATATATATATATATATATATATATATATATATATATATATATATATATATATATATATATATATATATATATATATATATATATATATATATATATATATATATATATATATATATATATATATAAACATATAAAAATTGAAACGGACCCCGGATATGTTTTCTAGGGGGCCTAGTTCGCGGTCATTTGAAAAAATTTTTTCAAAATTCAAAAGTCGGGATCTCCTCATTAGTGAATTTTTTTTAAGAAAATTCACTAAAAGGAATTCATCTGACTAACGAACTTCGCCACAACACACTAAAAAAATTCTAACTAATTTTGTTTCATTCTTGATAACGAGAAAGCAAACAAAAACACTTTTAGTGGACTTTTGAGACGTATCAATTAAAAAGAAGGCATAAAAATTATCAATATTCTAGTTAGCAATGTTAGTTTTGGTTAAAATGCATTAGCAACTTGATGTGTGATTGTATCGGCATGACAGTAGTTGTCAGCTGTCATCTGAAATTCAGAACCATGGTTTATTTAACAGAAATGTATAAAATAATATTTCTATAGATGATTTCTCACGAAGACAAAACACAATCAGAGATCGAAGTTGGTCGCCTATTTTTAGAAAAAATTCCCGATTGGCAGCCTATATCCTAAGGGACAATTTGTAAAATTGATAAGCAAATTCGCGAGACTAGGTATGCACTAAGTAATGATACCAAATTGGATTCGATTTTTGAGTTTGAGAAAAACATACTGCAAGTCCACAAGCAGCCACAACATGAATCTTAGTCATTTATAGATTATTCGAACATTAAGAGAATATAAAATACATCCCTATAAATTGTCACAGAGTCAAGGGCTCATGGGGGACGATTTTCATAGAAGAACCTCTTTTTGTGAACAAATTATGAAAGTGTTGGATAACAATGTTATACAAATAGAACATGTTTTGTTTTATGACAAGTGCAGTTTAACACTCCACGACCATGCTAATCGTCAAATTTGTTGCTACCTGTCTAAAAAAATCCACATTCGATGAGGGAAGAACATACGCAATACGCTGAAAAGGTTAATGTTTGGGCAGGAATAGATGGAAACCATGTCATTGGGACTCTTTTCATTGATGGCAATTTCAATGGAGATATTTATTTAGCACTGCTCCAAAATAATGTGTTACCCGATATTACGCAATACGACTTCTTATGGGGATGTGTGAAAAGTATGTTATACAAAACTAAACCACGCGATTTAACTGACCAAACAAGAGGAAGAAAAACGAGCGTGATTAGGCTGCACATGCCTCAAATGTTGACTGACGTCAGAAGACATTTTTATTCACCATTAGGACCCTGCCAAGAGGTTGAAGGCGTGCCTTTTGAACATCTCCCACATTAAAATTGATGTGTTTTTTGTTCGTTCTCATTATCAAGAATAAAAGGCGATTAGTTATAAATTTTTTGGTGTGTTGTAGCGAAGTGCGTCAATCAGATAATTTTTGAACATATATTTCGAATGAGGTATCACAAGCCCCTTCTTCCTTTTTAAAAATTTAGGGGCAAGCCAAAATTTATTGGTCGTAGACAGAATATTATTCTGACAAATTTGTTTAAAGGACATATACTTGTAGAAGGGGAAAACGTAAACGAAGAGAAAACCTATTGAAAAGTGACAAGAAAATGAAAAAATATTCGAGACTCAGCAAGTGCATTATGGTAGAGAATTTTCATAAGAATAATATATTATAGTGATTGAGCCTTATATTAAAAGTTATAAAACATTTCTTTATTTACATAGGAACAGTAAAAAATAAGATAAAGAAAGGCAGGCAAAAACATTATCTCTATCATAAATATTTATACAGTAATTTGGACACAAAACTCAAATAAAGAAAATGAAAAACAGGAAATATACTCAACAAAATATACACTAGAAAACTGAACATAAAAAAATTCCCGTGGTTCATGCATTGAGGGTGATTGTATGCATGCCGAAAGGGAAGAAAAACCCCCAAGTCGAAGAGGGTTTCTGCACCCTCACCCAAAAACACAGGGGGTTCTCCTTCCCCTTGTGCATGCATACAACTACCTGCAAAGCATAAAACACAAGAAAAATTTCTTGGGAGCAACCCCCAAGAAAGTTAGTAAACCTGGGCTAATATGGATGCGGTGCGGGGTAGACATGGTTTAAAGGAGGTATTGCTGCAAAATTTGAAAAACGCATCTTTTCAAAGTCCGACTAAATATTTTTTTTAGCATTTCCGCCCATATCTCCTCCTCGCCTAGCGCCCCTATTCATTCTTGGTCCCTTAACTTTCTTGGAGGTTGTTTGCAACAAACAAGTATCCAACCGATAACTCAAAAAATACTTCACTGTTTTGGACCAAATTTTGGAATTACCTGTATTTTGTTAATGGCTTGGATGAGTTCGTTCATCAGATCTTGACGCCAAATTTTTCTAAACAGAAAATTAGCACTTCGCTACAACACACCAAAAAATTTATAACTAATCGCCTTTTATTCTTGATAATGAGAACGAACAAAAAACACATCAATTTTAATGTGGGAGATGTTCAAAATGCACGCCTTCAACCTCTTGGCAGGGTCCTAATGGTGAATAAAAATGTCTTCTGACGTCAGTCAACATTTGAGGCATGTGCAGCCTAATCACGCTCGTTCTTCTTCTTCTTGTTAGGTCAGTTAAATCGCGTGGTTTAGTTTTGTATAACATACTTTTCACACATCCCTATAAGAAGTCGTATTGCGTAATTTCGGGTGATCCGGCTGGCCATTCCAACGATCCTCGCCTCCCTATTCACCGATTTGGAAATATTGAGTCGAGGTATTGCCCGATATTGATTTGGTAATATGCTGGTGCTCCATCGGGCTGGAACTTGTGGGTTTGCTCGATCAGGATATAAGTTTGCCAAAGTCGACAACACATTATTTTGAAGCAGTGCTAAGTAATTATCTCCATTGAAATTGTCATAATTGAAAAGGAACCCAATGACATGGTTTCCAACTATTCCTGCCCAAACATTAACCTTTTCAGGGTATTGCGTATGTTCTTCCATCATCCGGTGTGGATTTTCTTTAGTCAAGTAGCGACAAATTTGACGATTATCATGGTCGTGGAGTGTTAAACTGCACTGATCATAAAACAAAACATGTTCTATTTGTATAACATTGTTATCCAACACTTTCATAATTTGTTTACAAAAAGATGTTCTTTTATGAAAATCATCCCCTATGAGCCCTTGACTTTGTGCCAATTTATAGGGATGTATTTTATATTCTCTTAATGTTCGAATAATCTATAAATGGCCCAAATCCCAAATTTGGTCCAAAACAGTGAAGTATTTTTTACTGTAATTGTAAATTTTTTAAAGATCCAGCTCAAGACACCCTATAATTAAAGCATAAATTTTTTTTCGTATCTTGTATAATAACGGAAATATTGAGCTTTATTGATTTTTTACAAAAATTCGTCAAATTTAATATATACTATTAAACGATAAACTCTATAGCTAAGACTACTGCCAAAACATCAGAGAAAGGGTCTATTTGAAATGAATTTTCTGGAAATATTTTAGTCAAATGAAGGACAATGACGGTTGAAGCTATTACTTCAGGCTTTGTAAAACATTCTTCTTGAGACATTTTCTTTCCATAGCTCGTATTAGTTTGAGGTTCTTTGCCTATATGTTGCCAATTTTGACGTTTTAAGGAAAACCCCAATTTATTTTCCTTTAAAACTTTTTGTCTTTTAACCCACAGAGTTAATGATAATGATATAAACCAATGCACCAAATTTGGTTGCCCTTACTTTGTTATTTCCGGAGATACGATTTTTCGAAAGAAAACCCAAAATGTTCTGCGAAAACCTAGGCCAATTTTCCTGGCTAACAAGCTTATCCAAGCCACTTGCAAAAGGAAGGTATTCACTAAATTTAATCAAGATGGGCATATTCTTTTTTGAGTTATCGGTGTGATACCTATATATATATATATATATATATATATATATATATATATATATATATATATATATATATATATATATATTTAAATTGAAACTGACCCCAAATATGTGTTCTAGGAGGCCTAATTAGCGTTCATCTGAAGGAATTTTTCCAAAATTCAAAAGTCGGAATCTCCTTATTAGTGATTTTATTTTAAGAAAATTCACTGATAAGTTGTAGACATTTAAAGAAGAAAAAATGTTGTATCAATAAAAGTCAGAGAAGACGCAATAACAAACTATTGCATGTCTTAAACAAAATCTATTAAATATTACAGTTAACGTTCATTTTTTCTTCGCGCAAAAAGGTCAAGAAGTAAATGAAAACATTCGGGACGCAGCACGTGCGTTATAGTAGCGAATTTTCATGAGAATTGTACACTTAAATTATACGGCATATTAGTAAAGTTAATACCTTAAACTTACACAGACATTAAAGATCCATTTTAGAGGTCCTAGTACGCGCACATTTGAAGAATTCTTTCGAAAGTGTTGCCATCGATATCTCTCTATGATCAAAAAAATCTTGCGTTCTAACTCCTTTTGAGAAAAGTGCTCCAAACTCAATTTTCTATGAAGCCCAAGAAGTAAATTTTCCTATATCTGTAGATAGTGTATAAGTCTCTTTAGAAGAAACTTGTATTACAAATTTCATTAAAGTTATGGAAAAGATTTCCAGAAGGAAACTTAATTCATATCTAAAAAAAAGTTCGGGACGCAGCAAGTGCGTTATGGTAGTGAATTTTCATAAAAATATTTTTTAATAGCAGTAATATGTGTTTTTTTAAGAAAGCATGCATCAAATTGGGTTACCAGTATAACATATATAGTAGAAACAATGTGCCATGTTTCATCAAAATAACTTTATTGTTTGAAAATGTACGAAAATTTCCGAAAGTAAACTTAAAGTGTTCCCGAAAAAACTCGTTTCTTGGTCAACCTTATGGGTTAATAGCAAATTGAGCTATTCACATATTAAGCATTTGATCAAAATTCGCTACAATAACGCACTTGCTGCCTCCAGAATTTCTTAACTTACAAACATGCATTATATTTCGATGGAAAATGCAAAAACATAAGGCGTTTTCGACTAAAAAAAATTATTTGTATCACCAACGACTTATGCGCCAACCTGTGATTGTCGCAATAATTTTTTAAATGTAGCTCAAAACACCGTATAATTAATGTATACAATATTCTTTCATATCTTGTATAATAACGGACATACTGAGGTTTATTGATTTTTTACGAAAATTCGACAACAATTATATACCATTAAACGATAAACTCTATAGCCAGGGCTACTGCCAAGCATCAGAGAAAGGGTCTATTTGAAATGAATTTTCTGGAAATATTTTAGTAAAATGAAGGACAATGACGGTTGAAACTAAGACTTCGGTGTTTGTAAAACATTCTTTTTGAGACATTTTCTTTCCATAAGCCGTATTAGATTCAAGTTCTTTGCCTAAATGTTGCGAATTTTGACGTTTTAAATTGTCACTTTGACGTTTTGAGGAAAACCCCAATTTATTTTTCTTTAAATGCCCATAACTTTTTTTGTCTTTTGACCTACAGAGCTAAATTTTGGTAGGTAGCACACCTATAACGATATAAACCAGCTCACCAAATTTGGTTGCCCTGACTTTGTTAATTTTGGAGATATAAATTTTTTTCGGAAGACAACACAAAATTTTCCGGGAAAATATCAGCGGATTTTCCTGGCTAACGAACTTATCCAAGCGACTTGCGAAAGGAAGGTACTTACCAATTTTGACGTTTAAAATCGCCATTTTGATGTTTTGAGGAAAACCCCAATTTATTTTTCTTTGAATGCCTGTAAATTTTTGTCCCTTAACCTACGAAGCTAGATTTTGGTAGGTAACTTAGGTATAATAATATAAACCCGCGTATGAAATTTGGTTGCCCTTACTTTGTTAATTTTGGAGATATAAATTTTTTTCAATTCTTGTGGAAATAAAACACAAAAATTTTCGGGAAAACCTCAGCGGATTTTCCTGGCTAACGAACTTGTCCAAGCCACTTGCGAAAGGAAGGTATTCACCAAGTTTTATCAAAATAGGTCCATTATTTTTTAAGTTATAGGTGTGACACATAAATATATATATATATATATATATATATATATATATATATATATATATATATATATATATATATATATATATATATATATATATATATATATATAAACATATAAAGTCTGAAACTGACCTCGGATTTGGGTTCCGGGGGTCCTAAATAGCGCTCATTTGAAGAAATTTTTTCAAAATTCAAAAGTCGGGATCTCCTCATTAGTGAATTTGTTTTAAAGAAAATTCACTAAAAAGTAAAGTATCTGCCAACTTATAAACGTAGCAGTTATTTTTCCTTATTAATCGCCAGTATAATTTCTTTTTAGTCAACCTAATCAAATCAGTTTTTTCAATATCAATAATAACAAAATATCTGCTAAAAATTATAATTTCAAACTCAAAGGTGACAAACTGGTTCAGGCGTTTTAAACAAAAAGGAGATCTTGTTCAAAACGCATGAAATCTGTGCACTATTGTTTCTTCAAATGTCAAAATATAACATGAAAAAAGCACACATTCATCCGAGCTAGATTCGATCATGCAACTTTCTGCGTAACAGTCCAGCACGATCCCAATGCGCTATCTGCAAATACGTCAACTAACGTTGTGTACATAATACTTGACACAGGCTTCATGGCCGGGGTAGTACATGAGTAGTATACGTAACAATTAAGTACAGAATTAGTAGAATTAACATTGAAACACGTTCAAGGATTGTTTCGGTCTTATATGACGTATTATGTTTAAGTTTAAAGATAAAAGAAACTATTTTAGGAACATTTTTATAGACTTGACTTCAATTTGTTAACATTTCTGCTATATTATGCGACAGCATAATATATCTATGCTGCGTTAAAACTGTATTTAGGGCCGTTTATAAGGCTACAAATATAGTGCATTTTAATAATTGATTAAATCCCCCAGTTAAATAACAATCACTTGCCAAAATTTTAATTTCATGTCGTCTGTCATTTTTCATAATTGCGCCCGAGATTTCACGATTGTTGGTTCGGGGAGTATGTTTTATGCCTGGTATATACTTAGTTTGGTAACGGTTGATGTATGGTTTATACCTGTCAATCAATCTACCCGTAGCAGTCAACTAGTCTGTCTCTTAGGCATTGGACTTTAACCACTAAGTCGTCTCAACGCATGTCTTTGGGATTTGATTTTTAATTTGGAAAAAACTCTGCATATTTGTGCGAAATTACCTAAAATTCACAACATAGCTTTATTTGTAATATTTCTAGCCACCTGTAAAACTCTCATTCCAGTTACTCTGATACTTAAAAAATAGCGTTTTCCAAACAGTTTTCTCCGATTTTCCACCGGAAAAACTTCAGCATAAAGGCTGATTAACGAACTCTACCTCGCTTTTCGCCCAAACAAGATTTCTGTTAAGTTTTATTGAAATTAGTTTAGCATTTTTTGAGTTTCGCTCAGATACATAATTGCATATATATATATATATATATATATATATATATATATATATATATATATATATATATATATATATATATATAAACATATAAAAATTTTAACAGATCTTGGTTTTGAGTTCTAGGGACCCAAATTCGCGTTCATCTGAAGAAATTTTTTCAAAAGGTTTTAATCGTGACCTCTCTATAAGCGAATTTTTTTAAAATAAAAATTCGCTAAAATTACATTGAAACTTTTAGTATTTTTCTCCTGTAAATGTAAAAGTGAAGATTTTAATCGTGAAAATTAGTGATGTTTAAATAAAACTTCTATGACTTATGCGGTGTTCGAATGGTAAATATTGCAAGAAATGTATATTAGTTTATAGATTATTTAATTATTTGATTACAATATTTGCAAAAAATGCATCTAAAATATATCTTACATATTGCAAATAAATAACCGAAGGTCATTATCGGTTATCTACGTTTTATTTTACGTTACTTTGCACACTACAATGGACGGAGGATTAGATGACTAACTCGTTAGCAAACGAACGTTGATGGACGTGGTTTCAAATTTCAGTGGTGACTGTTTTTTTCTTCATTTTTAGTGAATTTTCTTAAAAAAAATTCACTAATGAGGAGATCCCGACTTTTGAATTTTGAAAAAATTTCTTCAAATGAGCGCTAATTAGGCCCCCCAGAAAATATATCCGGGGTCAGTTTCAATTTTTATATGTTTATATATATATATATATATATATATTATATATATATATATATATATATATATATATATATATATATATATATATATATAGATATATATATATATATATATATATATATATATATATATATATATATATTTATTTATTTATATATATATATATATATATATATATATATATATATATATATATATATGTATCACACCGATAACTCAAAAAATAATGTGCCGATTTTGATCAAATTTGGTGAAAAAATTCCTCTTGCAAATGGCTTAGATGAGTTCGTTAGTCAGGAAAATCTGTCCAGGTTTTCCCGGAAAATTTTGTGTTTTCTTTCGAAAAAAATTTATATCTCCGGAATTAACAAAGTAAGGGCAACCAAATTTGGTACACAGGTTTACGTCATTATAGGTAAGTTACCTACCAAAATTTAGCTATGTAGGTCAAAAGACAAAAAAGTTATAGGCATTTAAAAATAAATAAATTGGGGTTTTCCTCAAAACGTCAAAGTGGCGATTTAAAATGTCAAAATTGGCAACATTTAGGCAAATAACTTAAATCTAATACCTGCTATAGAAATAAAATGTCTCAAGGAGGATGTTTTACAAACCCTAAAGTCTTAGTTTCAACCGTCATAGTCCTTCATTTTACCAAAATATTTGCAGAAAATTCATTTCAAATAGACCCATTTTCTGATGCTTGGCAGTAGCCTTAGCTATAGAGTTTATCATTTGATGGTATATAATTTTTGTCGAATTTTCGTAAAAAATTAATAAAGCTCAATATATCCGTTATTATATAAGATATGAAGAAAATTTGTATATATTAATTATAGGGTGTCTTGAGCTACATCTTAAAATAATATTTCTGCAATCACAGGGTGGCCCATAAGGCGTTGGTGATACAAATTTCCTTTTTTTAATCAAACACGCCTTATGTTATTGCATTTTCCATCGAAATATAATGCATATTTGTGAGAAAATAAATTTTGGACGCAGCAAGTGCGTTATGGTAGCGAATTTTGATCAAATGTTTCATATTTGAACAGCTCAATTTGCTATTAACCTATAAGGTTGACCAAGAAACGTGTTTTTTCGGGAACATTTTAAGTTTACTTTTGGAAATTTTTGTACATTTTCACACAATAAAGTTATTTTAATGGAACATGGCACATTGTTTTTACTATATAGGTTATACTGGTAACCAAATTTGATGCCTGCTTTCTTAAAAAACACACATATTTGTTATTAAAAAGATTTTTATGAAAATTCACTACCATAACGCACTTGCTGCGTCCAGACTTTTTTTTACTTCTTTTGTCTTTGATTCAATTTTAACGTTATACGATCAGATTATGTAATTCCAATAACTTTTATAACGACTGTTTGTTGAAATAAAAATTACTAATGAGATGATAGGGACCTTTATGACCTTAAGTTCAATTTTAATAGTCGGTAAAATGGTTCCATAGCTAACACAGGCGTAGACATTTTTACTGTTATTTCAGAAGTGTTTTATTCTCTGCCACCGGTTCCATTTTTTTAGTGAATTTTCTTTAAAAAAATCACTAATGAGAAGATCCCGACTTTTGAATTTTGAAAAAATTTCTTCAAATGAGCGATAATTAGGCCCCCCCAGAACACATATCCGGGGTCAGTTTAAATTTTTATATGTTTTCTTTCCAAAAAAAAAAAATAATTATATCTCAGGAATTAACAAAGTAAGGGCGACCAAATTTGGTAGACTGATTTAGGTTGTACGTTTTCAAACAATAAAGTTATTTTGATGAAACATGGCACATTGTTTTTACTATTTATGTTATACTGTAATCAAATTTGATGCCTGCTTTTTACTATATAGGTTATACTGGTAACCAAAATTGATGCCTGCTTTCTTAAAAAGAAAACACACATATTTGCAATAAAAACATTTTTATGAAAATTCACTATCATAACGCACTTGCTGCGTCCAGAGTTTTTACAGAATCGACAGGCAAAAAATTTTCTCTGTGAAGCCACAGAAAAAGCATCTATATCTTCACTTAGATCAGACTTCGAATATTTTTTTACTTATTTAATTTATTTTTATCAACGAATTGTGTTGTACAAAATGTTCTTTAATAGCAAATGTTCTTATAAATAAATTTAATGAGTGTTATTTGAAGAAACATAGTGTTGCTAACATGAAGTTCTGATTTGACATTTTTTAACGAAATTTGTCGAAAATAATGTTTTAATGGATTTTGGTGGAAACAAATAATTTTATTTTTAATTTTAATTACATATTAGGCATATAATTTGAATTTTAGGTATTCTCTTTACCTAGGTAATTTTTGTGTAAAAAATATTTAGTCAGTTTTCGCAGAAATTTGTTTATGTTGCTGTATAAATCATTTTTTGGAGGATTTTTGTGAAATTTGTTAATTAATAATAAATGTTTAATAAGTTATTGTAACAAAAATTTGTCGGATTTTCGTGAAAACAATTGCAAATTTTCATGCAATTTTCTTTAAGTTTTCTTAAAAAGCTTTTTGTGAATAATTATTTTACGAACAATAGGCATGGATGCAAAATGATGATAATGTTTTGTATCCTCCTACTATGTCGAAAATCATAACTACTGGACAATTGATAGTCCCTTTATTAGTCTTATTTTTAAAGGGGTAGACATTGATCCAATCCAATCCATAGCAGGTGGTAGTGGAATTTTCCTTTATGTAATAGTAAAGGATTTTTTCACGCCCGAGGAGGTACCACCCCATACATCAAGGGGCCGGTGAAGTCCCAACGGACGTTTCCGGTTCTGGTGTATGTGTCGGTTTCCCTTATAAGCAAAAATGATGATGGCTCCTCCTTGTATAAAATATTCCGGAGGCAAAATACCCCTCCATTCGGATCTCCGGGAGAGGGGTGTACAGGGGGCGCCAACATCAAGATTTAACATATCCTTTTCGAATATATGTGGCCTAAATTCTAACCTGAACTCCGTCCATCATTTCCTCCAGGCTAACAGGCCCCAACTCCTCTTCCTCACCGAAACCCAAATCAGTGCCAAAACAGCCACTAATCACCTTAATTTCCCGGGGTATGAGCTCCTTACTGCCTTTAGATTGCATGGAGGCGTGTGCGCATACGTCCGTAGCAATCTACCCTGCACCAGACTTCCCAATTTAGAAGCTGGAAGAAAAGACATACTATGGATAAAACTCTCTCTCAGGGCTGCAACTAAATTCATCTGTTGCATTTACCGGTCACCTTCTGACAACAACTTTGTCCAGCTCTTTGAGTACCTTTCTGAAAAAACCGACTATCTGATTTCTGAATATCCTTCCTCCGAGGTCACTATTCTTGGCGACTTCAATGTCCATAATAAGGAATGGCTAGGATCTTCAAAAACCGATCCACAAGGGAGAGCAGCGGAGGCCTTTGCAGTCAGCAATTCTTTGGCCAATATGGTTCAGCAACCTACTTACTTTCCTCGTATCCCAACACACAGCTCAAATCCCTAGGATCTCCTTCTTACTACAAACCCTGAATGCTATAAGATATCAGTCACCGCCCCCCTTGGTCGCTCAGACCACGGCATGGTCACTGCTTCCTGTGCACTGCAACCCGAGGTCACACAGTCATCACACCCACGTATCGTTTGGCACTACAACTCCGCAAACTGGGACGAAATGCGGAATTACTTTTCCTCATTTCCATGGGCGTCTGTCTGCTTCTCTCATCCTGACCCCTCTGATATCTCACAAAACGTCACCGAAATTATCCAAGCTGGCATGAAATTATTTATTCCACGTACACAGAAAACCTCTTCAACCACTCAAAAGCCCTGGTTCTCTAAATCCTGTGACAAGGCCAGACTTGAAAAGGTCAAAGCTCACAAAACGCTTCTACACAATCCCAGTCAAGAAAATCGTCAAGCATTCAACGACGCAAGAGACCGCTATGTCCGCATTCTTTCTGAGGCAAAAAACTCGTTTAATAACCACATCAAAAACAAAGTCCTCTCAAGCTCCAACGGCGGCAAACCCTTCTGGACTCTTGCTAAGTCTATTGGGAATAATTTCTGCAAGAGCACGTTCCCACCTCTTGTCTCAGGAGATGAAATTGTTTCTACCGCCCTGGGCAAGGCTGAACTTTTTGCTTCGTTGTTCGTCGGAAATTCTACTCTCAACCCACTTCCAAATGTTCAACCACCAACAGTCCCCAATGTCGCGCATAAAATGACTGATATCATTTTCAAAACTAAAAAGGTACGAAAGATGCTCTTTTCTCTTAATACCAGGAAAGCCTCTGGCCTTGACGAGATCCCAGCAATTGTTCTCAAAAAATGCGCACCAGAACTTGCTCCTGTCCTGACTCGTCTGTTTCAGATATCTTACAATAAAGGCATATTCCCTAGTAACTGGAAAACTGCTCGAGTACAACCCATCCCCAAGAAAGGATCCAAAGTGCTTCCTAGCAACTACAGGCCTATTTCTCTCCTTTCAGTCATCTCTAAAGTGATGGAAAAGTATATAAACACCGAACTACTATAATTCCTTGAAAAACACAGTCTAATCCACGACAGGCAGTATGGATTCCGTCAGCGCAGATCGACTGCCGACCTCCTTTCCTTTGTCACCCATTCTTGGAACAAGCCTATGGAACAACACGGTGAATCCCAGATTGTTGCTCTAGACATCCAAAGCATTCGACCAGGTCTGGCACGCAGCGCTGCTTAATAAACTTCCGGCCTATGGCCTACCACCAAAACTTTGTACCTGGACAGTAAATTTCCTCTCCAACAGGAGCATATCTGTTGTTGTGGATGGCCATTCCTCTAAACTGTATCCAATTAATGCAGGAGTTCCTCAAGGTTCAGCTTTAGCCCCTACTTTGTTTCTTCTCCACATCAATGACCTCCTCTCTAGCACATCCAACCCAGTTCACAGTTACGCGGACGACAGCACCCTCCACTCAAATATACAATATTCTAAGCCTGTCTCTTTAGCCCAATTAGATGAGGATCGCAGACTCATGGAGAGTTCTGTCTCCGTGGATCTCCAAAAAATATTAGACTGGGGAAGTAGAAATATTGTACAATTCAACCCCACCAAAACTAAGTCTTGCTTTCTTTCTCACAAGAGATACACCAGCGCTAGACCCATCACAATGAACAACCAAGTTATTCAAAGTAATGAGTCCTTCTCTCTTGTTGGCATTTCTGTGGATCGAAATCTTAATTGGCACCAACATGTTACATCAATTGCAGAAGCGGCTGCTAAGAAATTGGGTTTCCTCTTCCGGGCTCGCACATACTTTTCACCAACTAATCTCTATACCTTATACACTTCACAAATAAGGCCAAACCTCGAATACTGCTCCCACATCTGGGGTGCAGCTGCCGCTTCTACACTCGCTATCCTGGACTCCATTCAAAAGAGAGCTATACGTCTCATCGGTGACCCTACCCTCACCCAAAGGCTTCCATCCCTTGCCCACCGACGTGCCGTTGGTGACCTCTCTCTCTTTTATAGATAGCTGCACGGGCACTGCTCAGAGGAGCTTTACTCCATAATTCCCCCACCTGATGCCCTCAACAAATCTACCCGGGGTACAGAGCGAATGCACCCTATTACTGTCCAGGCCACCAGACATAGAACATCTTGTTATGCCCGCTCTTTTGTCCCGAGGACTTCCAAGTTGTGGAATTCCTTGCCGGCACATGTTTTTCCTTCTCCTCCGAACCTCCAAACCTTCAAGTCCAGAATTAACAAGCTGCCTCTTTCCTCCTTGTCAACACCCACGGTACGATAGTATTTAGGCTGTAAGCGCTCGTGGTGTGTTGTTGACATTAAAAAAAAAAAAATTATATCGGTAAATAGATTGACTATGTTCGTTGGCCAGTAAAATCGGATCAGTTTTTTCGGGAATATTTTAAGTTTATATTCGGAATTTTTTTTATAGTTTTTCATACACTAAACTTATTTTGATGAAATATGATACATTGTTTCTGTTATATATGTTATGCTAGTAACCCAATTAAACGCTTGCTTTCTTTAAAAAAGACATATTTGCTATTATAAACATTTTTAGGAAAATTCACTACCATAACGCACTTGCTGCTTCCAGACTTTTTTTAATGTATATGGAATATTATGGTAGCTAATTGTCATTGGATAGTGTTTTGCCTTTTCTGCAATATTCTTTAGTAGTTCCTATATCAAAACATACAAAATCATTTAAGAGGAAATAAAATATTTGTATTTGTTTTAAACGTTGTTAAAATATACAGAGGAATAAAACTTAATAATGATAACATTCCAAATCATGTTTTTTAACGTATATCCAAAGAACTTATCACCAGTTATCATTGATTGAGTAGTATCTCTTATACGAAATGTATAAAAGATTAAACCATAAAATCATTCTGTTTTTAAACCGGCGGTATTAAAGTGAAAACTAAAAGTGAACAGAATTCATTTATCAAGCTGTTAAATTACTGGTAAGTTTTCGAACAGAAGAACTAAAGGCTAATTACCAAATAATATCCTTATTAATGCTATACTTATTACAAGACATTTAAAACACTTTTAATTTGCATTTCAGTTTGTGCGAAAATGAAGACAATTTTGTGTTTGATTGTCTTAGTTACGGCTGCTGCTAAAAGTTATGGTAAGTTTTATCTTACGCTTATTATATTTATATATATATATATATATATATATATATATATATATATATATATATATATATATATATATATATATATATATATATATATATATATGCACTTATTACAATATTATTTTGGTTTTTATTACAATTTATATTGGCTTATATAAGTAATGTTACTGCGATATTTTAACTTCAAGGGGTCATTTAAATATGCAAGGCAGATGTATTCTCACCTTAATTAGAACCGCAGACCAGTTTGTCTCTAATTAGAACTCGTCATTACGGTATACTAATTTAAGTGAGAACACAGCTATAAATAATACGTCTATGGTAGCCAGCAACCTAGCACATTGTGAGATGGCGACCCTGTGGTACATCTAGCCCTACATACATTAAGCACGAAATGGGCCAAGGCTGACAATTTACAAAATTGTTAGTTGGTTGTGCACAGTCTCTATTTTATAACATTTTCTGTTATTTGGAGCTGTAGTGACAACACACTACCTGGTTCCGCACCGAGAGGGCCACCCTATCGAACATCTCACAATGGTCTAGGAGGCTGGCCACCATTGCCGTAATACTTTATAGGTGTGTTCTCGCTGTAATTAGTATACCGTACTGAACAGCTCTGATTAGAGCGAAACCAGTCTGCGGTTCTAATTATGGTGAGAATACATTTAGACTTACATACATTGTCACTATATTAGGAAAGAAATGGGCCGGGGCTGACAATTTACGAAATTGTCAGTTGGTTGTGCACAGTCTGTATTTTATAAAATTTTGTTTTATTTGGAGCTGCCGTGACAACATACTACCTGGTTCAGTACCGGGATGGCGACCCTGTTGCACATCTCACAATGTTATTGAAATACAGTGTGTCCCAAACTGGACTGGAATGTATTGCTATCTCCGTTATTATTAGAGATAGAGGGACAGTTAAAATAGCAATGTTTTGTAGAATTCCATGCTCGTTCCAAATATGAATTGTATTTTGCCCAGCCTCTTTTCGTTTTCGAGTTATTTTGAAAAAAAAAATTGTCGATTTCTGTTTTCTTCAATATCTAAGTAGGCGTTGATCTGACATGTCTAAGACTTGCATATTATCCGGACACTTTTTACAGAGTAATTTTTCTGTGCTATTCTCAACTTTAGATTGTCATTTGTTTTTGAGCTACAGGTATCAACGTATGTATATTATTATGTGATAGCATCTGAAAAGAGCTTTACAACGATGTACAACATGCTTTGAAATCTTGTAATTGCACTGACAATTTTGAGAAAAACCTTTTCGAGATGATTCACGATAAAAAAATATTGTAATTTTATTTACAATACTTAATTAGGTAATAATGCTAATATTATGTGAATCAGTTCAATAACGAAACCCGGCAATAACAAATAGAAACTTAAACTCCACAAAACAACACAATTAGAAACGGAAATCAACAAATAATAAAATAGAAACTGAAAAATACACTAAATAGAAAATTCTTCAATATGGCCACCGTTTTGTTCCATGCACTTTATACACTTTTTTGAAACATGCCTGCAAACTCTGGTGAGGGTGTTTTGGTTAATATGATTTATAGCTTGCGTGATTCTGTTTCGTAATTCATTGATATTTTGTGGTGGATCGAATTTATACACATCATTCTTCAGAGTACCCCAAAAATAAAGATCCATGGGTGTTATATCAAGAGTTCGAGCACACCAATGAACCGGCCCATTCTTACAAATGACACGATTATTAAAATTTTGCTACAAAAATTCTTTGACGATCCTAGCATTGTGAGCTGGACAACCGTCTTGTTGGTACCAAATATGGTCTGAATTTTCATTAACTCTTTCAATTGTTGGTAAGATATCATTTCTCAATAGATTAAGATACCTTTCCCCAGTTCAATTATTTTCACAAAAGAACTTACCAACAATGAACTTACCTGAAATTTTTAAAATTAACTGTCTGATCTACAAATAAAAATAACAGTTTTTTACCTAATAGGCGGCACCAAATATTAATACGAAATATATCTTGCAATCGTCTTTCTTCCATTAGATGGGGATTTTCATTTGCCCAATAATGTCTATTGTAGCGAATATACACACCACAATTTGTTAATCTGGATTCATCAGTACACATTATTTTCAAATGAAAAATTTCATCTTGCTGACATTGTCCTTGATACCATCTGCAGAATTGAAGTCGCTTAGGATAATCGTCAGCATTTAAGCCTTGTACGATTGTAGGTTTGTATGGATGGTAATGACTTTGCTTTAATACACGGTGTACCGTACTTTTTGGAACGTCAATTTGTTCACCATAAACCGAACAGGTTGCGGACGGTTTTCGTTTGAAACCTGCATTATTTCTTTCTTCATTTCTAGGCATTGGTAGTTTCTTTGCGTGGAAGCTACCGTCGTTCAATAGATTGGTCACTATCCTGCGAAATATTTTGTTGTTTGGTTGTCGTCTTTCTGGGTGGTTGTTTTGATATGAATTTGCAGCTGCCTCAGTATTTCGGTTAGAACGAATATAACATTCCAGCATGTCAAAATATTCTTCATTACTAAACATATTGTTGATTAATATTTAAAATAAACAGGAAACAAACTATTTAGTACAAAATTTCAACAACGTGTTAAATAACCTCAAATTGTTCAGATAATTAAGAATGAAAGTATTCTTAATTGTCGCGTTAGTGTTATATCCATAGCAACCTTTCTTCTGTTGTTTTTCAGTTGACTTACGTTTGAAAATCAAACAATTTTTAAAGACGTCTTCATAATTCATCAATCGGCTTTTAGTTAATTTTGTTAAAAAAAAATCACTAATGAGGAGATCTCGACTTTTGAATTTTGAAAAAATTTCTTCAAATGAGCGCTATTTAGGACCCCTGGAACCCAAATCCGAGGTCGGTTTCAGACTTTATATGTTATATATATATATATATATATATATATATATATATATATATATATATATATATATATATATATATATATATATATATACATAATATATAAATTTTGTCTTTTCTTTCGAAAAAAATCGAAAAAAAATATATCTCCGGAATTAACAAAGTAAAGACAACGATATTTGGTATACAGGTTTATATTATTATAGGTAAGCTACCTACCAAAATTTAGCGCTGTAGGTTAAAGGACAAAAAAGTTACAGGCATTTAAAGAAAAATAAATTTGGGTTTTCCTCAAAACGTCAAAGTCGCGATTTTAAACGTCAAAATTGTTAATATTTAGGCAATGAACCTGAAATTAATATGACCTATGGAAGGAAAATGGCTCAAGAATAATGTTTTACAAAGCCTGAGCTCTTAGTTTCAATCGTCATTGTCCTTCATTTTACTAAAATATTCCCAGAAAATTAATTTCAAATAGACCCTTTCTCTGATGCTTTAGCAGTAGTGTTGGCTATAGAGTTTATCGTTTAATGGTATATCATTTTTGCCGAATTTTCGTAAAAAACCATTAGAACTCGATATATCCGTTATTATGCAAGTTACGAAAAAAAGTTGTATACATTAATTGTAGGGTGTCTTAAGCTACATCTTAAAAAATATTTCCACAATTACAGGTGGCCCATAAGTCGTTGGTGATTGAAATTTTCTTTTTTTAGTGAATTTTTTCAATCGAACACGCCCTATGTTATTGCATTTTTGTATTTTCCATCGAAATATAATACATCTTTGTAAGAAAAGAAATTCGGGACGCAGCAAGTGCGTGATGGTAGCGAATTTTCATTAAATGCCTCAAATTTTGAATCAATTTGCTATTTACCTATAAGGTTGACCAGAAAACCAGTTTTTTCGGGAACAATTTAAGTTTACTTTCGGAAATTTTTGTACATTTTCAAACAATAAAGTTATTTTGATGAAACATGGCACATTGTTTCTAATATATAGATTATACTGGTAACCAAATTTGGTGCCTGCTTTCTTAAAAAAACCTATTTGCTATTAAAAACATTTTAATGAAAATTCACTACCATAACGCACTTGCTGCGTCCAGAGTTTTTTTATTGAGTTCTGTTAGTAAATTTAGTTATTTACTAGGTTAACCTATTTAATTAAATTATAACAATTTTTTAGGATAATGTTGTAATGTACAGTATCATTTGTAATAATGGGCCGATTCATTGGTGTGCTCAAAGTTCCTATTTTTTTATTGTGAATCATTACGGTAAATTATGTTAAAAGTAGAAGTCTATTGTAACACTCTATGGTCTACTGCATTTTGAACACTTTTTTTGTCATTTATTCTCTGGTATTGGATTTCATAGCCTACTATCCTTAAACCGGGTTTTCTCAAAATTGTCAGTATAATTACAAGATTTCTCAAGCACGTTGTACATCGTTATCTCATTTGACAGGCTGTCACATGAGCAAAAAATCCACTATGGCTGCCATAATAAAAACAAACGTTGATATCTGTAGCTCAAAAACAAATGACAATCCAAAGTTGAGAATAGTACAGAAAGGTTACTCTGTAAAAAGTATCCTGATAATGTGGAAGTCTTAGACATGTCAAATCAACTTATTGAAGAAAAAATTAATGACAAATTTTGTTTTTTTCAAAATAACTCGAAAACGAAAAGAGACAGGGCAAAATACAAGTTATATTTGGAACGAGCATGAAATTCTACAAAACATTGCTAGTTTAACCGTCTCCCTGTCTCTAATAATAACAGAGGTGCCAATACATTCCCATCCAGTTTGGGACACACTGTATATACTTAAAATTTGCGGTTGATGGTCAAACGTATTTCATTTATTATATAATATGGTTGCTTGGCAAGCAGTTTATTTTTTTTATTCCTTCAAGCGAGCGCGAACTAGGCTCCCTAGAACCCATATTCTGGGTCAGTTTGAATTTATATATATATATATATATATATATATATATATATATATATATATATATATATATATATATATATATATATATATTCTTATATTGAAAGGCTTTAATAAGTTTGTTAGCCAGGAAAATCAGGCTAACATTTTGAGTTTGCTCTATGAAAATTTCTGTATCTTCTAAAATAACAAAGTTATGGTCATAAAATTTGGTAAACTAGTTTCACCTATAAAGCCTTTGGAATACCGCAACACATTAAAAAAATCTACTGATCGTTTCATTAACCAAGTTAGCATCATCAGAGGATAAATAATTCTGCGATAATATATTTATTTAGAATTTTTCATCCCCTGATCTCTCTCACTTGGAACTATAATACATTTTACTTTATTCGTAAATTGAGAGAAAACATTTTTTTTATTTCTTTTTCGAAAAAAATCATATTACCTTTGTGGTTTGCTATAACTAGGTAAATGAATGTTTCTTTCGCTTCTTCATTTCTTTGTCCAGGTCTAAACTCCAACTGATCTTTATCCAGTTATATTAAATCTAATCACAATCTTTGGCACCTACGTGCCTATGCTACTACAACCCTACGAGTATCTTCGAGCGTTAACAGTGAACTCTGAGACATTTAAGAAATACGGATTACTGCCCTTGTCAGTTCATCTAAATTTACCGGAGATAATACATATTTTTTAACAAGAGTTATTAAAAACACATTTCATTAATTTTATTATTTCTTTTGCGGTTTGAGAATCACTCATTTTATTTAAATACACTTAAAAAAAATCTAATTTCAGAAGAAGAAGTATTCTCAGAGGGAATCAATGAGGATGTCATTACTATCGCATCTGGTGGTATCCCATTAGATCCTGAAGATGGTGGTGGAGGTACTTGGGTGTTCCGTAGCGATGTCCAGTTCTATGGAGTTACCAAAGATGAGCCAAAAAATATTGTGAGAATAGGTCCCAATGACACCAGGTAAAGCAAAGTTATATTATTCTCAACAAAAGCAGGTGTATATTTCACAAAAAAAAAGAACACCAATCTATTAAACCAAGGTACATTTTTTGTTACATAAGCTTGTTTGTAAATAATTGTTATACATTAACAGTTGTTTAAGATAGTTCTGGCACTTGTTTGTTAGGCAAAATTGTAATTTCATAGAAAAGATAAATGTATTTTATGTAGGTACTTATACAGGGTGCTTCACGGTGAGTGGCCTATTAGACGTTTCTGGAGAACTACATCTATTTAAATTCTGAAAATTGATATCCGTACGTTTTTGATACTGATCTTTCTAACTAAAATATTTTCAATTAGCCTGCACTTCTGGTTATACCGGAAGTCGACACAAACTTTTTTTTTAATAGACCAGCCTGTATATTATTAGCTTTTTAAATTACACGTTCAATTTAAGGCCCACTTGATGGCAACATATTCGGGCTAGTTCGTACCATATCAGATTTATTCGCCATTGTGTAGAAAAAATTCCGATTGGGGCGCTTTAGAAAAATTCCGATATCTTTAAAGACATGCAAGGTAAAAACATGCGGTTTTTACTATCCCATAGAGCGTAAAAATTATTACATAATGTTATAAACACAATACGATTTTAAGATCACTGTTATTTATAACATACATTTGAATTTGAAAATTTTTAATCATAGATAACTTGATTTTTTTTAATAGGACGGTACCCATATGTCCCCCACATATGATTCAGCGTTAAATTCCCTATCTTTTAAGTATACGTTACCCTATACCTATCTCTTATAGTTTTCTTTGAAAATTGATTTGAAAATAGTAATTGTTAGCGGGGCGATGTCATTTTTTTGTACGTAAAAAAAAATACAGTAGAAACAAAAAATATTTCATGTTCAAGTTAAATATTGTTACTGTGTTTGAACATGATGTATTTAAAAAAATTTTAAAAAAATTTAAAAAAATTTCTAAGGACAACAACAGGGATATTATTACCTTACACAATCTTATAAATCCTTAAAGTATTATTACAACACAAGTAACAAAACAACTCACACCTCCTAAACTAGTAACCGCTCAAAATGTTGTCCATTAACACTCAAACATTTTAATATTCGTGTCGTAATGCCGCTAGTGGTTGCTGACAGAATCTCATTCCTATCTAACTCTTCAAACGCCCTTCTTACTCTGATCTCTAATTCTTCCCGTAAATTGGCAGGCGTTTCATATACTTTAGTTTTTATCTTTCCCCAAAGATGGAAATCAAGCGGGGTAAGATCTAGACTTCTTGCGGGTCATACCCAGGGACCACACTTTCCAATCCATCTATCTTCAAATAGATCGTAGAGTGTGTTAGATATTTCTCGTGTAGAGGGAGCAGGAGCTCCGTCATGATACCGACAAGTTCTATATTCTGATAATGGTAAATTGTCTAAAAAGTCTGTAACTATTGTTCTTAATATTTTCATGTAATGATTAGAAGTTAAGGTTCCATCATAAATATGATAATAAAAGTTATTACCTTTCAATAAACAAAACACATTGAAACTAAATTTTACTTGAAATCCCCTCTCCCTAATATCGTGAGGGTTTTTATTTGCCCAAACATGACTGTTATGTCTATTGAAAGCTCCTTCATGAGAAAATTTCTTTCTAAGATTCATATATTAATTGTGACATTATTCCATATACCCAACATGTTCGCAAGAAATAAATCTGAAGACCTTTTTGCCAGTCTTGTAATGAAACTTACATTATTTTATCAGTTTTACGAAAAAAAAATCTGGACGCTGCAAGTGCCCCTTATGGTAGCGTAATTTCTTAAACATTTGTTTACCTAAAAAAATTATTAGTTAAATTGTAAATGAATTTGAAAAAAATCTGGTTGCAAAAAGGGTTTTATGGAAGCAGATTTTCATTAAAATGTCTGAAATTCCATTAATTCAATTTTTTAGTGAATTTAAAAAAAATGCACTATTGAGCGGATCCCGACTTTTGAATTTTGAAAAAATTCCTCAAATGAGCGCTATTTAGGACCCCTGGAACCCAAATCCGAGGTCTGTTTCAGACTTTATATGTTTATATATATATATATATATATATATATATATATATATATATATATATATATATATATATATATACATATATATGTTTATATATTTATGTGTCACACCTATAACTAAAAAAATAATAGACCGATTTTGATAAACCTTGGTGAGTACCTTCCTTTTGCAAGTGGCTTGGATACGTTCGTTAGCCAGGAAAATCCGCTGAGGTTTTCCCGGAAAAATGTTGTGTTTTCTTTCGAAAAAAAATTATATCTCCGGAATTAACAAAGTAAAGGCAACCAAATTTGTTACGCGGATTTAAGTCATTATATGTAAGTCACCTACAAAAATTTAGATTTGTAGGTTAAAGGACAAAAAAGTTACAGGCATTTAAAAATTGGTAATATTTAGGCAATGAACCTGAAACTAATATGAGATATGGAAGAAAAATGTCTCGAGAACAATGTTTTGCAAAGCCTAGAGTCTTAGTTTCAATCGTCATTGTGCTTCATTTTATTAAAATATTCCCAGAAAATTCATTTCAAATAGACCCTTTCTCTGATACTTTGGCATTAGTGTTGGCTACAGAGGTTATCGGTTTTTGGTATATTATTTTTAATATTTAATATGTCCGTTATTATGCAAGATACGAAAAAAATTGTATACATTAATTATAGGGTGTCTTGAGCTAGATCTAAAAAAATATTTCTACAATTACAGAGTGGCCCATAAGTCGTTGGTGAATCAAATTTTCTTTTTTAGGGAATTTTCTTAAAAAATGCAGTAATGGGGAGATCTGTGTTTATATATATATATATATATATATATATATATATATATATATATATATATATATATATATATATATATATATCGTACTGATAACTCAAAAAATAATAGACCGATCTTGATGATGGAAAATTTTGTGTTTTCTTTTAAAAAAAATTCATATCTCCGGAAATAACAAAGTGAGGGCACCCAAATTTGGTACGCGTATTTGTATCAGAAACCATGCACCAAAATTTAGGTCTCTAAGTTTAAGGACCAAAAAGTTACGGGCAGCTAAAGAAACAAATTTTGGAGTTTTCCTCAAAACGTCAAACTCGCAATTTAAAACGTCAAAATTGGCAATGTTTAGGCAAAGAACGTGAAACAACCCTTAAGTTTCAGATTCAACCGTCATTGCCGTTCATTTTAATAAAATATTTACAGAAAATTCATTTCAAATAGACCCTTTCTCTGATGCTTTGGCTGTCGGTTTAGTTAAATTGATGCTTTCGCTGTAGGTTTAGTGAAGTTTATGGTTTAACGGTCTATAATTTTTAGCTAATTTTCTTAGAACAAATTCGTTACTCCATTTTAACATTTTTTATCGAAATATGATGCATGTTTTTAAGAAAAAAATCTAGACGCAGTAAGTGCGTTTTGGTAGCAAATTTTCATTAAATCGTTCAAATTTCAATAACTCAATTTGCTATTAACGTAAGTTTTGTTGGTTAGGAAACCAACATTTAACTTTATTTTCGGAAAATTTTTGTATGAACGTAGCAAGGGCGTTTAGGATGCCAATTTTCATTAAATGTTTCAAATTACAATAACTTAATTTGCTATTAACCTAAGGTTCATTGGCTAGGAGACCAGTTTTCTCGGAAACATTTAAAGTTTATTTTCGGAAAATTTTTGTACATTTTGAAATAATTATTTTGATAAAATATGGTACATTGTTCCTACTATATAGGTAATACCGGTAACCAAATTGATGCCTGCTCGCATTAGAGCGATATATTTGTAATTAAAAAGATTTTTATGAAAATTCACTTCCATAACGCACTTGCTGCGTCCAGAGTTTTTTTGATATTGTGGAGGCCGATACTTGATGTAAATCCATTGTCAATTTAAAAAAATGTATAAATTGATTTACACTATTTTATATAATGTATATGTATAACTGCTGCAGTTTCGCCTGAAATGCTCAGCTTTGTCAAATACAGAATGCTGTATTTGACAATGCTGAGCACTTCAGCCAAACTGCAGGAGTTATACATATACATTCTATAAAATGGTGTAATGTATAACTGCTGCAGTTTCTCTGAAATGCTCAGCTTTGTCAAATACAGAATGCTGTATTTGACAAAGCTGAGCACTTCAGCCAAACTGCAGGAGTTATACATATACATTCTATAAAATGGTGTAATGTATAACTGCTGCAGTTTCTCTGAAATGCTCAGCTTTGTCAAATACAGAATGCTGTATTTGACAAAGCTGGGCACTTCAGCGAAACTGCAGGAGTTATACATATACATTCTATAAAATGGTGTAATGTATAACTGCTGCAGTTTCTCTGAAATGCTCAGCTTTGTCAAATATATAGAATGCTGTATTTGACAAAGCTGACCACTTCCGCAAAGCTGCAGCAGTTATACATATACATTCTAAAAAATGATGTTCAACAATTTGTTCATTTATCTAAGTTCAATTTTTCATTAAGGTAGAATCTACAATTTTGATACGTAGTAAAGCTTTACTAAAAACAACATGGTAGTGGTGCTAAATTTAATAAAAGTAACGTAATAGACTTCGGAGATGTAAATTTGTTTTGAAAAAAAAAAAACATTTTGTTTTCAAAAATCTGTTTGAGTTGGCTAAAGGAACCATTCAAGCAAACCTGCTAAGTTCATTAATTTGCCAGGCAGCTTTCTTTTATTAATTGCTTGAATAATTGCGTTAAGCAGACCGATTTGATCAGTTCTTTGGGAAAAAATAGAATTTTCTTCTGGAAACTTTTTAAAATTTTAATCAAATATGAAACACACGTTTCCGAAGTAAAGATTGGAACCTGTAATGAGCACTGATAAGTACACTTGGAGAACCCAAATCACCACAACACATTAAAGAAAACCTGACGATCATTTCACTAACCAAGTTAGCGTCATCAGATGATGAATGATTCTAAATATCTTACATCTACAACCCTGCTGATATTCTTATATTGAGGGTAACACAAAAATTAACATATTTTGTGCGGCGGAAATACCTAAATCATTTATTATCTACCGGACGTGCTTCGGCCGGTCTTTCTTATAAAGCCATCTATCAAACGACTTACCATAGGCGGCAATGCGATGTTCATACACTTTTTTTTACTAAAATTCATGGAAACATCTGAATATCTCAGAAACAGCACGTTACAAGGTTGCCGTAGGTGCATATTTTCACATTGCGACAAAACAGGTGGTCCTGAAAAGTGTAATGGTTGCAATGATTGATTTTTTAAATGGAACACCTGTATATTATATCATTCTATAAATCCTTTTGAACTCTAGAGTAACTTTGTTATAAAATACCCTCTGCCCAAATTTTATGGTTACGCAGATATCGGCACTTCAATTATTGCATTACATGTATTGATAAAACTAATAGTAACACATATAAATCTTATGCACGGAAAACAACAAATAAAAATCTTTTCGCATGTATTGTGGGGTTTCCACAGAAATATAAAATACACGAGGTGGTAATGAAAAGCGTAGCCAGTAAGCCCCAAAATGTTTGTTCTAGTACTACAGCTTGAATCCTATTAATACAAATAATCAACATTTAAAGAAATAAAGAAAATTAACCAAACAAATTCGAAAGTAAATGTTAAAAATGCAAACCATTTACGATTTGACAGTATCCAATTCTTTTACAAAATTGTGTAATGAGAGGAAGCACCATCTTGCTGATACCATATGTCATCAGAAGGTAACATGGCATTACTTGGATTTGGAAATATTGCTGCTATAGCTGGCAGAATATTATTTCTTAACAGGTCCAGTTATCTGTCAACACCTAAATTACCTTCTATAAAAAGGGTCCGATTATGTGATTATTAATAATCTAGGCCCAAACATTTATTTTCTGCGGCCACTGCGTGTGTCTCTCCCTCATCCAACGGGGATTGCGTCTAGATCAAACCCGGAAATTATGCCTATTTACTTCTCCGTTGAGGCACAACGTTGCCTCATCAGCAAATACTTTTTTTTTTCAAAATTAACATCAATCTTCTTTTTTTCTTCAACTATTTCACAAAACTGCAATCTGCGATCTGGGCCATCTTCTGTAAGTTCTTGATTGTAGTGAATTTTATAAGGTTTCATTTTTTCTGACTTCAAAATCCTTATTACGGACGTCTGACGAATATTTTTGTCTAGCACCAACTGGTTTGAATGTATTTGAGGATTTTCCTCAACTTGGAGTTGCACATTCTCTTTTGTTTCATCTTCTGTAGCAGTTTTCGTCTTGCCAGGTTTAGGACAATTTTAAACATTTCCAGTCTCTCAATATCTCTTGATAGTTTTAAAAACGGTTGATCTGTTAATAACGTGTTGAGGATTCAATTCATTAAATATGCGTGTAACTTTTTCATACGTTCTTTCCTTGCCGCCAAAGCCTCGTAAAATTAGGATTTGTATGCATTCTGTATCACTAAGATATGTCATTTTATAATGTGATTAACATTAACTAATTTTGACAGTTTATTAATAATATTTATTTACAAAGTAGAGCCAGCTTTGTGTGAATAAGTACTTATTATGTAATTGTCGATATCTGCGCAACCATAATATTTGGGCATAGGGTACCTTATAACAAAAGTTAATTTAGAGTTCGAAGGGATTTATAAAATCATATAACATACAGGATGTTCCATTTAAAAAATCAACCATTGCAACCACTACGCTTTTCAGGACCACCCTGTATATTTTGTCGTTACGTGAAAATATGAACCTGCGGCAACCTTGCAACGTGTTAAAATCTTGGTTTCATCGTTTTCCGTTTGTGATGTATCCAGATGTTTCCATACATTAAACTAATCCTATATATATATATATATATATATATATATATATATATATATATATATATATATATATATATATATATATACACAAGATGTAAAACAAGTGTGAAATATTGTCAGTATTTCGAAAACTACTAAGCTTTTTTTTGACAATTGGTAAATTGATGTACCTAAATTTAATACTCGGTTGACAAGTAAAAAAGTATGTGTAACTATACAGGTCGCTCAGAAATAATACCAAGCATTTTCTTTGTTTTATGTATATTGACTAATTTTCCCACTAGCCATACAGAGTAACCATTACCGTTCTTAATATACAGGGTGTCGAAAAAGTGTGTAATATTGCCAGTATTTCTAAAACTACAAAATATATTTTTGCGACACGTGGTATATTGATGTACTTAAATTTAATACTCTGTTGACAAGTAAAAGAGTATGTGTAACTATACAGGCTCGCTCAGAAATAATACAAACATTTTAATTTCAAATGGAACATCCTGTACGTTTTTCGTTTTCAGAATTTACATCTGATTTAAGGCCTTTTTTTATTTTTTATATTTCAACAATACACCACAAGGGCTTACAGCCTAAATACTATCGTATCGTGGGTGTCGACAAGGAGGAAAGAGGCAACTTGTTAATTCTGGACTTGAAGGTTTGGAGGTTCGGAGGAGGAGGATGAACATGTGCCGGCAAGGAATTCCACAACTTGGAAGTCCTCGGGACAAAAGAGCGGGCATAACAAGATGTTCTATGTCTGGTGACCCGGACATTAAAAGGGTGCATTCGCTCTGTTCCCCTGGTAGATCTGTTGGGGGCAGCAGGTGGAGGAACTAAGAAAGCTCCTCTGAGCAGTGCCCGTGTAGATATCTATAAAAAAGAGAGGTCACCAACGGCACGTCGGTGGGCAAGGGATGGCAGCCTTGGGTGACGGTAGGGTCACCGATGAGGCGTATAGCTCTCTTCTCAATGGAGTCCAGGATAGCGAGTGTAGAAACGGCAGCGGCACCCCATATGTGGGAGCAGTATTCGAGGTTTGGTTTTATTTGTAAAGTATGTTGGTGCCAATTGAGATTTCGATCCACAGAAATGCCAACAATTGAAAAGGATTTGAATAACTTGATTTTTCATTGTGATTAGTCTAGGAGTGGTGTATCTCTTATGAGAAAAAAAGCAAGACTGAGATTTGGTGGGGTTGAATTGTACAAGATTTATACTTCCCCAGTCTAATATTTTTTGGAGATACACGGAGACAGAACCCTCAATGAGTCTACAATCTTCATCTAATTGGGCTAAAGAGACAGGCTTAGAATATTGTATAGTTGAGTGGAGGGTGCTGTCGAACGCGTAACTGTGAACTGGGTTAGATGTGCTAGAGAGGAGGTCATTGATGTGGAGATGAAACAAACTAGGGGCTAAAGCTGAACCTTGGGGGACTCCTGCATTAATTGGATACAATTTAGAGGAATGGCCATCCACAACAACATAAATGCTCCTGTTGGAGAGGAAATTTGCTGTCCAGATACAAAGTTTTGGTGGTAGGCCATAGGCCGGAAGTTTATTAAGCAGCGCTGCGTGCCAGACCTGGTTGAATGCTTTGGATATGTCTAGAGCGACAATCTGGGATTCACTGTGTAGTTCCATAGACTTGTTTCAAGAATGGGTGACAAAGGAAAGGAGGTCGGCAGTCGATCTGCGCTGACGGAATCCATACTGCCTCTCGTGAACAAGACTGTGTTTTTCAAGAAATTTTAGTAATTCGGTGTTTATATACTTTTCCATCACTTTAGAGACGACTGAAAGGAGAAGTAGGCCTGTAGTTGCTAGGAAGCGCTTTGGATCCTTTCTTGGGGACGGGTTCTACTCGAGCAGTTTTCCAGTTACTAGGGAATAAGCCTCGATTGTAAGATGTCTGAAACACACGAGTCAGGACAGGAGCAAGTTCTTGCAAGAGTCCAGAAGGGTTTGCTGCCGTTGGAGCCTAAGAGGACTTTTTTTTCTAATTATATTTGAAGCTTTTTCATATCTTCATTCACTACTGAAAAAATGGTTGTTAAAAACAATTTTCAAAAATTGTTAATATTACGAAAACCACGAAATATAGTTTTTTGAAACTTGGTATATTCATGTTTTTAAGTTCAATACACATTTTACAAGTGAAAACTATGTGCAAATATACAGGAATGGCTGAGAAATAATACCAATTTTGTTATTTTAAATGGAACAGCCTGTACCTGTTGCAGATTCTAATAAGGATTTAAGAGATAAATTCAGTGATGTAAGTTTTAAGTTGTTTATTCTTCTACATAAACGGAATTATGGTATTCATATTAGAATTTCAAAGTGTGTACATAATATCATATGACACAAAAACAAATTAACGATACAAGTAAATGTTAGGTTTAGTTACTTTATGAGATGTTCAAAATATCAACCATTGTTGTTAAACAATAGCCAAGTCTGTGTTTAAATTTCCCGCAAGACGTTATCAAGAGTATTCTAATGAATTTTATGTAGTTTATTCCTAATTCTAATCTTCAAATGGTCAATAACATGCGGCCTATGTTTATACACTTTACTATTTAGTAGATCACCCCACAAATTAAAGTCCGGAGGTGTGAGGCATGGGGATCTTGCGGACCACTTAATTGCACTTCTCCTTCCGATCCATCGATCTGGAAATGTCTGGTTCAAAAATTCACCAACTTGTAAACCAATGTGTGCAGGAGTACCGTCCTGATAAAACCAAATGCATCTTCGGTTTGTGTACAGGGTTTCTAATTGTGGCATATACTGTTCACGTAAGAACTGCAAATACAGTTCTGATGAAATGTTTTCGTTAAATGGTCCAGTGATATTATCGCCTATGATACCTATCTGAACGTTGACTTTTTGTAGTATTTGCTTCAGCCATCCAACGTGGATTATCTGCTGACCAATATCTACAATTGTGCCCATTGACGGCGTCGTCAAGTATAAATGTAGCCTCATCAGAAAAGAGAATATTACTAACAAAATTGGGATCAACATTGCACATCTCCATCATAATTCCACAAAACTCCGTTCTTCTATCAAAATCATCATCTATAAGTTTTTGAACTACATCTTTCTTGAAGGGACGTATCTTTTCGCTTTCGAATAAGTTTTTCACTGACATTTGAGACATATTGTGGTGTTGGCCCATCTGCCGAAGCGATTGATTGGGATGGTCCTGCAAATCAATTAAAACATTTATAGCCACATCACCACTAGTAGTTCTTTTCGGTCTGCCTGTTTTTGATCTGTCTTGTAAACTTCCTGCTTCATTGATTTCCTTTAGAAGTGTACTTACACAAAACAAGGTAATTGCAGGCCCATTAGGGTAAGCTTGATTAAATAAATCGGCAACTTACGCTTGTGTTCTCTTGCGGTAACCATATTCAACCATCATTAACACTTTGATTTTTTTCCCTTTTCAGTTAGAGCTACCATGTTAATTTCTGTTAACTAAGGTGTACGCTTACCTCAGTGCTTATAAATTTATTAGAAATTTATTCGACTTATCTTCCTAGTGGATTCATGTGTCTCAATTCAATTTGAGTATATGAAGGTCTCATTGTGACGAATAAACAACTTAAAGCTTACATCATTGAATTTATCTCTTAAATGTTTACTAGAGTTCATAAAATAAATAGGTCTTCCATTTAAAATAACAAAAAAACTCTGGACGCAGCAAGTGCGTTATGGAAGTGAATTTTCATTAAAATGTTTTTAATTACAAATATATCGCTCTAATGCGAGCAGGCATCAATTTGGTTACCGGTATAACCTATATAGTAGCAACAATGTACCATATTTTATCAAAATAATTATTTGAAAATGTACACAAATTTTCCGAAAATAAACTTTAAATGTTTCCGGGAAAACTGATCTCCTAGCCAATGAACCTTAGCAAATTGAGTTATTTAAATTTGATACATTTAATGACAATTCGCATACAAAACGCCATTGCTGCGTTCATACAACTTTTCGAAAATAAAGTAAAATGTTGGTTTGCTAACCAACAAAACTTACGTTGATAGCAAATTGAGTTATTGAAATTTGAAGGATTTAATGAAAATTTGCTACCAGAACGCACTTACTGCCTCCAGATTTTTCTCTTACAAACATGCATCATATTTTGATAAAAAATGTTAAAATGCAGTAACGAATTTGTTCTACGAAAATTAGCTAAAAATTATAGACCGTTAAACCATAAACTTCACTAAACCTACAGCAAAAGCATCAACTTAACTAAACCGACAGCCAAAGCATCACAGAAAGGATCTATTTAAAATGAATTTTCTGTAAATATTTTACTAAAATGAAGGGGAATGACGGATGAATCTGAAACTTAAGGGGTCGCAGAACACTCTTCTTGCAAGATTTTCTTTTCACAATTCGTATTTGTTTCACGTTCTTTGCATAAACATTGCCAATTTTGACGTTTTAAATTGCGAGTTTGACGTTTTGAGGAAATCTCAAAAATTTGTTTCTTTAGCTGCACGTAACTTTTTGTTCTTAAACTTAGAGACCTAAATTTTGGTACATGGTTTACTCTTTATAATACAAATACGCGTACCAAATTTGTTTTCCCTCACTTTGTTATTTCTGGAGATATGAATTTTCTTATAAATAAAATACAAAATTTTCCGGGAAAACCTGGTCCAATTTTTCAAGCCGCTTGCAAAAGGAAAGTACACACCAATTTTTATAAATAATATTAGTTTTTGAGTTATCGGTACGTTATATATATATATATATATATATATATATATATATATATATATATATATATATATATATATATAATATATATAATATCTATTGTCATATCAAGTAAAATGTCAACATTATAGTAGTGAGAATTTGAATATTAGTTACGAAATTTGGTGTTATATTGGAATTAGTTTTCTTATAATGGTAGTGGAATACTAGTGGCAGCTGCAGGAGCGTTATTGATAGAAATACATAAGGAAGAAACATACGTTGAACAAAAATTTTAAAGTGACATTTTATAAGAATATTTTGATAGTTTAGTTTAGAACATGAAATGAAATTGTGTTAACTGCAAGCACAAGCTTATGCTTATTTGTGGAACATACTGTAAAATTTGAATCAATAAAACATACTAAAACATATATATATATATATATATATATATATATATATATATATATATATATATATATATATATATATATATATATATATATATATATATATATATATATATATATATACAAACACGGATTTCCCCATTAGTGAAGTTATTAAAGAAAATTCCCTAAAAACGAAATTTGATCACCAACGACTTATGGGCCACCCTGTAATTGTAGAAATATTTTTTAAGATGTAACTCAAGACACCCTATAATTAATGTATACAATTTTTTTCGTATCTTGCATAATAACGGATTTATTGAGCTTTAACGATTTTTTACGAAGATTCGACAAAAATGATATACCATTAACCGATAAACTCTATAGCCAACACTACTGCCAAAGCATCAGAGAAAGGATCTATTTGAAATGACATTTCTGGGAATATTTTAGTAAAATGAAGGACAATCACGATTGAAACTAAGACTTCAGGCTTTTAAAACATTCTTCTTGAGACATTTTTCTTCCATAGCTCATATTAGTTTCAGGTTCATTGCATAAATATTACCAATTTTGACGTTTTAAATCGCGACTTTGACGTTTTGAGGAAAACGAAAATTTAATTTTCTTTAAATGCCTGTAACTTTTGGTCCTTTAACCTATAGAGCTAAATTTTGGCAGGTAACTTACCTATGGTGATATAAACCCGCGTACCAACTTTGGTTGCCCTTACTTTGTTAATTCCGGAGATATAAATTTTTTCAAAAGGAAACACAAAATTTTCCGGGAAAACCTCGGCAGATTTTCCTGGCTAACGAACCTATTCAAGCCACTTGCGAAGGGAAGGTACTTACCAAGTTTTATCAAAATCGGTGGTCTATATTTTTTTTAGTTATAGGTGTGACACAAATATATAAATAAATAAATAAATAAATATATATATATATATATATATATATATATATATATATATATATATATATATATATATATATATATATATATATATATATATATATATATATATATATATATAAACGTATAAAGTCTGAAACCGACCTCGGATTTGGGTTCCAGGGGTCCTAAATAGCGCTAATTTGAAGAAATTTTTTGAAAATTCAAAAGTCGGCATCTGATGATTAGTGAATTTTTTAATGAAAATTCACTAAAATTGGTAATATTTATTTCATTTCCTGTATAGTTACACATATTTTTTACTCGTCAAAAGTGTGTTGAACTTAAATATATAAATATACCAAGTGTCAAAAAAATATGTCCCGTAGTTTTAGAAATATTAACAATTTTTGAAAATTGTTTTTAACAACCATTTTTTCAGTAGTGAATGAAAATAACTTCAAATACAATTAGACCTTAAATTAGATGTAAGTTCAGTAAACGCAAAAACATAGTTCAGAAAACGCAAAAACATACAGGGTGTTCCATTTGAAATAAAAATGTTGGTATTACCTGTGAGCCACCTGTGTAGTTACACATACTTTTTTACTTGGGCTCCGAGGGAAATACTATGACTTACCCTCGGTCCTTCCGAATAACCACCTGAATCCGTCCGTAAACCAGACGAGCGCGTCCCGTGGTATGCCCGGCGTCTCCTCCCGCCATGCCTCGCGGTCGGGGATTTCCACTGTAAAGTTGTTTTCTTGCAAATTTGCGGGCTCGCAATGTCTGACTTCATTTCAAGTATGGGCTCCTTAACGTTCTCCTGATTTTTGCAGTGACCCTTGAAGCCTGGGTTTATATTCAGTTTACCATTGCATGCTAGTCTGTATAATCCTAGCCTGCATCCAGGCTTAGGGCACGTCCAAACCATGTCAGACGCAAGGTTTGCAGAGTGTTTGTTGAAAATGGTTTTGGAAAACACAACTATTATATTTAAATTTTGGTAGGAGGGTGGTGGTGGGGGTTTCTAAGTAGGAGATCTCGCACCCGTTAGAAAATTCCAACGCGGATCTCAACCTTCTGTTTCATTGCCTTCATTTAACTTAAAATTAAGATTATTGGTCTTTAATTGTTGTATCACTTAGAAAAACTCTATAATTTGAATTCATTTTTATTGTAGCTATGGAGGAATGACATTTAATCCAAATAATAAATATGTCTTCATCATTCATGGTTGGACCGGAAGCAAAAATGTTGACTGGTACGAAGGTCTAAAAGATGGGTTTTTCGGCAAGACTGATGAGACTTTTACCGTCATTATGGTAGACTGGAGCGGCCCTGCTAGGGACAGATACAACACTGCTGCAAGAAACACTGAATTTGTTGGTAAGTTTTTCCTATTCGGCCCGTTTACGTACCGAATCATAAGACAAAATTTTACTTTTTTGTCAACGAGGCAACCTAAAAGTCTGAACGCAGCAAGTGCGTGATAGTGAATTTTCTTTAAAATGCTTTAATAGCAAATATGTCTTTTTTTAATGAAGGTATGCATCAAATTTGGTTACCAGTATAACCTATATAACAAAAACAATGTACCATATTTCATCAAAATAACTTTATTGTTTGAAGAAGTACAAACATTTTCCGAAAATAAACTTAAGAGCAGGATTCGAAAGTGGTAGTTGTAGAAATCTCCCTATGGGGCGCTACTGTATCAATACTTGAATATTTTTAAATTATTAGCATTGCTCAGAACAATGAGAGATAACGTGTTTATTCAATAGGTATTAACTCCAATCGCCTAGTAACAAAGGTTTAATGAATGAGAGAGCAATTTACATTGTGAGTATTGTAGGTTGCTAGGTGACGTATAAATTACTTAGCGACGCGATCCGTAACTTAGTAACCCATATTCCTTTTACCAATTTACAAAGATCCATATTATAACATTATCAGTGCATAAACTTATTTTAATTCTACATCGTGAACGAGAAATTTGACGTCCCTTCCTTCAAATCTCACAGCAAGAGGAACCAATCAAATAAAACGAAACATGTGGCGCGAGATTCAACCTTCTCATAATAAAGTTCGAAAAGAGAAACAGAGATTTATTGTTTTAGGTTTTTTCTAATTTATTAATTTGACGCCTTAAATATTTATATACAATTCTAAATATACACGCTTGTATATATATATATATATATATATATATATATATATATATATATATATATATATATATATATATATATATATATATATATATATATATATATAGGATATAAACTCTTTTTTAAGACTTTCGCAGTGATAATTATTATACATTACTGCTTCGTCAGTCACTAAAAAGAAAGAATACAAGTAAATATACAATAATTATTATAGAAAGGTACAAAATACTCAATTTCTTGTAGGTAAGTATTTTGTACATTCCTATATTAATTATTGTATCTTTACATGTGCCTATTCTTTTTAATGATTAACGAAGCAATAAAGTTTTTGCGAAAGCTTTCAAAAGCAATTTTTAAATATCTGATACTCGCGAGTGAATAACATAATTTTTATTACCTAATATAAAATTGAGCTACGAATTATCTCAATATATATACATACATATATATATATATATATATATATATATATATATATATATATATATATATATATATATATATATATATATATATATATATATATATATATACAACCGATAACTCACAAAATACTTCACTGATTTGGATTAAATTTGGAAATTACCCTTATTTTTCTAATGGTTTGGATGAGCTTGTTCGTCAAATGTTAACGGCCAATTTTGCTTAGTAAAAAATTAAAAAATATTTTTTAAAACGCAATATCCCTCAAATTGAAACGAATATTTACAACTTAAAAGAACATAGACGGGCGTGGTTGTGTACCAATTTTCAGGTCGTTTGATCAAAGGAAAGTAAAGTTATTCGAAATTAATAATAAAATAATCCTCGACATCGCTTCAGATTCTGTAATGCAATATCTACAATGTTGGACAAAGACAGATGACGTTATTTGTACTGTTATGCTATTTAAATAAATCGTAGATAAAATCTAAACAATGGAAGTTGTCGCAAGATTTCAGACTGGAGAACGTTGTGAGAGGTAGGACAGGGACGCGATCTCGGTTCAGGACCAGGTAGTATGTTGTCATGATAGCTCTAGTTTACACAAGGTGTTATAGATAGAGCTGTGTACAATGTACAATCAACTAATAATTGTGTAAATTGTCAGCCTTGCACCATTACTTTCCTAATACCAGGACAAAGTTTGCGTTCAAAAGCACTAAATTTTAGCATGCGAATGTATACTATAAATAAAAAATTTCGGGATGCAGCAAGAGCGTTATAGTAGTGCATTTTTTATAAGAATTGTACACTATTAGTAAAATATACTATTAAAACTAATTCTTTTAATTTAAATGGACCTTGGAGATCGGTTTTAGAGTCCCAGTTACCGATTATTGGAAAAAAATTATGTTTTATATGGAGCTAAAAAATTAAAATTTGGTCTTAGATATAATATGTAAGTACTGTAAGCGTCTTTAAAAAACTGTGTTTTTCATTAAAGTTACAAAAGTTTTTCAGAAAAAAATAATTGTTTCCAAAGGGAATGTACCTGTCAAATTATAAATATGGCAGGTATTTTTCCTTATTAATTGTTTGGATAGTTTTGTTTTAGTCAACCCATCCAGTTTTTGCAAACAATAAACAACAAAAAAGGTTTTTTATGTTATGGTCGAAAATTTACGTAAAAATATTACGAAAAGTAATAAAAAAATACTTCTTATAGTTTTCTGTTTTTTTTTCAATTTTAATCAGATATATAATTTGAATTTTATGTACTTTTATAAAAAATATTTAGTCAGAAATGTTTGATGCTGCTATATAATAATTAATTTAATTGGTTATTGTAAAATAAATGTTATCAAATTTTCCTGAAAAAAAAATTTAACACATTTTCGTAAAAAAATATAATTTTATGTCACATTACTTAAGTCAATCTTTGTGAAAATTTCGTGAAAATAATTGTTTGCAATTTTTCACGTAACAGCTTTTTTTGAATTCTTGTAAAAAATCTCTTAGTAAATACTAATATCTTAACAGGTCTGTAAATAGCGTGAGGAGGTTCGTTGACCACAAAAATCAGATCAGTTTTTTCGAGAACCTCACCGATAACTCAAAAAATAATATGCCAGTTTTAATAAAATTTAGTAGGTACCTTCCTTTTGTAAGTGGCTTGGACAATCTCGTTAGATAGGAAAATTGGACTAGTTTCCCGGGAAAATTTTGGGTTTTCTTTTGGACAATTTTTGTATCTCCGAAATTAACAGAGCTATAACAACCAAATTTAGCATATACGTTTCTACTATCAGACACCCTAGCAGCAAAAATTCAGACCTCTACTTAAAAGAAAAAAAATATAATCATTTAAAGAAAAAAAAATGTGTGCCACTGGTGATCAAAGGAAAGCACAAACACAAAATATTTTGTGTGGTTAACAAAACCAATTAAATATTACATACAACGGTTAGGTTTTCTTGACGGAAAAAGGTCAAGAAGTACCAGAAAAAATATGTTGAAAATTTTATAATTTTTCTTCTTAAAACGTCAAAGTCGCGATTTTAAACGTCAAAACTTGCAATTTTCAGACAAATAATCTGAAACAAATACGGCATGTGCAGAAGAGAGGTCATAATAGGTGTGTTTCACAAAGCCTTAAGTTTCAGCTTCAACCATCATTGTCCTTCATTTTACTAAAATGTTATCTGAAAATCCATTTCAAATAAACCCTCTTTTTGATGCTTTGGCAGGAGTCTCGGCTATAGAGTTTATGGTTTAATAGTCTATATTTTAGCAAATTTTAGTAGACATGATTTCCTCAAATGAGTGCAAACCAGAACTTCTAAAACCTATATACGGCGTAAGTTTAAATTATTGTCTGTTTACACATATACAGGGTGACACATTTCTACAGTAAAACTCAATATTTTTGTTTATATACAAGCTATGAGCAAAAATGGTATACGTTAATCACAGGGTGTTTTGAGCTGGATCTTATAAAATTATTTTGATAATCACAGGCTGGCCCATAAGTCGTTGGTGATACACACTTCCTTTTTTTAATAGAAGACCCCCTGTGTTATTGCATGTTTGCATTTTACATTGATCTATAATGCATGTTTGTAAGGAAAAAATCATATCGTTCATCATTTTTGAGTTATTTCAATTGTTTTGCAACTTTTCACGTGTTTGGCACATTGTACAAACACAAATTGTTAAAAGGCGTTTGTACCAATACGAAGGTGAGACCTATAGAAATGACCCATTCAGAGAGCTTTTTGTTTGTACTACTCGTCGAAAAAATCGAGCTGCCGTATACAGGCACTCTCAAATAGTGGCTGAATTTGAAAAGTTTTCGCGGAAATGTTTTTAGTATTTCTATAGAAATCATTTTTCGTAACATTGTGGTGAATTGTTGGTAATTAATTATAAATGCTTAATAAGTTATCGTAAATAAAAGTTATCGAATTTTTGTGAAAAATATAATATAATGTAACATTACTGAAGGCAATTTCTGCCAAAAAGTGGTGAATTTTTATAAAAGATATTTTTGCAAAGTTTCATTTAAAAATAATTCTACTTGGGGCATAAAGCTGTTTGTTAATTACTACATCTTGGCAGCTGTGTAAATAGCTTAAAGAGGTTCGTTGTCCAGGAAAATTGGACCAGTCTTTTCTGGAACTTTTTAAGTTTATTTTTGGAAAATGTTTGTACTTTTTGAAACAACAAATCTATATTAATAAAATGTGGTACATTGTTACTACCATATAGTTTATAATTCCAACCAAATGTCCTTTTAAAAACAATACATAATTGACATTAAAAACATTTTAACGAAAATTCGCTACCAGAATGCACTTGCTGCGTTCAGACTTTTTCAACCAATAAACTAATGTTAATAAAATATGGTACATTGTTTCTATCATATAGGTTATACTGTTAACCAAATTTGATACCTTTCTTAAAAAATACATATTTATCATTAAAAATATTTCTATGAAAAATCACTATACAGTGTATCCCAAACTGGATGGGAATGTATTGCTATCTCCGTTATTATTAGAGATAGGGAGACGGTTAAATTAGCAATGTTTTGTAGAATTTCATGCTCGTTCCAAATATGACTTGTATTTTGCCCTGCCTCTTTTAGTTTTTGAGTTATTTTGAAAAAAACAACACAATTTTTGTTTCCTTTTTTCTTCAATATCTAAGTAGTCGTTGATCTGACATGTCTAAGACTTGCACATTATCAGGACACTTTTTACAGAGTAATCTTTTTGTGCTATTCTCAACTTTGTATTTTCATTTGTTTTTTTTAGCTACATGTATCAACGTTTGTTTTTATTATGGCAGTCATATTGGATTTTTTGCTCATCTGATAGCTTGTGAAAAGAGCTTTCCAATGATGTACAACATGCTTGAGAACTCTTGTAATTGCACTGACAATTTTGAGGAAAACCGCTTTGACGATAGTAGGCCATGAAATCCAATACCAGAAATCAAATGACAAAAAAGTGTTCAAAAAGCAGTAGGCAATGGAGTCTAACAATAGACTTCTACGTTTAACATAATTTCCCTTAATGATTCACGATAAAAAAAAAATAGGAACCTTGAGCACACCAGTGAAACGGCGCATTATTACAAATGGTATTTTACATTACATTATCCTATTTCTGCGACTATGGCCAATCACCGACGCCAAAGAGCAGTTTCACCTCACTATCCTGGAAATTTTGCCAAACCCCAGCCTTTCTGTAAAGAGGGTAGGGATCTTTAACGTGCCCATCATCGCATGGACACGGGACCGACGGCTTTACGCCCCCTCCGAAGGGCGGAACGTGCAGACATTCAACTTGCTCAAATACAATGCCAGAAGCTCGGCTGATGTTAATGTTACAGTTTGCACTGAAAAAGTTAAAGGAGTACCCTGGGATCGAACCCAGTACCCTTCGGTTCAGAGGCACACGTTCTTAACCTTGAACCACTGAGGTTCTGCATCATTACCTAATTAAGTATTGTAAATTAAATCACAATATTTTTTATCGTGAATCATTACGGAAAATTATGTTAAAAGTAGAAGTCTATTGCTAGACTCCATGGCCTACTGCTTTTTGAATACTTTTTTTGTCATTTGTTTTATGGTATTGGATTTCATTGCCTACTATCCTCAAAACGGTTTTTCTCAAAATTGTCAGTGCAATTACAAAGATTTCTCAAGTATGTTGTACATCATTGGAAAGCTCTTTTCACAGGCTATCACATGAGCAAAAAATCCAATATTGCTGCCATAATAAAAACAAACGTTGGTACATGTAGCTCAAAAACAAATGGCAATCCAAAGTTGAGAATAGCACAAAAAGATTACTCTGTAAAAAGTGTTTTGATAATGTGCAAGTCTTAGACATGTCAGATCAACGCCTACTTAAATATTGAAGAAAAAAGAAATCGACAAATTTTGTTTTTTCAAAATAACTCGGAAACGAAAAAAGGCAGGGAAAAATACAAGGCATATTTGGAACGAGCATGACATTCTACAAAACATTGCTAATTCAACCGTCTCCCTATGTCTAATAATAACGGAGATAGCAATACATTCCCATTCAGTTTGGGACACCCTGTATAACGCACTTGCTGCTGATGCGTGCAGACTTTTAGTGAATTTTTATTAAAAAAATTCACTAATAGAGAGGTATCGATGGTGAGACTTTGCAAAAATTCTTTCAAATGAGCGCGAATTAGGACCCCTATTTTTATATGCTTATATATATATATATATATATATATATATATATATATATATATATATATATATATATATATATATATTATATTTATATATATATATATATATATATATATATATATATATATATATATATATATATATATATATTATATATATATATATATATATATATATATATATATATATATATATATATATATATATATATATATATATATATATATATATATGTATCCGACTGATAACTCAAAAAATAATTAACCGATTTAGATGAAACTCGGCAAGTGCCTTTCTTTTATTAATGGCTTGGATGAGTTCGTTGGCCAGGAAAATCGAACGGGGTTTTCCGGGAAAATTTTGAGTTTTCTTTCAAAAAAAAATTTTTTTTCCGAAAATTTCGATAAAATTTGGTCTACATATTGCTTTGGGAAATACCTAACTATGTGCCAAAATTCAGCTTTCTAGCGTTACAGAAAATTGAGCTATTCAAATTTGAAACATGTTTAAATTATAAGTATGTGGTTGCTGTTGGTTAGTCAATGCTTTTCTTATTGACTCATGAGATTCATTCATCAACCTTCCATTGACTTCTGCTTCTGCCGCTGTTACAGTCCTTTTATTTAGATCTAGAGTTGTAAAGTTTTCTGTACCATTTGGGATATAATTTGTTTGCTTTTGTTACTGACCAACAAAAGATATGATAAAATTGGACAAAGAAAGGGAATATGATATATTAACAAGGCTATTTTTGGCTCAACAGCATTTATTAGTTTTCGTAATTGTTTTTTTATCGGGTTTTGTTACTTTGACTAGACATATTTTTATTATGATTGGTACTACTAAAAGTAATTAAAGTTTGTCTCATTCAATATTAAATTTATTTTAGTGTTAAAATAGAAGACGATGTGATATGGTCCAAAATCTGATTGATATTTTGTTGGTATCTACTGTAAAAAGCAAATTGCAGTTCAAAAAATCTAGACGCAGCAAGTGCGTTATGGTAGCCAATTTTCATAAAAACATCTGAAATCTCAAAAAATAACAAATAATAATAATAATTTTTATTGACAAAAGACTGAGACTGGACATTGTGGCTGGAAACTGAAACAAAAAGTAGAATAACCCCAAAAACTACAACAATAATAACAGAGTTATGCGCTATCTTTTTTGATACGTATTTCGACAACGAAGTTGTCTTCATCAGTAGCTGTAATTAACCGATTTCGATGAAACTTGGCAACTGCCTGTCTTTTATTAATGGCTTGGATGAGTTCGTTATCCAGAAAAATCAGACGGGGTTTTCCGGAAAAATTTTGAGTTTACTTTCGAAAAAATTTTTTTTCTCCGAAAGTAACAAAGCTGTTTCAATGAAATTTACTATATATGTTGCCTCAACCTTACTACGTACCAAAATTCAACTTTCTAAGTTTAGAGAAAATTGAGTTACTCAACTTTTAAATTTTCTTTCGAAAAAAATTTTTTTCTCCGAAAATTACAAAGTTATTTTAATGAAATTTTGTGGATATCTTGCCTTAGGAAAAACCTTACTACGTATTGAAATTAAACTCTCTAAGTTTATAGAAAATTGAGTTATTTAAATTTGAAGCATTTAATAAAAATTCACTACCATAACGCACTTGCTGCGTCCCGAGTTTTTTTAGTTTTTCGAACATCTATTACGAGTGGATTTGCAAGGTGGCACACGCCGCTGGGCACCCAAATTTAAAATAATACCAACAAAGTGGACTTTACTTGGTGAACGTAAGCCAAAAGGATTTTGTGTTTGCCAAAGAAAACTTTTATGTCTGTACTCGCGTTATTTTCCGTAGAAATAATATTTTGTAAAATTTTTGTGATATTTTTGGTACTTAATAATACATATAATAATGAGTCATTGTAAATTAAATGTTTTCGAATTTTCGTAAAAAAAAGGTTGTTTCAAATATTTTGGTAAAAAATATAATTTTTATTACGTACGCCAATTTTTGTTCAAAAAAATTGCAAATTTCCGTGAAAACAATTGTTTGTAAACTTTCATGTAAATTTGTTTTTTTTTTGTTTCTATCAAAAAGCTTTTTGTGAATAATAATATCTTGGCAGGTATGGAAATAGCTTGAACAGGTTCGTTGGCCAGGAAAATCTGACCAGTTTTTTCGGGAACAGTCTAAGTGTATTTTCGGGAAATGTTTGGTACAGTTTCAAACAAAAAAGTAATTTTGGTCAAATATGGTACATTGTTTCTACTATAAAGATTATCCTGTTAACCAAATTTAATGCCTTTTTTATTTTTATTCAAGAAAAATTCGCTACTATAACGCACTTGCTGCGTCCAAACTTTTTTTTAAATACACTTTCTAAATTAATGCTATGTGTCTGTTGACAGGTGGATACGTAGGCGATTTTGTAGTGCAGCTTCACGGGGATAAGGGTATCCCGCTCGAGAACTTCCATCTTGTAGGTCATTCTCTGGGAGCCCATGTATCTGGATTCGCTGGCAAAAAGGTGCAACAGGTTTATAAGAAGAATATTTATCGAATCACAGCACTAGATGCTGCAGGACCCTTTTTTAGTTCCAAATTTGACCCCGCTGATAGATTGAGTGACCATGATGCTAATGTGGTTGTGGCAGTGCATACCGATGCGGGCAAATTTGGTTATGTAAAACCTATTGGTACCTTAGACTTTTTCCCCAATGGCGGTAGAAATCAACCAGGGTGCGACAAAGTAACTAGCCTTGGTGGCAGTTTGAATCCACGTAAGTATTATTGAAATGTATTTGCTAATAATTTATTATTAGCTAGTTTCCAGTTTTTTTATTTTTTTATTTTTATTTCAACAACACACCACGAGGGCTTACAGCCTAAATACTATCGTACCGTGGGTGTTGACAAGGAGGAAAGAGGCAACTTGTTAATTCTGGACTTGAAGGTTTGGAGGTTCGGAGGAGAAGGAAAAACATGTGCCGGCAAGGAATTCCACAACTTGGAAGTAAAAGAGCGAGCATAACAAGATGTCTGGTGATGTCTGGTGACCTGGACAGTAAAAGGGTGCATCCGCTCTGTTCCCCTGGTAGATCTGTTGGGGGCAGCAGGTGGAGGAACTATGGAAGAAAGCTCCCCTGAGCAGTGCCCGTGCAAATATCTATAAAAGAGAGAGAGGTCACTAACAGCACGTCGGTGGGCAAGGGATGGCAACCTTTGGGTGAGGATAGGGTCACCAATGAGAGACGTATAGTTCTCTTTTGAACGGAGTCCAAGATAGCGAGTATAGAAGCTGCAGCTGCACCCCAGATTTGGGAGCAGTATTCGAGGTTTGGCCTTATTTGTGAAGTATATACGGTATAGACATTAGCTGGTGAAAAGTATTTGCGAGCCCGAAAGAGAAAACCTAACTTCTTAGCAGCCGCTTCGCCAATTGATGTGACATGTTGGTGCCAATTAAGATTTCGATCCATAGAAATGCCAACAAGAGAAAAGGGCTCCTTACTTTGAATAACTTGGTTGTTCATTGTGATGGGTCTAGGGCTGGTGTATCTCTTATGAGAAAGAAAGCAAGACTGACATTTGGTGGGGTTGAATTGCGCAAGATTTCTACTTCCCCAGTCTAATATTTTTTGGAGATCCACGGAGACAGAACCCTCCATGAGTCTGCGACCTCATCTAATTGGGCTAAAGAGACAGGCTTAGAATATTGTATATTTGAGTGGAGGATAGTGTCGTCCGCGTAACTGTGAACTGGGTTGGAAGTGCTAGAGAGGAGGTCATTGATATGGAGAAGAAACAAAGTAGGTGCTAAAGCTGAACCTTGAGGAACTCCTGTATTAATTGGATACAGTTTAGAGGAATGGCCATCCACAACAACAGAAATGCTCCTGTTGGAGAGAAAATTTGCTGTCCAGGTACAAAGTTTTGGTGGTAGGCCATAGGCCGGAAGTTTATTAAGCAGCGCTGCGTGCCAGACCTGGTAGAATGCTTTGGATATGTCTAGAGCAACAATCTGGGATTCACCGTGTAGTTCCATAGACTTGTTTCAAGAATGGGTGACAAAGGAAAGGAGGTCGGCAGTCGATCTGCGCTGACGGAATCCATACTGCCTGTCGTGGATTAGACTGTGTTTTTCAAGAAATGTTAGTAATTTGGTGTTTATATACTTTTCCATCACTTTAGAGACGACTGAAAGGAGAGAAATAGGCCTGTAGTTGCTAGGAAGCGCTTTGGATCCTTTCTTGGGGATGGGTTGTACTCGAGCAGTTTTCCAGTTACTATAGAATATGCATTTATTGTAAGATATCTGAAACAGACGAGCCAGGACAGGAGCAAGTTCTGGTGTACATTTTTTGAGAACAATTGCTGGGATCTCGTCAAGGTCAGAGGCTTTCCGGGTATTAAGAGAACAGAGCATTTTTTGTACCTTTTTAGTTTTGAAAATGATATAAGTCATTATATGCGCGACATTGGGGACTGTTGGTGGTGAAAATTTGGAGGTGGGTTGAGAGTATAATTGCCGGCGAACAACGAAGCAAAAAGTTCAGCCTTGCCCAGGGCGGTAGAAACAATTTCATCCCCTGAGACAAGAGGTGGGAACGTGCTTTTGCAGAAATTATTCCCAATAGATTTAGCAAGAGTCCAGAAGGGTTTGCCGCCGTTGAAGCTTAAGAGTACTTTGTTTTTGATGTAGTTATTAAACGAGTTTTTTGCCTCAGAAAGAATGCGGACATAGCGGTTTCTTGCGTCGTTAAATGCTTGACGATTTTCTTGACTAGGATTGTGTAGAAGCGTTTTGTGAGCTTTGACCTTTTCAAGTCTGGCTTTGTCACAGGATTTAGAGAACCAGGGCTTTTGAGTGGCAAAAGTTAAATAGATACTGTATAGATTGATGATGAAAATACACTTTACCTTGTATCTTTTTTACCAGTAGAAGTAACAAGTTGAGACTTGCACATTAGATAGACAAAATGGTAAATATTTCGTCGTTCAGAGAGGACGGGATCCCATTGAAAACAACAGTGTCGGAATAACGTACTGCTGGCAGGACAGCACATACTTTCGGTAGGATGCTTGGACAGTCTATCATTAAAATGTGTGTTTTCTTTAAGTGAAGATTGGAACTGATAACTGACAATTTGAAGAACCAATTCATCACAATACAGTTTTTAGACCTGACGATCGTTTCGTTAACAAAGTTAGCGTCACCGGAGGGATGAATAAACTAAGTGAATAAAGACTAGAACTACTATTTATTATGTTAATTGCCAAGCAGTTGAGAAACAGCGTCCTCTAAGAAGATAAACAGGCAGACTCCCTCTTTTGAGTCTTAAATCCCTGTAATTAAAACTGCATACTGGCCTTTGTTATACTGTGTATCGTTATCAATTATTCCCTCTACGAAGGACACGCTGGTTATTAAGATAATAGTTCGAACAATGGACTACATAGAACCGGACGCACTCTATTCATCGAAACATTTTTGTTCAAATTTCTAACTATATATATATATATATATATATATATATATATATATATATATATATATATATATATATATATATATATATACTTTCGTAAGCATTTAGCCGGCGGGACTACCTGACATTTTTGATTAACGGGAGATCTTTATTATCTACATTATGATTATTATATCAAATATGCCGAGCAATACATGATTTATCAATAGTGCCTTATCTCAGTTGCGCTAAATGTTCTTTAAAGCAAGTTTTAATAGTTCTTTTAGTTTCCCCAACATATTTAAGTTCACAATCCTTACAGCCTATTTCGTAGATTCCCGACACTTATGTGGTTGTGTCTTTATCCTTTGGGTTACCTAGCTAATCTTTTAATGTTTTTTTTTGTGTGAAGAAAATGTTAGCTGTAAATTGGTTTGGTATGCAGTTTTAATTACAGGGATTTAAGACTCAACAGAGGGGGTCTGTCTGTATATCTTCCTAAAAGACGCTGTTTGCAACTGCTTGGCAACTCATATAAATAGTAGTTCTAGTGTTTATGTTATGACGCTAACTTTGCTGCAAAACGATCTTCTGGTCTAAAAATTGTGTTCTGTTGAATTGGGTTCTCCAAATTGTACTTATATATGTTTTATTTTAGAGATATATTTAAAGCCATCTGTAAATAATAGTTTACTTAATTTTCAGCGTTTCTATAAGTTTAAATACTTTTTTATTTTTCAGTGTGGTGCCATCACCAAAGGAGTCACGCATATTTTGTTGAAGCACTTATGCGCCCAGATGCTTTTGTGTCTGTGAAATGTGATATAACCGTAACTCCAACAGAATTTACTCACTCAAACTGCAATTTGGATGATACTGTGAATATGGGTGACCTACATACTACTAAGCGAGGCAACTATTATCTGCAAACTAACGCTGCAAAGCCTTTCGGTAGAACCGATTTGCCTGTGGTTTAAATCATGTTTATACGTACTGTCATTATAGCTTGTAAATTTTAGTATGTAGTTTTTTTTGTATTGTGTTTAAATAAACGAGCCTGCTTTTAAATTTTGTGTCTTTTTTTACAGATAATATACATTATCTTTAACTCTTGCTATTATACATGGCTGTGTTGGTACTGTTTTTATCAATAATGCTACCGCCATACTCCAGTAACTAATTTATACTACAGAATATTAGTTATAGGAACAACTTAAAAACAACAAAACTATTTAACTCTACACTAACTGCCAAGTATGTTGCCATCTTGTCGATTCCTTTGTCATATACAGCTAAACCGACAGTTTTGTAAGTTTCCAAATTCAGTTCACGTACCACTACATCCCCTTTTCATACAGATCCAGTTTCTGGGGTAGTTTTACTGCTTTGCCGCTTCTCATTCTTAACTCGCTTTGTCTGGTGGTTGAGGTAGCTGTGGGTGCCTACAAGTATGCAATTTTCGGCTTCGCTGGAACTATCCTTGGTCGTTGATTCCTCTGCAACGATTGGGATTGGTTTCTGATAAAAAGGCTGTGTAATTCATTGTTCGTTGTTGCCATTACTTGGCGAAACTAGTCCATACTACATACAGGCTGGAGACTACCTCTGTGGCTTCACTTTTGGGTTTCATTTCTGTAAATGAGGGATGTAACCAGCGCGTAAGCTAACTGGAGCAAGTGGCCCTTCTGAATTCTAGATGTTCTAGGATGTTCTTCAACGTTTATGTAACCGGTTTCGCCCGTTGACAGCATCCGCAGACAGATAAAAATTAAATTCATTCTCCTAACACATCTAAAACTCAGAAAGGCTTTCGCGTTAGCTTTCGCGCTGGCTACGTCCTTCATCTACAGAAACGAAACCCAACAGTGAAGCCAGAGAAGTAGTCTTCAGTCTGTATGTAGTGAGGCTGTGTAATCTGATGTACTAGATTTTTTTTAAACCCTGATTCGTCTTAGTTTTTGTGAATAACACCCTGTTCCTCTAGGTCTGTTACCCTAACCTATCCCCTCCTGTTAATTGAGGAAAAGAGTTTTACTCTATAGCGTGAAACAATATTTTGTTTCTGCCTCGCTTTTAGTGCCTTCGCTTTGCTCGTAACTTTTTCTAAATTTAACCATTAAGGTTTGAGATTTGCACCAGACTATGGAATTGCTGATCCAGGTTTTTTGCCGCGCCCCTTTTCTTAAATACCCTTTACAATTTTAACTGCTTTTTATACTTTGCCATTAGAGTAAGCAAATCTTGGAACTGAAGTTATATGCTTATATCCATATTCATAAGAAAACTGATTGAAATAATTTATGAATTTTGGTCCATTGCCTTTCCTTACCACTTCTGAAATTCAACGTCTAGCGAACAAACATTTGGCCTTGCTATAAACGCCTCTAAGCTCAAGATTTTTGTAGTTTTGTTTCAATCACTTCTATATACTTTGAAAAGTAACATCATATACAGATATATATATATATATATATATATATATATATATATATATATATATATATATATATATATATATATATATATATATTTGTAAAATTATAAAAACATTCTACTTATCGTTAACATCAGTACTTTACAGTTGCAGTAAGTTGGAAATTTAAAAAAAAATGATACAAATTTTTAAATACTACTAACTAAAAAGTTTAAATACCTTGCGGTAAGAATCGACTTTCATTTAAGGTAGTAACATCATATTTGAGAGTGTTGCAAAAAATTTCAGAGGACTTGTGTATAAATTTGTTCAGCTGCGCTCAGTGTTTCAAACAAATAACTTGTTTTATATAAGGCACTGGTAGAATCAATTTTCAGTTACTGTATTTTTGATTGGGGAATGTAGCACAAACTTACCTGGGGCCTTTGTAAATTTCACAGAAACGTATTATCAATGTAATATTTAAAAAACTTAGGACGTGTTCAACTAAACAACTATTTGGGGAAGCAACCCATCAAAAAAGTATGTTGCCAAGATGCATATAATGTTTCTTAATTGGTACAATAGTCTAAGAGCCAATGGTCGGCAAACTTACGGTAATTTTATAAAACCCTATATATTTTTTCATTCACTCTCTTCTACCTGCCGTACATGAGACGGGGGCTCGTTAGTTCGCCCAAGATCTGTAAAAATAGATCTTGACCGGCGGTTGCTATACTGTCACTCAGGTATGGAAGGTGTAAAAATTTGACAAGGTTTAACATCATAGTGTAAAGGCTGCCGCTTGGCTATTTTATAATAATTACTTATTGTTATTTAGAAATGACAATGGCAGACATATATGGTTGTTCTAAGTGTTGTTATATTAATTTAGTTGTTTTTGTTAGTCTTTTTGTTAAGTAGTGTTATGAGATTTATGTTTTTAAGGAGCAAATAATCAACAACATGCTTTCATATCCCATAATACTTTTTTTGTATTCTTTTATTATTATTAGTGAATTTTCCTAGAAAAAATTCACTAATGGGGAGATTCCGACTTTTGAATTTTGAAAAAAATTTTGCAAATGAGCGCGAACTAGGACCCCTAGAACCCATATCCGGGGTCAGTTTCAGTTTTTATATGTTTATATGTTTATATATATATATATATATATATATATATATATATATATATATATATATATATATATATATATATATATCACACCGATAACTTAAAAAATAATAGGCCGATTTTGATAAAATTTGGCATGTACCTTTCTTTTGTCAATGGCTTGGATCAGTTTGTTAGTCAGGAAAATAGAACAAGGTTTTCCGAGAAAATTTTGAGTTTTTATTCGAAAAAATTTTTTATCTCAAAGAATAATGGGCCGATTTTGATAAAATTTGGCATGTACCTTTCCTTTGTAAATGGCTTTGATGAGTTCGTTAATCGAAAAAATCGGAAGAGGTTTTCTGGAAAAATTTTGAGTTTTCATTTGAAAAAAAATGTATCTTAAAAAATAAAAAATCTATTATAACCAAGATTGGTATGTAGGTTAAAGATATAAAAAGTAAACTATACACCAAAATTTAGATTTCTATGTTACAAGAAAAAAAAGTTATAATAAAATATTTTGTGCCAGATCATTTCTATGAAAATTCACTACCTAACGCACTTGCTGCGTCCAGGTTTTTATTATATCTTCTCATAGACATATTGATACTGACATTTTAAAATTACTTTTTGTCAGCATTGGCAACTTTAACATGTATCAATACAGTCTCTCAATGATGAGAAAATATTACAAAATACAAAAAATAAAAAATGGATTATTTGACCATTTGATTCAAAAAGCATATACACTTGGTTGATTGCAAAGGTTTTGTTAGAGCATCAGCTATATTCTTCTCAGTTGGATAATAATGAATTCTGTACCTGCCTTTTTTTGAATTCATCTTTGATCAAATGATATTTCACATCAATGTAGATGCATTTTTCTTGTAAGTTGGTATGACATCATACGGTATTGCATCATCCGATGTAGCATTACCGGTATTAAATAACTGTTTGTAGTGTAGGTAGTTTAGGTATATAATATAGAGCAATTTTGCCTTATCCAATTAGTTTAACGGCAGCTAATAATGAAGACAATTTTGTTGTCTAAATAAGTAACTAGCACACAACTCTCTGTATTTATTTTGTATTTTTTGAGGTGATTCTGCTGTTTCATTATTATAATTAATAAGCATCGCACAACTTAATATAACTGCATTTGTAGTTAAATAAAAATATCTTTAGAAAAAGCCCAAAATGTGTTTTAGAAAAATCATCAGTTATTATTATATCAATTTTAATAAAATTCATACAGAAAAATTCTGGACGCAGCAAGTGCGTTATGTTAGTGAATTTTCATTAAAATGTTTTTAATAGCAAATATGTTTTTTTTTATGAAAGCAGGCATCAAATTTGGTTACCAGTATAACCTATATATAATGAAAACAATGTGCCATGTTTCATCAAAATAACTTTATTGTTTGAAAATGTAAAAATGTACAAAAATTTCCGAAAGTGTTCCCGAAAAAACTCGTTTCTTGGTCAACCTTATAGGTTAATAGCAAATTGAGCTTTTCAAATATGAAGCATTTAATCAAAATTCGCTACCATAACGCACTTGCTGCATCATATTTCGATGGAAAATGCAATAATGCAATAACATAAGGCGAGTTCGACTAAAAAAAAATTTCATAAAAATATTTATATAGTAACAACAATGTGCCATGTTTCATCAAAATAACTTTATTGTTTGAAAATGCAAAAAAAATTCCGAAAGTAAACTTAAAGTGTTCCGGAAAAAACTTGTTTATTGGTCAACCTTATAGATTAATAGCAAATTGAGCTATTTAAATGTGAAGCATTTCATCAAAATTCGCTACCATAACGCACTTGCTGCGTCCAGAATTTCTTTTCTCACAAACATGCATTATATTTCGATGGAAAAGGCTAAAATGCAATAACATAAGGCGTGTTTGAATAAAAAAGAAAAAGAAAATTTGTATCACTAACGACTTATGGGCCAGCCTGTGATTGTAGAAATAATTTTTTTAAGATAAACTCTATAGCTAAGGCTACTGCCAAGCATCAGAGCATGGGTCTACTTGAAATGAATTTTCTGGAAATATTTTAGTAATGAAGGACAATGACGGTTGAAACTAAGACATCAGGGTTTGTAAAACATTCTTCTTGAAACATTTTCTTTCCATATTCCGTATTAGATCCAAGTTCTTTGCCTAAATGTTGCCAATTTTGACGTTTAAAATCGCAACTTTGACGTTTTGAGGAAAACCTCAATTTATTTTTTTAGATGCCTATAACTTTTTTGTGTTTTGACCTACAGAGCTAAACTTTGATAAGTAGCTCACCTATAACGATGTAAACCCGAGTATCAAATTTGGTTGCCCTTACTTTGTTAATTCTGGAGATACAATTTTTTTTTGAAAGAAGACACAAAATTTTCCGGGAAAACCTGGGCTGATTTTCCTGGCTAACGAACTTATCCAAGCCATTTGCAAAAGGAAGGTATTCATCAAATTTATTCAAAATTGGCCCATTATTTTTTGAGTTATCGGTGTGATACATACATACATACATACATATATATATATATATATATATATATATATATATATATATATATATATGTATATATATATATATATATATATATATATATATATATATATATATATATATATATATATATATATATATAATTGAAACTGACCTCGGATACGTGTTCTGGGGGGTCTAATTAGCGCTCATTTGAAGAATTGTTTCTAAATTCAAAAGTCGGGATATCCTCATTAGTGAATTTATTTAAAGAAAATTCACTAAAATGATAACATTTGCAAACTAAAATATTAAAAAACGCAAAGACGCAGCAAGTGCGTTATGGTAGTGAATTTTCATAGAAATGATCTGGCATCAAATATTTTATTATATTTTTTTTTCTTGCAACATAGAAATCTAAATTTTTTTCTATACTACTTACTTTTTATATCGTTAACCTACCTACCAAATTTGGTTATCATAGCTTTTTTGATTTTTGAGATAAAAATTTTTTTCGAAAGGAAACTCAAAATTTTCCCGGAAAACCTCGTCCAATTTTCTTGACTAACGAACTTATCCAAGCCACTTACAAAAGGAAGGTACGTGCCAAATTTTATCAAAATAGGCCCATTATTTTTTGAGTTATCGGTGTGATATACACACACACACACAGATATATATATATATATATATATATATATATATATATATATATATATATATATATATATATATATATATATATATATATATATATATATATATATATATATATATATAAACATATAAAAATTGACACCGGATATTGGTTCTAGGGGTCGTAGTTCGCGCTCATTTGCAAAAATTTTTCAAAATTCAAAAGTCGGGAACTCCCCATTAGTGAATTTGTTCTACGAAAATTCACTAAAAGTAAAATAGTTATTAAATAATAAGTGGGTCCGCTGCAGTTACTTATGCATTCGATAATTCTTCGAGGCATGCTTAAAATAAAAATATGTTATCCTGAGGAGTGTCATTACAGGTTACTTGAATTCGGTGGCGAAGGTCAACTATGACATGTCTGAGTAGCCAGAAGGCCATCTAAGAAGGTTCACGTTATTTGTTATAAGAACCTTATAGTAACCCTTTCTGTATAAAGACATACATTGTCGTGCTGGAACAGGGGTTGAATTAACCCTCGTACGATGGCAGTGCAACAGGCTGCAGTACGTTTCGTATGTAATCATTTGCACTCAACTTTCTCTCATTAAAAACTGGACGTGATCTGCTACCGTATTTATTCGCACCCCATATCCTTATCCCCGTGTACCGGCCGTATGCAATTCCCCAGCAAATTCTAAATTGCTGCAAATCATGTTACGATCGTGGACCCAAAGATAGAATCGGGTCTCGCCAGAGAACACAACGCGATTCCATTCACCATCCCAAACTGATCTGCCGTCACACCACGCAGGCCACGCAGCACGATGTCGAGGTCTCAGTGGGAGACATGACAGTGGTCTATGCAAACGAAGTCCAAAAGAGGGTACGCTGCTATACGACAATTCCTTAGAGAATATTTGGTGTAAAACTCACAACCAAGCATCTCCAATCGACCGTGTTGAGAAAACTCTGCCTTGTAAAGCAGTAATCCCCAAATAACGATCTCCCAGTGCTGAAGTCGCTCGAGATCGTCTGGATCCATAACGAAGGTTATGGATTTCTTCTTCAGACCACCTGGACCAACACTGTAACACTGTTGGCAGACTGCGTCCGTCCTATGAGGTCGGCAATTTGTCTGAAGCCGTCCCGCATACCAACAATGCGCCTCGTTTCAAACTCACTTAAATGATTGTACTTGTTTCGTAAACGGCGCCTAGGCATAATGACTTAATAAATGGAGCACAAATCGCTACGAAATATTGATTCAAACTGAAGGAAACGCAAATTTGAGAAGAGCGTTTTTTGGTAAAACAAAATTTTAAAAGCGTACACCTTTTTTTGTCCATATTGTTTATTACTTATCAGATATTACTTCCATATGAAGATTCTCCACAAGAAGTGTACGTTGTAAATACCCGACACTCAAACATTGCGTATTCTAAGCAGCCCGCCACTGTTGTGACACGGAACTTCTGTCTTCTGTGCTGAAAGAAATATGGCGGCGGTGTAGGAGTGTTTAACGCGTTACAATCTGGCAGCATGTTTCCCCACTTGAGGTACGCAAATATGATAGGGAATGCAAAATACATCGACTTGTGCGTTGGCATAGGCGTCGCACAATTTACATGTTTGGGGTAGAAGGTTATTTAATTTTTTTTTAATTTTCCAAATATGACGATAGTAGATGAATGGAAACGTCATTGTACGTTGACTTAGGCGTCGAATAGTTTGTGTGTTTAGGGTAAGGGTTTCTTCAAGTTTTATTGTCGAATATGATAGGGAATGTATGGTACATTAGCGTGTACTTCGACAGAGGCGTCGAATAATTTATGGTTTAGGGTAAGACTTTCTTCAAATTTTTAAATCTTGGTAAGAAAGGACTCGCGATATCAAAATTTCCGGCGGCCATGAAACATTCTGGTATATTATCATTTAATTTTGTTTCAGAGAACATTTATTTTAGACCCTTCAGTAATTAGTTTGCGTCATTTTATTGGCATTTAATGTTTACTAGGTGTTTCAATAAATAATTTTCATACCGCAGATGGAATGCCAGATAATAATTGTATTTTTGTGTTTGTTATGCCCTGTGTAGAATTACTAATAGGTAATCAATTGACACCAGCAGCAGGGAACCGCAGGAACGGCCTGTTCACACGATTGAAGGGGTTGTAAGGTCAGAGCTTCAGACATAATGTGGTCTTCTGCCATCAACACGACTTAATGGTCTGGGTGTGAGGCATCGCTGAGGGTAACTAATTGCCAGTCTCAAGTTTTTAAAAGCATTTCATAATAATTTTTAATAGACAAAGATTCAAGTACCATGGAAAGGTTAAAACTATGTCTGGCACGAACACTCTTACGAAGAAATATTACATTTAGGACAATGCTTGCTGTTTATGTGTAAATCTGCAATTTTCAAGCAAATATGTTATGGCATAAGTTAGATTAAGTACTGTGAAGTTATCTTGTGTCGTAGCCATAGGTGTATATCGGTTATAATGAGACAGAATCTGTTTTCACATTGAATGTTTTGTTATTTAAAAAAAATGTTTGTGCTAATATCCAGGCTCTGCCAAGCAAACAATTAATTATGACAATGATTTTATCGAGGCCGGGTTAGTCGAGAAGCCAGTTAGCATTCGAGCCTCACCTACTGCAAATTGACAAGCAATTCAACTAAAAAAATAAAAAAAAAACAATAATGACATTTATTTCCCCAGTTTCGCTTCTAGGGCAACAACCACCTTTGTGTTTAATTTCAATCATTTTAGTCAATCAAGATAACTAGTACACGTTGTTTACATAAAAATCTCTCGTAAGGCTTCACGTAAGCCTGATATACCATGCAATACACAAACCAGCGAAACTAATCTCGTGGATATTTAGCAATTGCTACAGGGTTGCCATTGCAAAAATAAAGGATGCGTCCTAAATATGAGCCATGCAATGCACGCATGCATTTACTGGGAAACACTGTCCAAAATAACGATGCAAGTGTCACACATATTTTGATGCAAGCGATAAAACAATAAGATTATGTGGAAACAAAATGCAAAAAGAATGATACGTATGTCCTTGTTGGTGACATTCATATTAATATTTTATCAGGTGACGATTACGCTCATGATTACCTAAATATCTTGAGGCGGGATTTGTATCGGCCATCAATGACTACACACGAGTTCAGGGTAGTGCAAAATCATGTTTGTATCACGTATTCCTCAAAAATCTTGCTGAAATTGAAGCCGTGAGCCTGAAATATTCAGTGACTGATTATTTTTTACAACTATTAAAGTTGTCAATTAGAATGACTCCCCATGAAAGAACAGCTCCAAAGAGGGAAATTATTGATTATGGGAAGCTAAAGAGCCTGATCAGTTGTGAACAGTGGAATGAAGTATACAACTTTGATGACTTTAATGTTGCGACGGATAAATTTACGCTAAAATTGCAGGAATATATCAAAAGGTGCACTAAAGTTGTTAATGCAAAAATAAATCGGGGGCGTAAATGATGGATAACACAGGGATTAACTAATTGTTGTAAGACGCATACTGAACTCTACATAAGAAAAAGACAAAGCATGGATGCCCTGAGTGAATGCACAGCCTACAGAAATAGACTTAACAACTCAAAACTGCAAAGAATAAGTATTATAAATATCGGGTAAATAAAAATAGGTACTGTGCTAAAAACTTGTATGGTATTGTGAACCAGCTACACGTAAAAGATAAACCTAGTCCTTGTATACACAAGATGAAAATAGAAATTGGAGAAATAAGTTCCGATTCGAAAGCTATTGCAAATAACTTTAATTAATACTATTAGAAACTGGGCAGTCGCTCAGCTAGTAAGATAAAAGTACCCAATAAATGTAATATACATAAACAGCTGGTTCAGAAAACTATATATTTTTCTCAAACGTGCGATAAAAAGTAAAAACACTTATTCTGAAGCTTAAAACTGGCAAGGGTCCTGGAATTGATAGAATTCGATCTGAGGTGCTTCATGTAATAGTGGACGCAGTTGTGGGGCCGCTGGTGTATATAGTCAACATGATACTGAATATCGGAAGTTTTCCCAACGCGTTTAAGATTGCAGTAATAAAAGCCATGTACAAAAGTGGCAACAAGCTAGATATGCGTAATTACCGACCTATTTCCCTGATTTCTGTCCTTGCCAAGTTGGTAGAATCTGTAATTTAAAAAAAATAATAGTAAGCTTTATGAACAAATTTGGTATAATCTCAGATCACCAATACGGCTTTACAGATGGCAGGTCCACACAGGACGCAATATCCCGGCTCACATCTTACATATACAAAATAATTGATCATGGAAATTCCTCATTGTGCGTCTTTGTGGACCTTGCAAGGGCATTTGGCACAGTCAGTCATGCCAACACGCTGGAGACTTTGGAGATGGTTGGTGTACGGGGGGTGGGACAGAAGTTGTTGAAAAGCTATCTCTCAGAGAGACCTTAGTATGTGAGTGTAAACAATGTGGTCAATGTTACTAATGGGGTAGAGTACGGTGTTCCACAGGGAACTGTGCTTGGACCTGTGTTGTTTATTATATACATGAACGACCTTTTGTCCCTGCCCTCCCAAGGAAGAATTATAAGCTTTGCCGACGATACAGACATCTTTTACAGCTCTAAAACATGGGCTAGTCTAATTGACTTGATTCAGAATGACATTGCCTTAATAAAGGAGTGGTTTAATATTTATCCCCTCACAATATATCGGGAGATATATTATATACCGTTCGCCATAAACAAGGCCATGTTACCCAGCTTGCCCCCATTAATCATTAAACTCGGGAACGAGGAGTTGGCAGTACTGGCCAAAGGAAGAATAAAGTATTCGGGAATCACCCTTGACAGTTTTCTGAAATGAGATGCTCATGTTGATATTGTTGTGCAGAAAATCCGGGGACTGCTGTCAAGATTTAGATTGTACAGAAGTATTCTGGATGTAGCTCATCTAAAGATCTTATATTATGCTCTTGTGGAGTCACATATCAGGTATGGACTTATTGCATGGGGAGGGGCATTCAACTGCCACCTGTCCAGGCTGGAGGTGATGCAACGGTGGATCCTGAGGGTAATACTGAATCAGGAACTTACCTACCCAGGAGAGGGATTGTTTAAGAAGGCCCAGGTATTGGATGCAAGAAAACTTTATTGCCTAATAATACTAAGGAATCAGAGAAAATTACAGCCAAACGTAATATAAAGTCTACACGATTCTAGATACGGAACAGACTTGTTTCACGTACCCTGGGCAAATAAAACAGTTTTTCAAAGGAGGTTCTTATATCTTGGACCTCGTGTGTTTAATATGTTGCCATTAGAAATTAGAAGAGTCATCTCAATTAAGTCATTTAAGGCAAAAGTTAGAAAATTGATTATATCATCTGATAGGTTTAAGGTGCATAAGCTGATTGACATAAAGAACAATAACACGTACGTTAGGACTATTTTCCCCACTGCCTTCGACTGGAACGTTGGTCCTGGGTTTCTGTTGGGGAGTGTAATGTTGAGTGGTGCTGGACCCCGGGGTTGATGAGGTGCTTATTGTTGTTGTTGTTGTTATCGTTTTGACATCCGTTGATTCTAATTTCGCCAATGCTTGTGTAGTAGGCTTTCAGAATGACACATTTTTGATTTTGCATCAGCGCTGGTGTCAGGCTTACGGTTTCCTCAGGAAAGCAACCAACTTTTTCATTTTTGGTGAATAGTGCATGTTTTTCTCTTGGTTTGGAAAGTAATTTCAGTGCGAGCTCAACCAGCGGATAGCAGCTTGGGTAACAAGGTGACGATTGAACAAATAAACGTATATATATATATATATATATATATATATATATATATATATATATATATATATATATATATATATATATATATATATATATATATATATATATATATTGACTTATTTTGTTTCTTTAGGTGTAAGTAATTTTTTTATTTTTGTGTAGGATTCTATATTTTAGATGTAGACAATTCTTTTATTGTTAGAATTTGTTAGGTATATTATTGGTATGTATTACCCACGCACAAGTCTTTATAGCATTCATTCAGTTTTTTTTTTTATGTAAGAAAACTTTTTATTAGTTTGTGTTTTTCTGTATTTTTGTGAATGAATAAATTGTGAATGAAAATTGATCGACTCTTACTAGGTGTTCGGATTTTCTCGAAAGTCAGTAGATAAACTACTTCCTTATCAGAAACTGTTAGGACACAATAGATCCTTAACTAAGATCGTGTAACATCTATTTAGCAAATGTGTTAAATATATTTTACTGTTTATCTTTACGGCGCTCGATTTCCTGATAAGTTTTATCTTTATTGTTCAGCTCACGAATTAATGCAACTGTTGTGCAACCTTATATATAAGGAAAAATAAAACCAGAAAAATCTTGCAATTTCGTCAATAATTAGCAGGTACAAAGTACCTTATTTAGAGGTTGATTTTTGCGGAACTAGTTCTATTCCCAAAATTTTTGTGTATCGGTTTGAGAACGTTAAGTTGCTATTTGCTAGTAATTAATCTGATCGTAGGTCCGCTTTTGTTTATTCTGATATTACGTTTGTGCGCTTGTGAAAGAAAATTCTCGCAGGTAAGAAAACGTCTTGACGCAGCAAGTGCGTTATAGTAGCGAAATTTCATAGAAATGATCTAGGTTTTTTACGAATATATATATATATATATATATATATATATATATATATATATATATATATATATATATATATATATATATATATATATATATATATATAAGCTGTTCCAGGTAAGACGTGCATTAGTAGTTTTCGAACTAGTACTGGAATTTAGAATCTGAAAAATTGAAACTAGATGTATCACCATCCGCTCATTATAACTAAAATATTTCGTTGACTGTATCACTTCGGGTTGTACCGGAAATTGCCAACAACTTTCTTAATTTTAATGAAACACCCTATATTTTATTGCATGTTCGGAATGAGCATGCAGTTCTGAGGAAACTGATATGCCACTGGCTCATACTGGTGTCAGCCGTTCTCAAGATATTCGATTTTCTATTGTTTTTCTGTCATAAAATTGCAAATCTTTGAAGTGACAATTCTTAGGTACCAAGTATGTGACGGTTCTCAAACGTAGCGCAACTATAGTCCTAGTAGCCAGAATTCTTCTGATCTCGAAAAAAATTACAAAAATGTAACAAGGTGTTGTTTAACGAAGTTCAAATATCGATGATTTCAAACACGAAAAAGTATTTTTTCCTAATAGAACACCCTGTATATTTTCATCACATATCATTCGGAATGATATTCTGTTTTGATCTGTATCAGCATTCCCTATACCTATCTTGAATTATTTCTGAGTTATCAGAAGGCATATGAATAAAACGGGAATATACTACAAAATTGGGAATCTACCTAGTCGGAGAGTAGGCTTTGGACATAATATGGAACCTTATGTCAAAGAGATGAATTATTAGTCTCGTTAGTTGTCACTGCAAAAGAGTGATCTTTTTCTTTGAAAGTATTATGAGGTGCACAATGGAAAATATTATTGAAGAATATTCTGTTGACGACATTCTAAATTTATTTTACATTCACAGAGAATGCAGGAGAATCGTGAGGAGTACGTGTCGCTTGTTCAATAAGATATTTCCATATTTACCACCTATGAATAGGACAAAGTTCTCCAGAATCGAGTCAAATTTTCGGAATAACTGGAATCTTAATTTAAATAGAAATCGTTCAAGTAACATAACCGGCAATGAAAGAAATGAAATCAATGTGTTGGGTTATTTCACGGCCTATCCACATGCTTCCATCAGACAGGCGGTAGAAGATTTAAGACTAACTTGAACATTAATTCAAAGAATTCTTTTAAAGTATGGATGGCATGCATATGCCCAAAGCTCAGTGCATGGATTATCGGAGGGTGACCACATTAGAAGGGTGGCATTTTGTGAATAGTTGATGGTACGGATCCAGGAAGACCCAGGTATGTTAGATAATAGGATTTTATGGACGAATGAATCAAAATTCACAAGAAAAGGTATCATATTTCGGAAGCGATGTCATTTCTGGGCAGATTAAATTCCCTACTTTATGCATGGAGCGCATTTCCAGTATGAATTCAGTTTCAGTGTTTTCGCTGTTATTGGAAATTGCAGAGTTTTTTTCCATATCTACGAGGAAATGTTGGCTTTAGAAAGTTATCTTAGAATAGTTCGTGAAGTTGTTGCTGGTATCTTGACTGGTTTGCCTGATGCAGAATTCTGGTACCAGTTAGATGGCGCTCTAGCACAGTTTACGGCAGCTGTACACCAGGAGTTGACAAGATTGTTTGAGGATCGTTGGATTGGACACGGCCGTCCATGGCTTTGGATTGCAAGGTCACAAGACCTGACTTTTCCTTATGGGGTCACATTAAAAATGAAGTTTATTCCAGCCAAATAAACTCCCAAAAAAGAACTGGAGGCTAAAGTGAGACAATCTTTTAATGATCTCACTCCACAAATTACCCGAAAGGCTACTAATTCTGGATTACAAAGAATATTATTGAAGTGTCTTGAAGTCAATGGTGGTCATATAGAGCAATTTTCTATTAAAACCCATAAGCATTTTTTTATTCATTCATTCACTGTTCCATTGATTATTTTCTATATTAAAACTCACTGATATATTTTTGTATTGATAGATGGTCCTATAACTTGTTATCATTTTGAGTAATTCAGTTTCAGGGCGATTCATAAACATCCCCCACTATGTTGAATTGAGTAGAAGATGTAATCATTTCTCAAACAGTGCAAATCGAATCGGAATGTCTTCTTTTTAAAGTGCATGAGGTAAAAACGTATTCGCATACCCAGAAATTAAAAAAATATGGAAAAATGACTCCTTGAGAGTTATTTAAGTCATCTAAAGAGCGACATTAATGCCCTACAGTTAAAAAAAATTACAAGCACACACACGCGCGCGCGCGCAGAAACACACAACATTATAGCTCACATACAATAAAAGCTGATACAAGTTTTCATACTTCTCGTCCAGAATATGAATGGAATACCTACATGAAAAATTCTGGGTTCTCTTTGCCCTATACCCAAAGCTTACTAGTGGTATCCATTAACATCCGCCGATATCGTAGTATAGTTACGAGTTATTATTATTGTTATTTTTATTATTATTATTATTATTATTATTATTATTATTATTATTATTATTATTATTATTATCAATACAAAGAAAATAAAAGAGTATTATCTCGGATAATACAAAATTCACATATTTCCCATCATAACTCGGGAATCATCCGAGGTAGGTATAGGGAATGCTGATACAGATCGAAGCAGAATATCATTCCGAAGAATATGCGATGAAAATATACAGGATGTTCCATTTGGAAAAAAATACTTTTTTGTGTTTGAAATCATCGATATTTGACAACAGCCTGTATCGTTTTTGTAATTTTTTTTGCGATGAGAAGAATTCTGACCGCTAGCACTATAGTTGCGCTGAGTTTCAGAATCATCACATACTTCATGCCTGAGAATTGCCATTTAAAAGATTTGCAACTTTATGACGGAAAAACAATAGAAAATCGAATGTCTTGAGAACGGCTGACACCAGTATAGCCAAGTGGCATATCAGTTTCCTCAGAATTGCATTCTCATTTCGAATATGCAATATTATATAGGATGTTCCATTAAAATTAATAAAGTTGTTAGCAACTTCCGGTACAACCAGAAATGATACTGTCTACAACATATTTTAGTTATAATGAGCGGATGGCATTACATCCAGTTGCAAATTTTCAGATTCCAAATCTCAATATTAATTTGAAAACTTCTAATGCACGCCTTACGTGGGACAGCATGTATATATAATAAGATTATGCCGTCGGGTTACTTATGATGCTTTTACAGAATTTAAAACTATTTTTGGAGCTCAATACATATCTTTCGAGGATACCGACTGTCAAAATATTGATGACTTGTTCGATGTATTTTTCGAGCATTTTTCCTATTGTTACAATGTTGCGTTTCCTGAAAAGTCCCAGAAAATTTATAGTGGAGAAAAAAAATATGACTTTAGGGCACCAAATGAGTTGAAAATTGCGTTTAAGAACTTAAAATTCTTTAACTATTATAGAAGATTATATCCTAGTGACGATAATAATAATAAGTACAAGGTAATGAAAAAACAACTTGAACTTAAACTTAAACAAGAAAAACATAAGTATTATGCTGGTATCATTTCACAGTCTGATAACAAAAATAAGACACTCTGGCAACTTGTAAATACACGTTTAAATAGAATACCTAAAACCAAAACAGAGATTAAATTAAAAATAAATAACGAAATAATTACTGACAAGCGTTTAATATCAAATTCATTTGCAAAGTACTTTGCCTGTGGAGTAGAAGAAAAATTGACTGCTCATTTTGGTGTTCTTAACTATAAAGAGTGTACAACCTCCATAATGGTGCGCGATAGTTTTTATTTTTATCCAGTGACGGACACTGAAATAACAAACGTTATTCATAGACTTAAAACTAAAAGATCCACTGGCTTAGATGATATTGCAGTCACTGTTATTAAACAACTTTCCGAATTGATATCGCCTTATCTAACGGTAATTATGAATACCTCGCTTAAGTTAGGCCAGTTTCCCTCGAAATTGAAAAATGCGAAAGGGGTACCAGTATATAAAAAAGACGATCCGTTCTCGGTGGAAAACTACCGATCTGTAATGGTACTGAGTCCGTTTTCCAAAATCATGGAAAGAATTATGCATAACAGGATAACGGACTTCCTAAGTAAAAATAACGTGTTGTCTCCTAGTCAGTATGGTTTCCGCGAGGGATATTCCACCGAACAGGCCTGCGCGGACATGGTGCAGCATATTGCAGATTGTATTGATAGAAAGCATCACACCGTGGGCATTTTTTTTTTGACATGTCTCGCGCTTTTGATACCATTAATTGTACTTTCCTCGAAAGAAAATTAAATGCGGTCGGACTTAGGGGACCTGTTAGTGATTGGCTTGTGTCGTTTGTAAGAGACAGGCGATTAGTAGTCTCAGTGGACGGTGTTAGATCTGATGAGTATGAAGTAAAGCTGGGCGCTCCGCAGGGAAGCGTCCTGGGGCCGCTTATGTTTATGTTGTACGTAAATGATCTTCCCAACTATCTGACAGGTGGGAGGTTGTTTATGTACGCTGATGAAATAGGAATCGTAGTTTCGGATCCGGTATTGTCCGATGCTATGCGTAAGGTGAATAGTATTTTGTCGCACTTCGGTCAGTGGTGCTGCAGCAATCACCTGATTGCAAATAGTTCTTAGACAGTTTGTGTAGAGTTTATGGGAAGATGTCGAGAGCCTTCTATTGATAATAATTTTCATTTTAATTATAACTATATTGCCTTAAGTACCTCCACCAACTTTTTAGGTTGCATTTTAGATAATAGGCTCTCATGGGAGACCCAGATAGAAGGAATATCAAACAAATTGGGTAAGGCCTATTTTTGCATCATGAAACTGAAGAACACCTTAAATGCAATTTCTCTAATTAATGTGTATTTTGCTTTAGTTTATAGTGTGTTGGCATACAACATAATAGTGTGGGGTCATGCAAATGATATACACAGGGTTTTCGTATGCCAGAAACGAGTAATCCGCCTGATTTTTGGACTACAACAAAAAGAATCATGCAGGAGTACTTTTAAAACAAAAAAACTGTTGACTGTCACGGGGGTGTATTTGTATAAACTCCTGAGTTTCACATATGAACGTAGGAACAGGTTTACTAAAAATAGTGCAGTTCACAGCTACACTACCCGGGCAAGAAATGACATCCACTTGCCAAATTACCAGTATATGGCATACAAGAAATCACCTGTGTATGCTGGCTGTTTTTATTTTAATATGCTTCCTCAGGAGATTAAGGCTGCGGATACACTTAGCTGCTTTAAACATAGGTTGAAATTATTTTTGGTTGAAAATTCTATTTATCATATCAGTGAATTTACTGAAAGATGTAAAGGCCCTGAGCAACGGAGAGAATGACCGTTGTAACTGTAAATTTAGGTTTAATGTAAACTGATATTTTTGTAGTTGGTTCTGTATGTAAAGTGCTGTTGTTATTTTTTGACTTCTGTTTTTGTATATATTTAAGACTGACATTTTAGGTTTTTCTAATTCTTTGACGTGCCTGTAGTATGTATGTACTTGATCAAAGGCTAATAAAGTTATCTATCTATCTATCTATCTATCTATATATATATATATATATATATATATATATATATATATATATATATATATATATATATATATATATATATATATATAAGCTTGAAAGGTAAATAGAAACAAAATCCGGCTGCTAAGTTGCTAATTTACTGGTAAGTTTTCGACAGGAGAACTACTGACTAATTTCGAAAACTATATAATTATATTATATCAATGTAAGACAATTAAAACTTTTTAAATTGCATTTCAGTTTCCGCCAAAATGAAGAGAATTTTATGGTTGATTGTCTTAGTTACGGCTGCTGTGAAAAGTTATGGTAAGTTTAATATTACACTCTCAATATGTATATATGTTTTCTTACCTTAGACGAAATTTGCATGAGATAAATTTGAACCAACTTGAGTCTGAGTTATACGCAGCTCCATGGAGAAATATCTATGACCTGTGGCACCTGGATAATAAGGTGTTGTTTTTGCCTAACTATATTAGTGGATAGATACGCACCACTTGGTGTGTACACTCCAAGAAAGCAAGATAGCTTTTGGTTAACCGACGATTTAAAGAGGCTAATGAAGTTGCGCGATTGGTGAAGTTTAAGCAAGGTGGTAATCAAAGTACTTTTACTTATTACAAGATGTTACGTAACTTAGTTTATTCTGTGGTGAAAACTGAAAAAAGGCATATTTTGAACATAAGCTGTCTAATAGTGCAAATCTATGGAAATCTTTAAATAATATGGATATTAATCTCGGAAAAAGAGCAATGAATTTTATTGCAGTAAACATATCTGATGTTAAGCAAGTATTTAATTGAGTCCATACCAAAGATTGACAACGCGCTAGCGAGTTATACTGGTAATAAATATAGGGACACAAAAAAACGTAATTTTGATTTCCCATTTAAATTTAGTGAGGTGTCAGAAATATAGGTCCTGGATTATCTCAATTCGATTAACTCAAAAGCTGCTGGATCTGATAGTATTTCATGTACATTTCTCTTACTCTGTGGTCAGTTTATTCTTCCACATATTACGCATGAGATGAATGCTTGTATAAGAAGATCCTGATTTCTCACTGAGTAGAAGAAGCCTAAGGTGATACCGACTGCAAATTCAGCACGTGTTAAAGACTTTTGTTATCTTAGGGCTCTGAGCATTTTGCCAGTGTTGTCAAAAATGTTAGAAAAAATAATGAACGAGCAGCTGAAGTCCCATGTACATAAATACATTATACTACCCCAAAGTAGTGATGGGTCGTTATTTAACTGTCAGCTATTTTTAAACGGTTACCGAGCCGTAACGGTAACCACCAGTTATGGATTTGTAAAAATAACGGCTTAAAAAGTAACGCTTTTTACACTAACCTAGAATTCGGAGTCGTGTCTGTTTCAGTTCTACTGCAACTAGGTTCGATGAATAAACATCGGTTTTCATCGGCAACTGTTATTTAACCATTTAACGGGATGAATAGCCTTGAGATTGGGAATGCTCGCTTTCGCTCACAGCTTTAGGGACGTATGATCTTCGGTACAATAAAACGGTTTAATTTTAACTTTAACCGGTTGTTGATGGGGATACGGCATACGGAAACTACTACACAGAGTTATTCTGTTAAACTGACAAGCTGTTATTTTTCAAAAAGTTGAGTTTCCCACTAGTATGTAAAGCCAAATATTTAATAATAAAAAATATTGGGTGAAAAGATGAATTTCTGTAAATACGTGTTATTACTTTCACTATAGACAACGCAAAATAGGGTTATTTCACGTGAAATTAAAGTACTTATTTATTTAAATTTATATACATTACCTAAGAAAACAGTTAACACGTCATTTTCGTTTGTCTGATAATAGTTATCAAATTGATAAAAAAATATAATGATACAACATTTTTTAATATCTATATATATATATATATTTAAATATAAAAAATTAAATGAATATATATATATATATATATATATATATATATATATATATATATATATATATATATATATATATATATATACAGGGTGTTTCCAAATTGATGCGAAAAATTTTACAGGGTGATTCTTTGGAGAAAAATAAGCGGTGTCTTCTTATTAAGTTTTTCTTGAAACCACTTCTCCTCCAAGTTACAGGCCTTTGAAATTTTTGAAACTAATTTTAAAACAACGAATATTAAAATAAGTAAATAAACAATTAATACTATATATCTTCCTTTTTTTTTTAAACTCAAACTCAAACTAATTTTTTTTTACTGTTGGCTGTTGTTTGCACAGTTTTTAAAAGTGGACTGATAAAGATGACCAGTGAACCGAAAATGTAACTAGAGATAGAGATCTTTCTAAGAAAGAATAAAAGCATAATGTAATAACAAACCATATGTACAGAATAAAGGCAAATTTCTTTACCGAAATTTTATGAGCTGCGTTATGTTATGGAGTTCTTAGAATCGCTCCCTGTGTAGCAATAAAAGTTCTAACGTCTAACGTCCCAAGACGTGATAAATAATGATATTTATTGATTCTTGCTGTGGCATTGACATTTACGTAAAAACCCCTCATAAAATAAATTTGTTAGAAATGACTAGTTTATAATTCCTAAAACATCTAAGTAAATACTAATATAAGACTCCTTTCTGATTTCTAAAAGTTTCACTTCAGAGTGGCAAAAGATTTACGACACGCTTATGCATTTATACTAGTGTGCTCGATCTCGCTCACAGCTTTGGGAATGTAGGATACTATCGATCGACTATCCAGTTTAAAATAACTGAAGCCGTTATTTTCAACGGTTATTATTAAATAACGTTAACGGCTTCAACTGTTAACAGAAAATAACCGTTTTTCCCATCACTACCCCAAAGACAGTCAGGTTTTTTGAGGAGGGTATAGCTGCGTTACAGCTATGCTGGATATTGTGGATGATACACTTTCAGCAAGTGACAAAGGGTTAATGACAATACTTATGTTGCTGGACTATAGCAGGGCCTTTGACACGGTGAACCATGCAATCCTTCTTTCCTTTTTTGAAATTTATAGGACTGGATTATTCTACAATGAAAATGGTGGAAAGTTACTTAAGTGATCGTTCGCCGTGTTTTTTTTTTTTTAGAGAGGAAAGCTTTCTGACGACATTCCTTTCAAAACAGGCGTACCGCAGGGATATATCCTAAGTCCTCTATTGTATGCTATTTATACCTGTAACCTATTTAGCCACATCAAGTGTTCACAAATTCACTCATACATAGATGACACCCAGGTGTATTACTCATTTATACCTTCGGATATGACAGATTTGTCGGCGGATAACGGAGGATTTGAATACTGTTTACCAAATGTCAGCAGCAGATAATTTGAAATTAAATCCGGCGAAATCGACTTTACTACTATTTGGTAGGAAGGCTGACTCAACTATTTCCCGCTTGTGGATGTAGAAATAAATGGCTTACGATTGCCTCTTCAAGAGAGTGGAAAAGTCTAGGATTGCTGCTGGATAGCGACATAAAATTTTAAAGTCATGTATCAATATGCATTATGCTAGCATTTTTAAGGCTTAAGAAAGTATATTCCTGCAGGCTTGATTTAAATCGTAAAAGTAGGCTCTTGCTGTGTGATATGCTGGTGCTGTCAGTTTTTAAACATTGTCTATCTATCTATCTACAGTTCCTGTTTACGTCCCTGTGATATTTCAAGAATTCAGAGGGTTCAAAACTCTTGTATAAGACTAACCTGTGGGATTAGGAAGTATCACAGTACATCAGCTGCTTAGGGGTCTAGTGGATTGTTGAATATAACTGAAAAGTTTGTTATTATTAAGGATGTCTTTTTTATCGAATCATTAAAACACATAAACCTACCTATCTTTACAACAAAATAACTTTTAAAATAGACGTGCACACCCTGAGTTTGAGACATAGGCTTATGGTGACCCCGTCGTTGAAAACTGCGTTGTTTGAGGGATCGTTCATGTTCGGTGTGGAGAGAAATTATATTCTACAATAGGCTCACTGTTGAGGCCAGAAATATTTATATGAACAGTTCCGTTCTTGGTAGCGTCGGCAATTGTCTGGTGTAATACTTTATGTATTTACGCTTGAATGCCAGTCGGCATTTGAGGATAAGATTAGGCATACACTATCATGCAGTGATAAGATGGGTTGAGTTGGTTTGCGTTTATTAGTGAATTTTCGTAGAAAAAATTCACTAATAGGGAGATCCCGACTTTTGAATTTTAAAAAATTTTTTGCAAATGAGCGCGAACTAGGACCCCTAGAACCCATATCCGGGGTCAGTTTCAATTTTTATATATATTTATATATATATATATATATATATATATATATATATATATATATATATATATATATATATATATATATATATATATATGTGTGTATCACACCGATAACTCAAAAAATAATTGGCCGATTTTGATAAAATTTGGCATGTACCTTTCTTTTGTTAATAGCTTGGATAATTTCGTTAGTCAGGAAAATCGGACGAGGTTTTCCGGGAAAATTTTGAGTTTTTATTTGAAAAAAATTCATATCTCAAAAAGTAATAAGCCGATTTTAATAAAATTTGGCATGTACCTTCCTTTTGTAAATGGCTTTGACACGTTCGTTATTTAGAAAAATTAGACGAGGTTTTCCGGAAAAATTTTGAGTTTTCATTTGAAAAAAAATTTTTTCTTAAAAAATATAAAATCTATGATAACCAAATTTGGTAGGTAGGTTTACGATATAAAAAGTAAACCATACACCAAAATTTAGATTTCTATGTTACAAGAAAAAAAAGTTATAATAAAATATTTTATGCCAGATCATTTCTATGAAAATTCACTACCATAACGCACTTGCTGCGTCCAGGCTTTTTAGTGAATTTTCTTAAAAAAAATTCACTAATGAGGAGATCCCGACTTTTGAATTTTGAAAAAATTTCTTCAAATGAGCGCTAATTGGGCCCCCCAGAAAACATATCCGGGGTCAGTTTCAATTTTTATATGTTTATATACATATATATTTATATATATATATATATATATATATATATATATATATATATATATATATATATATATATATATATATATATATATATATATATATATATATATATATATATATATATATATATATATATATATATATATATATATATATATATATATATATATATATATATATATATATATATATATATATATATATATATATATATATATATATATATATATATATATATATATATATATATATATATGTATCACACCGATAACTCAAAAAATTATAAGCCGATTTTAATTAAATTTGGTGAAAAAATTCCTTTTGCAAATGGCTTGGATAAGTTTGTTAGCCAGAAAAATATGCCCAGGTTTTCCCGGAAAATTTTGTGTTTTCTTTCGAAAAAAATTTATATCTCCGGAATTAACAAAGTAAGGGCAACCAAATTTGGTACGCAGGTCTACATCCTTATAGGTAAGTTACCTACCAAAATTTAGCTATGTAGGTCAAAAGACAAAAAAGTTATAGGCATTTAAAGAAAAATAAATTGGGGTTTTCCTCAAAACGTCAAAGTGGCGATTTAAAATGTCAAAATTGGCAACATTTAGGCAAATAACTTGAATCTAATACGGGCTATAGAAATAAAATGTCTCAAGAAGAATATTTTACAAACCCTGAAGTCTTAGTTTCAACCGTCATTGTCCTTCATTTTACTAAAATGTTTCCAGAAGATTCATTTCAAATAGACCCTTTCTCTGATGCTTGGCAGTAGCCTTAGCTATAAAGTTTATCGTTTAATGATATATAATTTTTGTCGAATTTTTGTAAAAAATCAATAAAGCTCAATATATCCGTTATTATATAAGATATGAAAATTTTTTGTATATATTAATTATAGGGTGTCTTGAGCTACATCTTAAAATAATATTTCTACAATCACAGGGTGGCCCATAAGTCGTTGGTGATACAAATTTCCTTTTTTTTTAAATCAAACACGCCTTATGCTATTGCATTTTTGCATTTTCCATCGAAATATAATGCATGTTTGTAAGAAAAGAAATTCTGGACGCAGCAAGTGCGTTATGGTAGCTAATTTTGATCAAATGTTTCATATTTGAACAGCTCAATTTGCTATTAACCTATAAGGTTGACCAAGAAACGTGTTTTTTCGGGAACACTTTAAGTTTACTTTTGGAAATTTTTGTACATTTTCACACAATAAAGTTATTTTGATGAAACATGGCACATTGTTTTTACTATATAGGTTATACTGGTAACCAAATTTGATGCCTGCTTTCTTAAAAAAACACACATATTTGTTATTAAAAACATTTTTATGAAAATTCACTATCATAACGCACTTGCTGCGTCCAGAGTTTTTTTAAATGGGTTTAGTATGAGTTGGTTACTAGCATATTTGTGATATTATATTTTTTGTTGTTGAAAAGGTTTGTACATATCTTTTTTCCAATAAATTTTTAACTGTATTAGTGGTGGAAGACCAGTGACAGCATGTAAGTGATCATTGTTAGCACACTGAACCGTATGCTATTCCAGATATATAAGTGGAAGAGTAGTGTGTTTGAATATTTTCTGCATTTCCATCAATTTATGTAACTTATGTATCATAAATGGAATAAAGTTATTATTATTATTACATACAGGTGTCTATTAAAAAAGATTCGACCAGGGTTTTTTCAATAACTGTTGAGAGTTTCTAGAAACCTTAAAACACGCCGATTTTCCTGCGAGGGAGACAATTTTTCAAACTCAGCAGAATCTGTAGCATTCAACCCTACCAGAGGTGACCTTCATCCCCTTGATTTCAATAGGTGAAATAGTACCATTTTGGAAAGCAGTGTTGATTCTCTATTCAACCCTGCAAATTTAAAATCTACTGATTTGTTTTCTAGGTTTTTGCTTTGCCAACTTCAAAATAAAAAGTCTGTATGCAACAAATGCCTCCTGGTAGTGAATTTTTAGAGAAATGATCTGACACCAAACATTTTTTAAATTAAATGCTTATAACTTTTTTCTTGTAAGATAAATATCTAAATTTTCGTATGTGTTTTTCATTTTATAACGTTAACCTATGTGCCAAAATTGGTTAGCTTAGCTTTATTGTCTTCTTGGATAAAATTTTTTTTGGAAAGAAAACCCACAATTTTCACAGAAAACCTGGTCCGATTATCCTGGTTAACGACCTTATATAAAAGGTACGTGCCAAATTTTGTCAAAATCGGCTTATTATTTTTTACAGACGGGTCCAGATAAATGGAGCGAGCAGGACTGGGAATAAGAGGATCTAACTGTATATAATTTTTTAATGAATTTTCTTAATGAAAATTCACCAATAAGGAAGCAGATAGCCTTGCAAACAGGACAGCAACAACACTATTTTATAATCCAGAACTCTACTGTGGACTAACGAGAGGTCATGTGAGAAACAAACTTGGATATTTGGCAGAAGAACCAAATGCTGTCATACTGGCAAAAACGACAGGCTTAAGGTAGACAAAACGTTTATCACCATACCAACAGAGAAGTCTGAACTGTTTCTTGAATCGAACAGAAACAACTTGAGAATAATCGCGGGACTTTTGGCAAGACACTCCCCAGTAAGGTATCACCCTATGAAGATGGGTGAGGTGGACAGTGAAAACTGAGGATACTGCACTGAAGCAGCAGAAAGAACAGATCACTTACACAAGACGCTAATTACCTTGGAGGGGGACTCTAACACCTCAGGAAATAGGTGAAATTGCTCCAAAAAAAACTATATAAAAAGTCTGAACAGTTTGGGCAAGTATTAGAAAATGGGGTGGTGCACCAACGACCCATTAGGATCGCAGCCCTGAGAGGCCAAAGACCTATAGGACTTATTGAACAATCTATAACTTACAATCTATATACCTGTGTGCCCAAGATAAGGACGGTCACTATGTGGATCTCCAAAATGGTATCAGATACAGACTTGGTTAAATGAAAGAAAAGTTGCGCACTCAAAAGCACAACAAAACAACGGTTAGGCATCTCCGAATATTTTTTTTTGGTTTTTGAGATATCTTAAAAAATTTGGATTTTTCCACTTTCCATATTATTTTTTTCTGGCCTTAATGATGGACCTACACCAGTACTGATGACACCTCTGCATGGCAACTTTTCATTTTCTTAAATGTAGCATTGCTAATTTTTGAATCCAACATTTCATCTTTGCGGGACCATCATCAACTTTTTTTAGTACGGCCCTAACTTGTTGATATCATATGCTGAAAGCCCTTTTTATTCCAAATTTAGCGATGTGTCACACTTTAGTACCATTTTAGTCTTTTTTCGACCTTAATCAAAAAAATTGCTCTTACGGACCTGTACATAGCTTTTAAACTTAAGTAACTAGCTATATCATTTAAGACAGAACAAATAAAATTACCAAAGCCTAAACACTATAAAAAAAAACAACAAGCAAATACGAACAAAACAACTTAATTTATAGCATCTGTTCAAATAAACTTCCACTATTTCTCAAGCACAAATAGCACCTTCTAACTGTCGATTCTAAAACCCCACTCAACATGTGCGGAGTCATGCCGGCAAATGCTTCCAGAACTAACCTCCTCAGTCCTTGCTCTGTACAAAAAATTTGCTGATATACATTATTCTTAACGCATCCCCATACGAAGAAATCGAGCTGGATTATGTCTGGTGAGCGCGCTGGTCAGGGTGTACCCGAATATGCGCTGATTACCTTATCTGGAGATCTCCTTGAAAGATATTCCTGAACGGCACTGGGATTATGTGCAGGTGCTCCATCCTCCTGTATCCAGCAGTTGCGAATCTTCAGAGGCATGTTATCGAGAGAATCATCTAAATCGGTTTGTAGCAAATATAGGTAGCGCTTTGATGTTAAGGCATGGTGGTAAAGAAACGGTCTTACAATAGTTGTACAGAAGATACAAGCCCCCATATTGAAAGCAAAACGGTGTTGATGCGTCGACGTTTTATTTGAGCGTTGATTGGTTTCAGACCAATAATGAACATTTATTCTATTGAAAATACCATTATTCGTAATCATGCTTTCATCAGACCATATTATTTGACATGAAAAATTAAAATTCCCCTGGCATGTTCTTGTGCACCACTCACAGGATGAGCGACGTCGTTCTTAATCACCTGGTCTGAGTCCTTGACAAATTCTGTACTTGTACGGATGTAGTTTTTGTTTTCGTAAAATAAAATGTGCCGTCGATTTTGATATACCAACGTTTCGTTTAATCCATCGGACTGATGAATCCTCAGTAACTGCCAACAAAACATTATGTACTGCTTTCTCATTGCCGGACTTTTGCCGAGAAACTACAGGATTTTTAAAAGAACCACATGCTTTAAGGTTTGCTATAAGTCCTTTTATTTGGCTGTCTTCTTTCCGGATATTTCTGTAAATACATACGCTCCGAAACAGAACAATTTAGGTTGGATGAAATAAAGCATCTCAACATGTCAAAGTTTTCTTCGTTAGAAAACATATTCACTAGAAACACTTACTAATTATTACACAATAAATCAAACAAGAAACTAATGTGTCAAAAATTAATGTTACTGTCAAAATACGGCTATTGTCACATCCATTTATTTTACAAAGCATACTTTTGTCCTTTTAATGTAAGCTTATTTTTTCTGTGCTTATTCCATTAAATTGTTGTCTCAATACATCCATTGGATCATTATTACATAAAGTGTTAATTGATATAACTAGTTGTTGAGTACTTAAGTTAAAAAGTTATGGACAGGTCCGTCATATGAATTTTCTTGATTAAGGTCGAAAAAAAGCCTAAAATGGTACTGAACCACAAAGTGTGACACATTGCTGAATTTGGAATAAAAGGGCTTTCAGAATATCATATTAGAAAATGAGGACCGTATTTAAAAAAAAAGTTGATGATGGTCTAGCAAAGACGACACGTCGGGTTCAAAAATTAGCAATGCTAAGTTAAAGAAAATAAAAAGTTACTGTGGAGAAGTATCATTAGTATTGGGGTATTGGGGTAGGTCCACCATGAAGGTCAGAGAAAATAAAATGTAAAATCAAAAAAATTCAACTTTTTCAAAATCTCAAAAAAAATTGCGGAGATGTCTAACCGCTATTTTGTTGGGCTTCTGAGTGCGCACCTTTTCCATTTAACCAAGTCTGTATCTACTACCGTTTTGGAGATCCCCATAGTCGCCCTCCTTATCTTGGGGACACTGTATAGGTTTTTATTTGAACTGATCTCTATCCAAACAACTCTAGACTTTGCTTCTTCTTTTATTATATACTAAAATTAGACCCATTTAGTTAAGGTCTAATAGAGGTGTGCGAAGCTTCGAAATTCCGAACCGAACCCGAACTCGAACCGAACCTTCGGTTCAAAAATATGTTCGCACTAGCGATGTTGAAGTAGTTCGAAGTTCAAAATATGTAATTCTTCAAAATAGTTCGAAGTTCGTTGCTCAAAAATACTTCGAAATTTCACTTTACAGGCATTGAATGTTGCCAAAGGTAGCGAATTTGCGGCCCCTTTAACTCGGTAGCGGCGCTTTAAAGTCGTTATCGGTCTCATTGAGTGGATGACGTAATTTCAGGAGATTTCACTCATGCGTATTTTTGACAATAGATGGGACACATTGAGACATGACGGAGCCATTGAGCAATCACAGAATTATTTTTCTTGTATATCCTAGCCTCCCAACAGCTATTTCAGTAACAACATTATGATGGTGGTGTTCGAAGGCGATCAGTAACTTAAATTTTCAGAATTTGAGGATAATTCCTCACTTTGAACCCTCTCTATCTGTTTGTTAAAACTGCCTAGCCAATACTAAGCAACAACATATTTATAATTGAGCTTATCTATAGATCTAGAAATCCTAAAAAGTTTAAAATATGGTTTTTTTGTGTTTTTGATTTAACTTTGACCCATCTGCACAAAGATCAGCACCGGAAGGCATTTTCACCCAATCAACCTGCAAATTGGTCGAACCTTTCCTTTTTGTAAAAGGAGTGGGAATCTTTTCGTGGCATATCGTTCGGCCGACAGTTCGTTGGGCCGACAGATTAAAGTCGACACTACAATAGAGCGGCGATTCGACCGAGAATAAATAATAATAAATCTATTGATATAAGATTTATTCCATATTTCAATTACAAAAATGTGATTTAAAGATCCATATATTATTAAGCATTTATTTTCAAGAAAGTTATCTTTGATGGCATCTACTTTTTCACATTTTATAATGCATAGTTGCACAATTGTTTGAAAATTTATGGTTGAGGGCAGAAGGTTAAGTACTTCTTTTTTTAATAAATGTATATAGACAATGAAGAAAAAAATCATTGGAGATTGAATATGTGGTCATTCCATTAAAGTTATTTGTGTAAAAAAAATTGTTGAGTTAGATATAAATAAATATACTTATGGATAAATTGTTTTTGAAGAAGATATAAATACATATCAAATATTGTATGTTACAATATTGCTAAATTTTGTATTTAAGGAAATGATATACAAACACTGAAGAATTTTGGGTAGTTCGATGTTCGATTTTGCATTTCTAAGAAGTTCGAAGTTCGTCTGTGAACCTTAGACATACTATTTCAGAGGTTCGAAGTTCGAGACAACATATTAGCTTAGGTTCGTTCATAGTTCGGTTCGAACAAAACATTGGTTCGCACACCTCTAAAGTCTAATTACAATATTCGCCAGGTATCCCGCTAGAACCCTACAAGTATTTGAAGCATTAACGATGGAGCCTGTGTAGATTTTAGGTACGCATTGTTGCCATTACCGCCTGATCTGAATTTACCAGATATGAAAAAGTATTTGTTTAAATGGTCATTAAAAAAGTTTAATTTTTGGTACGTAGTAAGATCTTTCCTAAGGCAGGGTATCCACCATTAAAATTTCATTTCATTAAAATAACTGTAATTTTCGGAGAAAAAAAAATTTTCAAACGAAAATTTAAAATTTAAATAACTCAATTTTCGATAAACCTAGAAAGTCGAATTTTGTTACGTAGTAAGATCTCTCCTAAGGCAATATATCCAATAAAATCCATTAAAAGAGCTTTGTAATTTTCGGAGAAAAATTTTTTCGAAAGAAAACTCAAAATTTTCCCGGAAAACCCTGTCAGATTTTCCTGGATAACGAAGTAATCGAAGCCATTAATAAAAGAAAGGCACTTGCCGAGTTTCATCGAAATAGGTTAATTATTTTTTGAGTTTTTATATATATATACATATATATATATATATATATATATATATATATATATATATATATATATATATATATATATATATATATATATATATATATATATATATATAACGGATTATATAAATTAAGTACCTACTTATACCATATTAACCTGACCTAAAATTCTTTTTTAAATGGATAATATTTATGATTTTTAAATTCAATGGCATCCTCAATGCGGGAATTTTTATTACATGAATTCAGTTATGCAGTCTCTTCTTCACTTAACTTGAAGTCAAAAATGCTTGTATAATATAAAAGTTTCGCCTTGGTACTAGACTTAGGTACTGTACAAATTCCAAGGCTAACCAAATAGCACAAAACAACTTGTGATAGTGTTTTGCTATACTTATTGCCAATCTCTTTTATTTTTGGATCACAAATTGTGGAGACTGGTACGCCTGTATGGTGCTGTGCCCAAAGGATGGTATCCGATCACGGTTATGTTCAGATCTTTACAGAACTTTATCATTTTGGATTGGTTTAAGTTAGGATGCACTTCTATATAATTCACCACAGGCTTTATTTGAGCACTTTTATATAATCTATTTAGCTGTTCCCTATTGAAGATACCCACGCCGATGCTGCTTGGTAAACCAAGTTTAACACATTCTTCCATCGCTTGCCAGGTTTCGAGATAATCCCCATCACTGTATGCTTCAGGACCTTCAATGTCTGGCCACAAAGAACTTTTTTTCCGTAAATCCAAACGGCCAGTGCATCAAATATAAATCGACATATGTTAAGTTTAATGCAGTGAGAATCATGGGGACAACTTTCTTCTTTGCATGTTTGCATTGTGGTTATTCCATAGGTTAGTTGTGATGAAGAGCTCATCTCTTTTAACTGCTCCTTGTTTAATCTTCCCTTGAATTGCACTACCAACTATATTCTCATTACCATAAAACCAAGAACAGTCAAAATGTCGATAGCCTAGATCCATAGTATAATATACAGCCCTTTGCAATACGGATTCTTCAACTTCAATCGCTGAAAATCCAATTACTGGTATAAAAATGCCATTACTTAGTTTTAATTTTGAGTCCATTCTATTTCCATCATTTCATAACATCTTTTTCATCCTGTTAAATTAAGATTATTACTTTTGCTAGATTTACAAATATATATATATATATATATATATATATATATATATATATATATATATATATATATATATATATATATATATATATATATATTGTGATGAAGTATTATTTCCTATCTGTCTGTGATAGAAAACGCATAACTACTAAGTAAGTAATTTATTAAATAAGAAAAGAATCAAATACAAACTATATAAATATTTGCTAAAATACATATTTTCACCATGAAATATTTTAAGGCGATTTATATTTAATTAAATAGGTATTTCATACTTATTATCTTATCCGGTTGTGATAAGGTGATAAAATTCCAAGCATGGCAGAGTTTTTGGGCTGGCTGTGAAATTCATATAAAAGGAGAAGCAACACGGGGCACAAGTATAGTATTGTTAATTCAGCTGTTAAGTTATTAAGTCGCCACGAGTCCGCACCGATTCCGTTTCCGTTTGCCGTCCGAGCGCACCTCGTTGGTCGATTTCCGTATCCGAAAATATTGTTATAGCTGAGAATTATCTGTTTTAAGTAATTCATATTTTAGCGAATTTTCATACTTTTAAATCATCACGCTTCTCAGTCCAACTCTCCTCAAGTGAATTATTTCTGCTTTTCCTGACCTTTCGCCGTCCCTATGGACAATTCCCGTATGTTAGATTGTCTTGCATTATTTTTGTGAGGATGCTGAGGATTCACAGCTCACATAAATAATCGAGATATATTCATCTTGGTTTGATCCCGATAGGGACGCTGAGGATTCACAGCCTATCCAGGTCACTCCAAGTGATACTTTCCTTTCCAATTAGCCCTGTACACTTCATCTGGCTCCCGGCTTTCCGCCCCATACAGTATAAGCTCTTGTGTTATTTTAGTGAGGACGCTGAGGATTCACAACTCGCTAAAGTAATCAAGATGTTTTCGTCCCGATTTGACCCTAGCGGAGATGCTGAGAATTCACAGTCCGCATAGGTCTCCGGGAACTGTCATCCCGTCTCTCCCGTCTGCACTTTTTGGTCTCCGCTGTCCCCTGCTTCGACGTAGAAGTTATAGCTAGTAGTCTGATGTTGTCTATCGTTGTGTGCTGCCCTCCTGTCGTATCCTTGCTTGAGTGAAATACCGTCCGTATCATATATACCTTACCGAATCCGTACGCTTCGTCACGCACTGACCGTTACCGCCTTAGCAAGGGCCACGTTCCTATTGATGTTAGTACCCGCATATTGTATTTGTACATATTTTGTAAATATTGTTCTGTGTATATACGTTTTGTAAATAGTTTCAAATCTGAAATATAGGGTGGGTAAATTAAAGACTTTGATTAATTATTATCCAACACCTTAACATACAAAATCTGCTACACCTTTCGTTAAAACAGAAGTGGTCGGATCACGCCGAGTCAGCGATTAAAGCCCGCTCACTCGGGGGTCACTAAATTTAGCCTATATTACCTAAAGGCTACCGAACCCTTCTCCACAGAGTTACCCAGGTACTTTGATCGGTATATCGGTCAGAGTTCAGTGAAGAGGTCGCAGACATCCTCAACAGGGAGTAAACCCTTTAAAAATCTGGCGCCCGAGATCCTCCGATAGTTACCGTCAATCCTGGTCACCGAAAAACGGTCTGCAAGCCAAGGCCTCGTCACAATTTGGCGCCCGAGCAGGGACCTGTAAAATAGAAGCAAACCGGTCAGCGTCCCTATCGGGATCAAACCAAGATGAATATATCTCGATTATTTATGTGAGCTGTGAATCCTCAGCATCCTCACAAAAATAATGCAAGACAATCTAACATACGGGAATTGTCTATAGGGACGGCGGAAGGTCAGGAAAAGCAGAAATAATTCACTTGAGGAGAGTTGGACTGAGAAGCGTGATGATTTAAAAGTATGAAAATTCGCTAAAATATGAATTACTTAAAACAGATAATTCTCAGCTATAACAATATTTTCGGATACGGAAATCGACCAACGAGGTGCGCTCGGACGGCAAACGGAAACGGAATCGGTGCGGACTCGTGGCGACTTAATAACTTAACAGCTGAATTAACAATAATATACTTGTGCCCCGTGTTGCTTCTCCTTTTATATGAATTTCACAGCCAGCCCAAAAACTCTGCCATGCTTGGAATTTTATCACCTTATCACAACCGGATAAGATAATAAGTATGAAATACCTATTTAATTAAATATAAATCGCCTTAAAATATTTCATGGTTAAAATATTTTAGCAAATATTTATATAGTTTGTATTTGATTCTTTTCTTATTTAATTAATTACTTACTTAGTAGTTATGCGTTTTCTATCACAGACAGATAGGAAATAATACTTCATCACAATATATATATATATATATATATATATATATATATATATATATATATATATATATATATATATATATATATATATATACAGGGTGATTGCTGAGAAGTGCTCATTAGAAGTTTATGACCTTCTCATCCGATTTGACAGCTGAAAATTTGGATTCGGGCATTATACGATATTCCCATTCTGATTAAAATAGTTGTACTACTCTAGAACTTCCGGTTATACCGGAAGTCGCTACCAACTTCGTTATTTTAAATGAAACACCCTATATATTTTTGCATTTTCAGAAAGATGATCCAATTTGGGATAGATTTTATGTAGTACTTTTTGCACCTAGCGTTATTCGTTTTTGAAATATTGGCGATTTTTGAAAAATATTTGTTATCACAGCTCTTTTTATAATTTGATATACCCTTGTAAAGTGTAAATCAAGAAAATATATTTTTGAACAACAGATTGCTAGTAACTATGTCTTGCAAAATTATTGGAATGAAAATCTATTGTTTATACAGGGTGTGCGATAATAGCCTGACAAAATATCGAAATTCAAGCGGGTATAATTTGATTTTTTCAAATGGAACACCCTATATATTTCTATTCCAAAGCATTTTACAGACATAACTCTGCAACTTTTATTAACTATGTCCTATACCTAAATAGCATAATTTCGGAGATATTGTTAGTTTCCTGAAGTGATATCTTTAATATCGCAGCAGAGGATTTTAATTCCAATGTTTTCATGGCGTTGGATTATCCAGTTTCTTTTTATATTCATGATGACACGCTGACAATCTGAGAACAATATTGAAAAGTATGGACGCTAAAAAGTCTGGACGCAGTAAGTGCGTTATGGTAGTGAATTTTCATTAAAATATTTTAAATAATAAATATGTGTTTTTTTAAAAGAAAGCAAGCATTAAATTTGGTTACCAGTATAACCTATATAGTAGACACAATATACCATATATCATCAAAATAACTTTATTGTTTGAAAATGTACAAAAATGTTTCGCAATTAACTTAAAATGTTCCCAAAAAAACTAGTTTCCTGGCCAACGACCCTTATTAAAAAACCACCCACCCTTGTGCAATTTGTCCTCCAGAGTCCAACGCACTTGTCAGATTCCTCCTAGCTCAAACATTAAGCAAGTTCTGTTAAAAAAAGAACGTCAATTTATTATGGCCTTATTATTGTAAAAATGTAATAGCAGAACTATTAAAGTAACATGACAATCATACACTAACATTGAATGAATTTAATTCTTATTTATAGAGTAAAGTTACGCTAGATTATATTATATACAGTGAACGGGGAAAAGAAAACAACTTGTGATGGAACCATAGCTGAAAAATTCAAAGTAATTGTTCAATGTGGCTGCCGTTTTGGTTCAAACACTCTGAAATTCTTGAATGTACTCCAGCGGTGGTCGTTCTTCGTATCTCCTCTGGATCTAACTCGGTAAAAGCTTGCGTTATGCGTTGGATTAGTTCCTCTTTAGATTGGACATGCACCTCATAAACCTTGGACTTTATTATACTCCACATATAAAAATCACAAGGTGTCCAGTCCGGCGATCTTGCTGGCCAGTGCCAAGGGCCGTTTCTGCCTATCCATCTGTCATCAAATATAGCATTCAACTGATGATACACACCTATGGTATTGTGCGCTGGAGCCCCGTCCATCTGGTACCAACAATTGAGTGATGAATTTAAAGACAGACTCTCCACAAATGGCATCACCACTGTTCTCAGGATCTGAATATACTTTTCAGATGTGAGCGTGCCATCGTAAATATGAAAAGACACTCGGTCGTCCATTATCATGCAGAAAACATTACAACTGAATCTCTGCTGGAAATTCCTAGTTCGTGTCATATGGAGATTTTCAGCTGCCCAGTAATGCTGATTTTTCATATTTCGCAAACCCTCTCTGCCAAAGTTAGACTCATCAGTCCAGATTATTTTGCTCAAGAATGTAGGATCTTCCTGCACCCGTATTAGTAGGTGTTCGCAATAATTTATCCGCATCTCGTAGTCGCTAACACGGAGGTGTTGCACGGGAATAAAAGAGGAATTATGCATTTTGTGCTTCTTCAATATTCGTTGAATGATCCAGTAAGGTATGTCTAAGTCATTAGAGGCATTTCTTATAGAATTTGTTGGCATTGCATGAAAGTATGCAAGAACTGTGACTTGGCATATTTCCTCATCTTCAAGTTTGCCTCTACAAATTACTCGTCTTGATGTTATACTTCCATACCTTGAAAACTTTGATTGAAGCCTCTTGAACCGGTGTCTGTCCAAAGGTGCCGAGTTAGGAAACTTTTCATTGAATCTACGACATGTTCTTTCAATAATTCTATTGCAGTCACCGTGAATAATGAATATATTCATGATATCTTCATTACTGTAGCGTATTCTACTTCCCATCGCGCGAGCAAGTTACTAATTTTACTGCTGTCACTAAATTAAACTATGTGTCAAATTTGAGTTTTCTCGCCTGACATTGCAACAAAAGCCTCCTATTTCCATAAACGAACTCATGTATAAATTCCAATATAGATTCCCAGTTGGAGTGGTGGATATCTCAGAAATTATGCTATTTAGGTATAGGACATAGTTAATAAAAGTTGCAGAGTTATGTCTGTAAAATGCTTTGGAATAGAAATATATAGGGTGTTCCATTTGAAAAAATCAAGTTATACCCGCTTGAATTTCGATATTTTGTCAGGCTATTATCGCACACCCTGTATAAACAATAGATTTTCATTCCAATAATTTTGCAAGACATAGTTACCAGCAATCTGTTGTCCAAAAATATATTTTCTAGATTTACACTTTACAAGGATATATCAAATTATAAAAAGAGCTGTGATAACAAATATTTTTCAAAAATCGCCAATATTTCAAAAACTAATAACGCTAGGTGCAGAAAGTACTACATAAAAGCTATCCCAAATTGGATCGTATTTTTGAAAATGCAAAAATATACAGGGTGTTTCATTTAAAATAACGAAGTTGGTAGCGACTTCCGGTATAACCGGAAGTGCTAGAGTAGTGCAACTATTTTAATCAGAACAGGAATATCGTATAATGGCCGAATACAAATTTTCAGCTGTCAAATCGGATATATATATATATATATATATATATATATATATATATATATATATATATATATATATATATATATATATATATATATATATATATATATATATATATATAAACATATAAAAATTGAAACTGACCCCGTATATGGGTTCTAGGGGTTTTAGTTCGCGCTCATTTGAAAAAAATTTTGTCTCACCATCGGTACCTCTCTATTAGTGAATTTTTTTAATAAAACTTCACTGAAACGTTAATTTAGTTTTATCAATTTTATTACCGTTTTCTGTTGACACATTTTATTGAAATATATTTTTAAAATATTTTAGCAGAAGAAGCCATCCAACAGGGAATCCGTGATGATATAATTACTATCGCGTCTGGTGGTATTCCATTAGATCCTATAGATTATGGTATAGGCTCTTTAGTGGAACGTAGCGATGTTCAATTCTATGGAGTTACCAAGGATAACCCGATAGATACTGTGAGAATAGGTCCCAACGATCCTAGGTAATGTAAAAGGGTATTATTTTTAACAAAAACAGGTTCACATTTTGCCACAAAAATTTAAAAAGCGAATCTATCAATCCAGTGTGCAATTCCAGAGCAAAAAAATGAAAAGTCTGGACGCAGCAAGTGCGTTATAGAAGTGAATTTTCATAAAAATATTTTTAATAGCAAATGCGAGCAGGGATTAATCTGATTACCGGTATAGCCTATGTAGTAGAAACAATGTACTATATTTTACCAAAATTACTTATTGTTTGAAAATGTACAAAATTTTTCGGAAACTAAACTTCAATCTTGGTTTCCTAGCCAACAAACCTTACGTTAATAGCAAATTGAGTTATGAAATTTGAAGGATTTAATGAATATTAACTACCAAAATGCACTTACTGCGTCCAGATTTTTTTCTTATAAACGCATCATATTTCGATAAAAAATGCAAAAATGCATTAACAAATTTGTTTTACGAAAATTAGCTAAAAAAAATTATAGACCGTTAAACCATAAACTTAACTAAACCTACAGCGAAAGCATCAACTTAACTAAACCGACAGCCAAACCATCAGAGAAAGGGTCTATTTGAAATGAATTTTCTGTAAATATTTTATTAAAATGAAGGGCAATGACGGTTGAAACTAAGACTTCAGGCTTTGTAAAACATTATTCTTGAGACCTTTTCTTTTCACAATCTGTATTTGTTTCACCTTATTTGCCTAAACATTGCCAATTTTGACGTTTCAAATTGCGACTTTGACGTTTTGAGGAAAACACCTTTTTTTTCTTTAACCGCCCATAACTTTTTTATCTTTAAACTTAGGAGTATTATGTGTTTTACATTGACATGAATATATTACCCGTCACATTGGGAATCAATCCTACTGTCTAATTAGACGAGCGTCTCGCGACAGTAAAAACTTGTATGAGTTTCTTGTTGTTTTAACGCAATAAAAGACCTCCCTAACGTGATATTACGCAAAATCCTACCAGCTGACTTTTTTGACCTGCCCTGACATCAGTTTGCCTAATTAAAAGGTAAAAGGAGAAGGAAAATTAACACTGCCATATATCAAGGTTATGTAAGCATAATGAACTTTTCCTTTCCCTTTTAACTTCTTTTAGCTTTTGATTAGGCAAACTCATGTCAGGACAGGTCCGGAAGGACAATTGGGAGGATTGTGTGTACACAGCACAGTCAGGGATGTCTTTTATTTCGTTAAAACGACAAAAAACTCATCAAAGTTTTTACTGTCGCGAGACGCTGGTCTAGTTAGAAGAATGCAATGTTTAATCTATTAATCACATATTATACATACATTTTGTCTTTCTGCTATCCTTGTTTATATGCATTTTAACTATGCCAAATCTCACACTGCTTCGTTGAGTGTTTGTGTGCAAAGATGTTTAGCAAAGTTTTGATGCAACATTGAATTTTCATCCATTGTTTTACGAAGTTTTCGTGAAAAATATTTTATTGAGTCTCCTCCACTCGATTTTTGAGGAAATGATATTTCTATGAAATTTTTCGTGGAAAATATTTTTCTGTGGATTTTTGTAAACAACATTTATTAGCACATTTTTGTGAATTTTCTTTAAAAACTTACTAATGAGATGTGTTATATATATATATATATATATATATATATATATATATATATATATATATATATATATATATATATATATATATTGTATTAATGTTTAAAAATATTAAACCTGAAATAAAAATTTTACAACTATGCATTTAAAATTAAATATCGTTAATAAAACTAAGTAGTCCGGAATAAAGTGCGACACAGCACTGACGTAGCCATATAATTCCAATCGGTTGAGAAATTGGCAGCATATCTTGAATTATATAATGCTTTGCACAACCAAAGTACAACCACTGTAATAAGGCAGGTAGTACCTTGCGTAATACTGACTTCAGTAAAAATATATGCTTCACGGGACAGTTTTAGTATTGCCAATAGAGTTTTGAAAAATCTGAAAAGTAAAAATAAAAATTAGGGCAACAGTACTAACAAGAAATCTAAAACAACATGTCTAAATAAATAGTCAAATGATGTTATTTATATTGGGGACAGGTACAATGAGTAAACTGATACATACACATTCAATATTTTTGTCCCATTGATTTTTTTTTATGTCAACAACACACCACGAGGGCTTACAGCCTAAATACTATCGTACCGTGGGTGTTGACAAGGAGGAAAGAGGCAGCTTGTTAATTCTGGATTTGAAGGTTTGGAGGTTAGGAGGAGAAGGAAAAACATGTACCGGCAAGGAATTCCACAACTTGGAAGTCCTCGGGACAAAAGAGCGGGCATAACAAGATGTTCTATGTCTGGTGACCTGGACATTAAAAGGGTGCATTCGCTCTGTTCCCCTGGTAGATCTGCTGGGGGCAGCAGGTGGGGGAATTATGGAGGAAAGCTCCTCTGAGCAGTGCCCATGCAGATATCTATAAAAGAGAGAGAGGTCACCAACGGCACGTCGGTCGGCAAGGGATGGAAGCCTTTGGGTGAGGGTAGGGTCACCGATGAGACGTATAGCTCTCTTTTGAATGGAGTCCAGGATAGCGAGTGTGGAAGTGGCAGCTGCACTCCAGATGTGGGAGCAGTATTCGAGGTTTGGCCTTATTTGTGAAGTGTATAAGGTATAGAGATTAGTTGGTGAAAAGTATTTGCGAGCCCGGAAGAGGAAACCCAATTTCTTAGCAGCCGCTTCTGCAATTGATGTAACATGTTGGTGCCAATTAAGATTTCGATCCACAGAAATGCCAACAAGAGAAAAGGACTCATTACTTTGAATAACTTGGTTGTTCTTTGTGATGGGTCTAGGGCTGCTGTATCTCTTGTGAGAAAGAAAGCAAGACTTAGTTTTGGTGGGGTTGAATTGTACAAGATTTCTACTTCCCCAGTCTAATATTTTTTGGAGGTCTACGGAGACAGAACCCTCCATGAGTCTGCGATCCTCATCTAATTGGGCTAAAGAGACAGGCTTAGAATATTGTATGTTTGAGTGGAGGGTGCTGTCGTCCGCGTAACTGTGAACTGGGTTGGATGTGCTAGAGAGGAGGTCATTGATGTGGAGAAGAAACAAAGTAGGGGCTAAAGCTGAACCTTGAGGAACTCCTGCATTAATTGGATACAGTTTAGAGGAATGGCCATCCACAACAACAGATATGCTCCTGTTGGAGAGGAAATTTGCTGTCCAGGTACAAAGTTTGGTGGTAGGCCATAGGCCGGAAGTTTATTAAGCAGCGCTGCGTGCCAGACCTGGTCGAATGCTTTGGATATGTCTAGAGCAACAATCTGGGATTCACCGTGTTGTTCCATAGACTTGTTCCAAGAATGGGTGACAAAAGAAATGAGGTCGGCAGTCGATCTGCGCTGACGGAATCCATACTGCCTGTCGTGGATTAGACTGTGTTTTTCAAGGAATTTTAGTAGTTCGGTGTTTATATACTTTTCCATCACTTTAGAGATGACTGAAAGGAGAGAAATAGGCCTGTAGTTGCTAGGAAGCGCTTTGGATCCTTTCTTGGGGATGGGTTGTACTCGAGCAGTTTTCCAGTTACTAGGGAATATGCCTTTATTGTAAGATATCTGAAACAGACGAGTCAGGACAGGAGCAAGTTCTGGTGCGCATTTTTTGAGAACAATTGCTGGGATGTCGTCAAGGCCAGAGGCTTTCCTGGTATTAAGAGAAGAGAGCATCTTTCGTACCTTTTTAGTTTTGAAAATGATATCAGTCATTTTATGCGCGACATTGGGGACTGTTGGTGGTTGAGCATTTGGAGGTGGGTTGAGAGTAGAATTTCCGGCGAACAACGAAGCAAAAAGTTCAGCCTTGCCCAGGGCGGTAGAAACAATTTCATCACCTGAGACAAGAGGTGGGAACGTGCTCTTGCAGAAATTATTCCCAATAGACTTAGCAAGAGTCCAGAAGGGTTTGCCGCCGTTGGAGCTTGAGAGGACTTTGTTTTTGATGTGGTTATTAAACGAGTTTTTTGCCTCAGAAAGAATGCGGACATAGCGGTTTCTTGCGTCGTTGAATGCTTGACGATTTTCTTGACTGGGATTGTGTAGAAGCGTTTTGTGAGCTTTGACCTTTTCAAGTCTGGCCTTGTCACAGGATTTAGAGAACCAGGGCTTTTGAGTGGCTGAAGAGGTTTTCTGTGTACGTGGAATAAATAATTCCATGCCATGCCATGATGAATTTATTGTATCTTTAGCTCACTAATGGAGATATTAGATAAAGGCCAAATCACTAAATCATAGTTAGGTGATTCATTGTTTTAAATAAATTTGATTTGTATTGATTTATCTACAATCAGCGATAATAAATTTGATATAACCTTTTTTAATGGAAATTTGTGAATTTAATCTAACAGAAATAAAACATGCTAGACTGTACTTACATAATCTGTTTAATTTTGACCTCAAATCAAACAAATGCTAGTTATATGATAAAGTAAGGCTATTTTTCACCGTTAATTAAAAGTAAAATCAAAAGAACCCAAGTATATATGATTTTTTTTTGAAACTTCCAAACAGTCGGGAGTACTAAAATTTATAAAAACCATATATTAAACAAAAATGCTAGCCCAAGTACACAACCCTACCCATGAGATGAGAGAAAAATTTAAAATCACAGCATTAAGTAAACAATTTTCGGCCTAATTTCAGGATAATCAATATTAGCGTTTTTTAAATAAAGACTTAAATTGAATTCTCATGCTCTACAATTAAAAGTGCTAAGGAAACCAGAAATACCATAGCAATATATATAACTCAAAGAATAAGCAACTGATTTCGATGAAACTCGGCAAGTGCCTTTCTTTTATTAATGCCTTGGATGAGTTCGTTAGCCAAGAGAATCGGATAAGGTTTTCCGGGAAAATTTTGAGTTTTGTTTAAAGAAAAGTATTTTTCTCCGAAAATTACAAAGATATTTTAATGAAATTTGGTGGATATGTTTCATTATAGAAGACCTTACTACACACTAAAATTCAACTTTCTACATTTTTAGAAAATTAAGTTATTCAAATTTTGAGTTTTCTTTTGAACAAAATTTTTTCTCCGAAAATTACAAAGTTATTGTGATGAAATTTGGTGAATATGTTACCCTGGGTAAGGCATTACTATACATCAAAATTCAACTTTCTAAGTTTGTAGAAAATTGAGTTATTCAAATTTGAAGCATTTAATAAAAATTCACTACCATAACGCACTTGCTGCGTCCCGAACTTTTTTTTTTCTTGAGCACCCCCAATGCATTAAGTCACGAGCCGCTACTGCTTCCCGTATTGTATAGTTTTTAACTTCTTTGTTGTAGCTATGGAGGAATGACATTTAATCCAAAAAATGAATACGTCTTCATTATTCATGGTTGGACTGGCCACAAATATGTTGACTGGTACAAAGGTCTGAAAGACGGCTTTTTAAGCAGGATGGATAAGAATTTCACCATAATTGAGGTGGACTGGTGGCGGCCTGCTAGGCATCTATACTCAGTTGCTGTAAAAAACGCTAAATTTGTGGGTATGTTTTCTCTCTTTAACTCTATTTTTCCACAAATTATAAATGAGCGTGTCTTATTTTTCATCAACGAGACCACTTATTTGTGCGTGCAGCTACACTAGAATACTAAGCAAAAAATTTTCGTTGTCTATAATACACTACTATACAAAAATTATATTATACCCACTAAGCATGGTAACTTACCGCAACGTGAGATAATTTACCATTAAGCAAGTTCAGTTTGCAACATTTCTAAATGTTTGCAGCCAAAAAAACCAATGCAAACTTGCGAATAAAACTTTAACGTAACTTTCAAATATAATATCTCCTTTGCCGGCTTGTTGTTTTTCTCCATTTGTAAGCTCACGTAGAGTTACAATTGTAATGTTTCTGAAAGTTTGTTTTAATTTGTAAACATTTATTTGAATTCCCTCCGTTTTCGTGATCGTGTATGTTCGATAGCATGTCATCGTCGTCCAATAGCAACATAGCAACACCAACGCCAACAGCGAACTGACTCTGACAAAGCGCCCGGCATTAATGATTAATGGCGGTTTGTTTATATTTTTTACGATTTCATCATCATAAGTTGTTATTTGAACTATGTCTATTTATTTTTCTGGAAGTTTTAAAGATTGAACAATCTTATTGTAGCTTGAATTGTTTGAATTTTGGGTAATTAAGTAATTCGTTGTTTGGAGTGTAGATAATGAAACATGGAGTATATCGACAAACATGTCAGGTAAGAATCCGTAAAACAGCTATATACTAAATACATGTGTGAATTCAATAAAATTAGTCAATTTTCTGTAGCATAATTAAATTTTGGTATTGGTGAATTATTCTAAAATGGCTCCATTTATATTTTTGTTTATTTTTATAAAATATACTCAAGGAAAAGGAAAACTTAATTGCTAAATACGAATTTTGTTATGTCCTTAGAAGCAGCCTGGAGATATCTTACCTGGTCAGGCCAATTCATTTTAAAACGTTAAATATGATTGACATATGGAAGCATGAGTCTTATCCAGAGCAAGCGACATCATAAGAACAGTGGAACAGTACAATACCCATCAAGCTGCCAGGATTGCTTATTTTGCACATTGTCGCAGTATCCTATCGTATGGAACATTCATATGGGTTAACTCGTCAGCAGCGGAACATGTGTTTATTATGCAAAAAAGAGCAATAAGCAGATTGTGTGCGTAGGCCCAAGAAAAAGCTGCCCTGATGTGTTCGAGACCAATGGGATACTTAGGTACCCCTCCAGCCATATTCTTCTTCAGTATATGTATTCAAAATATCCAGTGAATGATGAAGCTCGCAACATCAATACCAGGTGCAGGCATGAATTAAAAATACAGTTACACAAGAAGGAGAAAACAAAGCAGATGTTTGATTACTTGGGAATCAAATTCCTCAATTTTCTACCTAATGTTATTAAGATGCTCTCACTAACAAAATTACAGTAGGCCCTAGTGGATGTTATAAAACAAAAACCAAGGTGAAGGAATTTATTGGTGCTCTAAACTAATGTGTATAGTGTTACATATATATATATATATATATATATATATATATATATATATATATATATATATATATACGTAATTCATTGTAGTCATAATTTTGCTTTATTTTAACTCAATGTTTCTGAATGTACACAGACATTGACGGTACTATACTTACTCGATAGGGATAGCTAAGACATATGCGTGAACACTTTCAGAGACTGTGGCCATATTTAAGCTATTTTCGCATTGAAGTGGTTCCCTGCGCTTGATTTATCCATTGCATATTCTTACGTTTGCTTAATTAAACTTTCTCTAAAATCGAAATGAACGCATCATTTTAGATATTTCTTTTTTCACAATAGTATTTGATATGTTGACTTTATTTTATGTCACATATGTTACCACATATTTTATAAGCTAAAAAAATTCTCGCCTCTCAAAATAAGTAATGCTACAGAAGACTTCGTTTTTGTTATTGGTGTTTCACACGTTTTCCTAGACGACTAAGAGTTATTTAGTAAAACAATATCAAAAACAATTAATTGGTATTCATTTATAAAAAAGAATTTTTGAAATCGGTCAATTATTAACGATATCACGAGTTCAAGTTATCTATTTTGTCGCTGAGTTTTGACTAGAACTGCATTTTAGGCCAAACATGGACACTCGCTATATGTCTTGACTATTTCTATCTTGTAACTATAGTCGGTACTTATAAAGACAGTGACCTACCATGTACATTTGCTTGTCAATAAAGTCTATATATCTATCTATCAGCAGAAATGAAATGTGTTGTAAGTCTTTAATTTTTTTTCTAATTAGCATTGTCTTAAGTCGTTCTTTACAGTTTTACAGGAAATATATATTATGTATAAATACACCTATACCTATATTCAGTATTAGTTTGTAACTTGAAATAAATTCAGTTAATCAAATACAGTTTCTTTTTTTCAAAAATGCTTGGACACATTGGTTAGTATTTCAAGTTGCAGTATTTTAAAAAATCTATACAGTATGTACCATATTTGAAAAATGACTTCATCGATAATTTCTTTAAATCAACCCTACGTTTTTGTTGACTATTTTTAAAGTTCTTACATGTGAAGTTGTAGGAAACCAGCAGATTTAAAATTAGTTTTTTTAACGAAAAATTGACTAATTAGTGCATTTCTTATCACAATGAATGAAATACGTTCTTGCAACTCCAACTGTGAATAATTTTTAAACGAGTTGATGAAACTTCCAAAAAAATTAGTGTGCTGAATTCAGAAAAGAAATAGCTTTCAAATGATGTAACACTCGACCCATGTTCCCTATTTAAAATATAAGGGTTGTTATCACCACCCTTAAGGGGTTGATGTGACAAAGTTGAGTTTTATGTCAAAACATGTCCCCCTCAATATTAAAATTAATGTGTTTCAGCGTTTGTTAAAAAAAATTCTCTCGACGCAAATCGGTCTGTTACGTTTTCAATGCGCCATCCTATATATATATATATATATATATATATATATATATATATATATATATATATATATATATATATATATATATATATATATATATATATATATATATATATATATATATATATATATATATAACAGAGAATGAGGGTAGCTAATCATAACGGACATTCGGTGTGCCTAGTGGAGACATTAATTAATAAACTCGTGTGTTATGTTATGATGTTGGTATTTTGGCTGCGGTGTTGACACCATTTACGCATTTTCCTATTTTCTTGTCTTGAATCGGCTCTATATGGCATATATATTCTACTTTTGTTGTCATAACACATACATGATTTGCATTTTTTTAAAATTAACATTACATCTCAATGCTACTCCTGTCCGTAAATCATTTACTATTGTATTTCGTATCTACTGAATGCATTTTTTTTCGTTATATATGTACATACATACATATGTGTGTTTTGTTTCTTTAACGTCGGCCTATTTCCGCGACTATGGCCAATCACCGACGCCAGGGAGCAGTTTCACCTCACCATCCTGGAAATTTTTGCCGAACCCCTGCCTTTCTGTAAGGAGGGTAGGGATCTTTAACGTGCTCAACATCGCATGGACACGGGCCCGCCGGCTTTACGCCCCCTCCAAAGGGCGGAACGTGCAGACATTCAACTTGCTCAAATACAATGCCAGAACCTCGGTTGATGTTAATTGTACAGTATGTAAAAGTACATATGTTGAAAAGATCGTAATCTTAAATACGTTGGGCAAACTCAAAGACCCATTAAAGTCAGATTTAAGGAACATTTAGCACAGCTGAAAGACAGTACTATGGCAGGTCATGCGTGGTCCGGCATAATTGGCATAAAAATCACTACATAGATGAAGAAAACGTGGAGCTCATCAAACATGTTGGACAACCGGCGAAACTGGACGCGTACGAGAGCATTTATATCTCTAAGCATTTATATATCTAAGGCCACAAATAACAAAGTTTGTTTAAATGTGTAACGATTGCGTTTTTATTCAGCATTGTTACTACATTGATGACATAACGAAAACCTCAGAAAACTTAAATAATAGCAGGTAACTTTATCTCTGGAAACAATTCAAATTTTAGTTTCAAAATTATTTGTTGAACATTCGCTAATATCTTTAACTATCCTATCATTCTAGAAGTTTCTCGATAAAGTATGATGTCATCCTAATCTCAGAGAAAGACCGTTGAGGAATTGAAGCGCGTCCATTGTTATATTAAGGGGAGTTCTAGAATTGGACTGCGTCCATTATAGTATTAAGGGGAGTCAATGCTATCTGTCTCTCTCGCACATATGGCTTTAAGATCCAACGGTCATAAAAAAGGGCGAGAAAATCAGAAAGATGGTGACGTAGGTACTTGCTTCGAGAAGCAGTTGGTCTTGGCAAGGAGACTGTTAACATGGTTGAAACTGTCGGGGCTCTTCATCACCCAAAAGGGATGTAATATCTTATCTTTTACCGCTAATATCGCTTAATATAGTTATCAGTGAGTGCTATAAGTGTTTTGATCTCGCTTTAATTTAAAATTAATATTCCGTTTTGAAGAAAAAGCGAGTTAAACGGTCAGCCTCTGTTTTCCGCTATAGTGAAGTCTCTAACGCAATCTCAAGTGCATATCTAAATCTTCCAAATACTAAAGCAAATCACCTCTCAAATTCCGCATACCTCCAGGTACATTTTGGCTGTAGAAGTTCTAGTTAAAATTACCTGCTGGCGATATCATTTCAACACCTATAGGTTTAAAGTACATGTTTACCTATCCTGTCTAGCATTAAAATGGTAGGTAACAACTTGTCTGGTCGACACCTAAGTAAAGCCGTTCGGCCACTTCTTGACTCCTCTCTTGGGAGAAATTAAGAGCCTATGGTGGGCACTGATAGGTGAGGTCTACCTGTGTGACACCCGTAATCAACCAACAGGTGAATGGGGACTATTTAAGTCCCACGTATAGTCCAGCTTTGGTGAGTCTTTTGAGTTTTATCTGTGTGTGTTTTTCAAACTTTCATACGTCATCCAAGTTTTCAACCAATTTTCAACTAAGACTTTGACCCAGCGAAATTAAACTAGACTTTCATCAGTGAGATTGTGGCTTAAAAGTAACTGTATTTTGAATCTCTTGCTGGATATTTTTTCAGTAATGTAAATTCAGATATATCACTGTGTAATTTAAAATTAATGACTGTTTTGTTTACCAACTACCTAACCTTCAAATGTTTTAAGTTTTTCATTTATAATCAGTAAATAGAAATTTGACTTTGTATTTATGTGATCTTCTCTCAGCACTTTTTCTTTAAAGAATAAGACCCACCTGGCCAGGATAATATCTAGGAACTCTAACTAAATCTGTCTAGAAATTTGATCACATCAGTAGATCTGAATGAAAGACGATAACCCCAGGATTTAATGTTTATTTTCGTGCTTGTAATATGCATCATTTAATTTCTTTCTAGTATATATGTAATATTTACTTTTTTTTCTTTGTAACATAATATCCATCACTTTTTTTTATTCTTGTAATATGCAATAGCTAATTTCTTTGTTATTACATTTAATATTTGATTCTTTTTCTTGTGAAATGCAATGCTTATTTTAATGTCTAGGAGTACTGAATTAATTTGCTCCCTCGACAATTTATGTCAATAAATTTAAATATTTACATTTTTTAATATCTGTTAATAATAATTCCTCCCTAAAACCTCTTGAAATTGGTGACGACGTGAGTCAAGATTCTCTATATCTACTATCTAGATTTCGACGAATTTAGGAAGCATCCCAGTAACAGTGTTCTGACCTGAAGGTCTAATAAATCTCGGACTTCGGGCCGAACGACTTAAAAGTCGAGTATCTTAACATCTTCTAACTTCACAAAGTGTTCTTTATCTTGTAAATAATAAATCTGAGAGATGGGTACTTTTAGGTAAGGGTTTAGTATGTGATGGTGACCTCACTATTGTCCGGATTTGGATCCACTTGAGGTCAATCACCAGATATCACGCACGAACAACAACCAAATAAATACGCTCAGTCTTTTATGGTCGTTTACTTTGAAATCCCTTGAACGGTTGCCCTGTCATTAAGTGACTGGGGATTTCAATTCTTTTTTTAGGACGGTTAAAGATGGAGCCCCACCATCTCTATATAGTTCATTGTCGAGAATGTCTCTTTGAGAAAAAATATTACGAAATTGCGAGGGAATAAGTATTATGGAATTTGAATACAGGGACCTCCGGTAACCATAAACGTAGACAGTTTGTTTGTGGTTACGCCCGCTAGGGTGTATTATATATTAGCACAATTTTTGTTGGTAAACTTTTAGAATTTTTCATTCTCTGATGAGGCTGACCTTGTTAATGAAATGTTTTAATGAAAATAATGCACTTGCTGCGTCCAGATGCTTTGTTTTCTTTAATATTCGCTTTCTGATTTAATTCTTTTTGTGTGTTGGCAGGTGGATACATAGGTGATTTTGTAGTTCGGCTACACCGGGATAAAAACATTCCTTTCGAGAATTTCCATCTTGTAGGTCATTCACTAGGAGCTCATGTCGCTGGATTCGCTGGAAAAAAGGTGCAGGAACACGACAACAATATTTATCGCATCACGGCACTAGACCCTGCAGGACCATACTTTAGGTTAAAATTTAACCCTGCTGACAGATTGAGTGACAATGATGCTGATGTGGTTGTGGTAGTGCATACTGATTTTGTCTTTGGTTATATCCAACCTATTGGTACCCTAGACTTTTACCCCAATGGTGGTGGAGACCAACCAGGATGCAACGAAGTAACTAGCTTTAATGACATCTTGGATCAGCGTAAGTATTATTAAAATGCATTTGGAATTTTTTTTCGATGTTATGTTGGCTTTAAACGTGTTCGTTTAGTCACGATTTTAATGATTGAATATAAGCTAATTTCCAGTTGAATATCTAGAAAACTATTTTATTAGTTTTACTTACCTTTATTCGCTTGCTAAAAATTCCTGAATTGGAGAACATTTTAAATTTTTGTACGTTTAGTATGAGAATTTAGGTTTCTTGGCATTTATAATTTTTAGTGATCTCCTCATTGGTGAACTTTTAGTAAAACGAAAAATTCACTAATGAGGAGATCTGTGTTTATATATATATATATATATATATATATATATATATATATATATATATATATATATATATATATATATATATATTTGTGTGTGTGTGTTTGATGAAATTTGGTAGGTACCTTCATTTTGTAAGTGACTTGGAAAAGTTCGTTAGCCAGGCAAATTAGACTAGTTTTTCCGGGAAAATGTTGTGTTTTCTTCCGAAAAATTTTTGTATCTCCGAAAATGACAAAGCTATGACAACTAAATTTGGCATATGCGTTTCTACTATTAAACTTACCCTACTTGCCGAAATTCAGATCTCTACGTTAAAAGAGAAAAGAGTTATAGGTAAAGAAAAAAAAATTGGGTGGCACTGGTGACAAGAACAAAATGTTTTGTGTGGTTAACAAAACCAATTGAATATTACATACAACGGTTAAGTTGTCTTAACGCAAAAAGGTCAAGAAATAGAAGCAACAATTTTTGGAAAATTTTATAATTTTTCTTCTTAAAACGTCAAAGTGGCGATTTGAAACGTCAAAATTTGCAATTTTCAGACAAGCAATCTGAAACAAATACGGATTATGCAGAATAAATGTCGTAATTGGTGTGTTTTACGTAGCCTTAAGTTTCAGCTGCAGCCATCATTGTCCTTCATTTTACTAAAATATTATCGGAAAATCCATTTCAAATAGACCCTCTGATATTTTGGCAGTAGTTTCAGCTACATGGTTTGTGGTTTAATAGTCTATATTTTAGCAAATTTTCGTAGACATGAATTTTGAAAAGATTTCTTCAAATGAGCACGAACTAGAACGCCTAAGAGCTATATACAAGGCAAGTTTCAGTTTTTATCTGTTCACACATATACAGGGTGACTCATTTCTACGGTAAAGCTCAATATTTTTGTTTATATGCAAGATAAGAGCAAAACTTGTATACGTTAATTACAGGGTGTTTTGAGCTGCATCTTATAAAATTATTTTGATAATCACCGGCTGGCCCATAAGTCGTTGGTGATACACACTTTCTTTTTTTTAATAGAATATCCCTTATGTTATTGCATGTTTGCATTTTCCATTGAGTTATAATGCATGTTTATAAGGAAAAAAATTATATCGTTCATTGTTTTTGAGTTATTTCAATTGTTTTGAAACTTCTGAAGTTTTTGGCACATTGCACAAACACATATCACAAATTGTAATAAAAAGGCGTTCGTACTAATAGATAACTGAGCCCTATGGAAATGACACATTCAGAGAGCTTTCTATTTGTATTACTCGTCGCAAAAATCGGGTTGCCGTATACAGGCACTTTCAAATAGTGGCTGAATTTGAACAGTTTTCGCAGAAATGTTTTTAGTATTTCCGTAGAAATCATTCTTTGTCACATTTTTGTGAAATGCTGGTAATTAATAATAATAATAATAATAAATAATAATAATAATAATAATAATAATAATAATAATAATAATAATAATAATAATAATAATAATAATAATAATAATAATAATAATAATAATAATAATAATAATAATAATAATAACGTTTATTATCACCATCTTTACAGTCTTCCTATTTTAACAATCAGTATAACTAAATCTGCATAATAAACGCAATGTTACCTCACAAAAGTTATATTCTTTATGAACTTGAGCGTGAGGGAACAGTGTGCGGAGCTTAAAGTAAATCTAAATCAAATGAAACAACAAGGAGCTACGGAAAATTTATATCCGTTCTACTTATTGAGGCAAATAATACAATCCTTCATTTTTCCATTATTTTCTGTTTATCCACGCACACTTACACATACCCACACACACACACACCGCACACACTTACTCTCTCCCGTATATTCAACCTTTATATGCATACCTCTGCCATGTATACCACTTTACATTATATACCATATCTTACAAACATTCCCTTTTTGCTACCTCACTTATCTACATTCACACACACTGTCAAAAATGAAGCTCAATCAGTATACCTAGATCCTTGTTGGACAAAGTATTCAAAATAAGTATAATCACCATTCTTAATCCACCTCCTGACCTGTTTCTTATATACCTGATACCGTCTTTCATTTCGTATTTCAGCTGGTAATGAATTAAATAACCGAGGTGCAATGTAGTAAAAGCACTTAGTCCCCATAGTTTTCTTTGCCCTTCCAACCATAATATTGTCTTGGCTTCTAAGTCTAGTCTCGTAGCTATGCTGCGAAAAAGTTCTGTCCCTTTTAAACTGCCACTTCAAAATGGCTTCACTATATAGTTGTCTTATTGTAAAGAAATTGGACTCCTTATAAAGCTGTTCAGTGGGATATCGATATGGTCTACCATATATAATCCTCAGAAACCGCTTGTGAATAACTTCCAACGGATGTATGGCAGCTTTATTTGCAGCGCCCCAAGCTAAAATTGCATATCTCAAAACAGAATCAACCAAGCCCTGGTAAATTATCCTTACCCCTCGAAAAGATAAATATTTAGTAAGTTGTAAATAAAAGTTGTCGAATTTTTGTAAAACAGATAATATAGTGTAACATTACTGAAGACAATTTCGGCCAAAAAAAACAACCAATGCTGAAATTAATGCAAACAATTACAGATTACAATTTAAACACAACAAAAGAATAAATTACTAGCCATGTCACTTTGAGAGAAATATAAAAAAATTGACGGTTTCTAAATTGCACTTTTTCTTATTTCTGTCCATAAAGATTTTTGATACGAAAAATTCTAGCAGGTAAACTCTGTTCAAAATATTTACCTGTTCCTCTTGTCATTAAAATGCAGCTAGGCTTGACAGCAAGAATCATATCCAATCGGATTTTACGAAAGCGATTAAATGAAACCAGCGATTGGAACTGGAAATCAAAAAATTGAAATTGACTACTGGATATTCCGTTATTCTATATGGCAGCAACTGCCCAACAATTATTTTTTAGTAACCAGAATGGTATTTCAGTATTTGTCCAAAAAAGGGAATAAAGATCTAGACGCAGCAAGTGCGTTAGTGAATTTTCATAAAAATGTTTTTAATAGCAAATATGTGCCTTTTTTAAGAAATCATGCATCAAATTTAGTTACTAGTACAACCTATATAGTAGGAACAATGTGCCATGTTTCATCAAAAACCTTTATTGTTTGAAAATGAACAAAAATTTCCGAAAGTAAACTTAAAGCGTTCCCAAAAAAACTGGTTTCTTGATCAACCTTATAGGTTAATAGCAAATTGAGCTATTCAAATTTGAAGCAATTAATGAAAATTCGCTACCATAACGCACTTGCTGCGTCCGAAACTTTTTTTCTTGCAAACATGCATTATATTTCGATGGAAAATGCAAAAATGCAATAACAAAAGGCGTGTTCGATTAAAAAAAAAGAAAATTTGTATCATCAACGACTTATGGGCCACCCTGTGATTGTAAAAATATTTTTTAAGATGTAGCTCAGGACACCTTATAATTAATGTATAATTTTTTTTCGTATCTTGTATAATAACAGATATATTGAGTTTTATTGATTTTTTATGCACATTCGACAAAAATTCTGTACCATTAAACGATAAACTCTATTGCTAAGACTACTGCCAAAGCATCAGAGAAAGGGTCTATTTGAAATGACTTATCTGGAAACATTTTAGTAAAATGAAGGACAATGACGGTTGAAGCTAAGACTTAAGGCTTTGTAAAACATTCTTCTTGAGTCATTTTTTTCCAAAGCTCGTATTAGTTTCACGTTCATTGCCTAATGTTTTGACATTTTAAATCGCGACTTTGACGTTTTAGGGAAATCCCCAATTTATTTTTCTTGAAATATCTATAACTTTTTTGTCTTTAAAGCCACAGAGCTAAATGTTAGTAGGTAATTTACCTATAATGATATAAGCCCGCGTACCAAATTTGAGAGATACAATTTTTTTCTAAAGAAAACACAAAATTTTCCGGGAAAACCTGATCTGATTTTCCTGGCTAACGAACTTATTCAGCCACTTGCAAAAGGAAGGCAACTACCAAATTTCATCAAAAGCGGTCTATTATCTTTTGAGTTATCGGTACGATATATATATATATATATATATATATATATATATATATCACGGATCTCGTCATTAGTGAATTTGTTTAAGGAAATTCACTAAAAGCGAAAGCCTCGGAAAGGCGGGGGGGGCTCTGTAATTCAACAAGAAAAATACCTTGAAATTTCTGAAGTCTAATATAAAAAGAAAAACTTTCATCTTACCATCTTACTCAAATGAGGAGCCATTAAAAAACTTCGCCAAAACACCTTTATCGACCATTAATTGAAACTTAACAGGAAATAACGATGGTTCAAGTTAATCAATTAAGACTTTTAATTGGTCGCGACACAGAGAGTTAAATGATGCACTACGTCGCTACTAGCTGATTCCGCCAATGATCGAGCTGTCACCTCTATTTAAAACCTTGCCTCTGGCCATCCCTTGACGAACTCCCTGCGGTGGGATATTCCTTGTTTCCTATTGGCTGCGATCTAACGGAAAACTACTAGAACGTTAAAATGACCACGTCTTCATAATTCAGAGAATTGTATCTCCAGAGGTAGAATATTGATTTTTCCTATCTCCATATTTTAAGGGCTATGTGAAAAAAGTGTCCGATGACGATCCATTTTCGCCCGATACTTCCGTATTTCCAAATGAATATGCCCATTGTATTATTATGCGACGCAAGGAAATTCTGGCCTCGCTATTTATCTTTCAGAGATCTAAAAATTTATTTTCTATTTTCCCACCAATATTCCTTTGTATGAAATATGCTCGCATTTAAATTCCTCAACGGTCGTCTAATAGTATTGCCTTTAAAAATATTTAACACGAGGTCAGACGTGTGTTACCAAGTAGCGAATTTTCATAATTCTTTACAAAGATAGTTTGTTCGCTTATTTATTATAAAAAAATACAATAGCCATTAAAATTTTTCAAACAGTTATTAAGATAATTAAATACAAGCCAATAAAAAAAGCAAAAGCGAACCCAACACATCAAAATTCGATTGATTGGGGAGGTGGCTTGGGACGACATGCATTATCTCCACGTTTTCAATATCATTGTATTGAAGTGTCTTGATACCGAAGGGGAGACTAAATCGCAGGCAATTTTTCTGTGTTATGTATTTTTATAGCTGGACGAGGTTTTTGAACTTAATTTAGAACTTTACCTGGCAAGTTTCGGAACATTTTATCTTAACCAGAGACAGACGACAAATAAAAGACTATAAATCATTGGGGCGCTCGGTTTAAGGAATTTTTTTTCTTATTGCCTTAGAAATATAAATACTTTCGTAACCATCTAGCTTCGCTGGCTGTCTGCCAACATTTTTGATAAGTTTCAGATTTTCTTTATTTATGTGGTGCTTATTATCCCAAATATGTTTTGCGACGTATGAGTTGTCTACACTACCGTATCTCAGCAGTGCCAGATCTTCACGAAATCTAGTCTCAATGGTCCACCGATGGGGAGACTAAATTGCAGGCAATTTTTCTGTGTAATGTATATTTATTGCCGGACAAGGTTTTTGAAGTTCCTTTATAACTTTACCTGGCAATTTTCGGAATATTTTATCTGAATCAGAGACAGGGGGCAAATAAAGGACTATAAATCAGTGGCGGCGCTCGGTTTAAGGAACTTTTGTTTCTTATTGCCTTAGAAATATAAATACTTTCGTAACCATCTAGCTTCGATAGCTGTCTGGCAACATTTTTGATAACTTTAAGATTTTCTTTATTTATGTGGTGCTTATCATCAGAGACAGGGGCAAATAAAGGACTATAAATCAGTGGCAGCGCTCGCTTTAAGGAACTTTTGTTTCTTATTGCCTTAGAAATATAAATACTTTCGTAACCATCTAGCTTCGCTGGCTGTCTGGCAACATTTTTGATAAGTTTAAGATTTTCTTTATGTGGTGCTTATTATCCCAAATATGTTGTGCCACGCATGAGTTGTCTACACTACCGTATCTCAGCAGTGCCAGATGTTCACGAAATCTAGTTTCAATGGTCCTCTAAGTCTGCCCAACGTATTTAGGATTACAATATTTATAACCTATCTCCTAGATACCTATCATTTCAGTAGCTTTATCTTTATCTTTTGTATTAGCTAACAAATTAGTTTTTGTCGAAAAGGTTCGCCTGAAATCGGTTTTCTTAAAAATCCCCTCGAGACCCCTTGTGATACGCGGTACAAAAGGTAGGCAAACAACTTTTTTCTCTATTTTATCTTTCCTAAATTTCGTGTAATCCGGTAACATTTTCGTTGTTCTGTGTCTATTTATTAATGTTTCCACCAATCAATCCAAATATCCGTTATATTTCGCCGCGTTTCTACTGTACTCTAATTATATACTATATTTACTTTTACTTAAGGGAACTTTTATTAATATATTAACCAAGAAATAGAGACCGGCCATTTTTTGTATAAACGTATGACGTGAGTCATTTGAAATGTAACTTAGAGTAGTAGTTCCCTTCCTGTGGACATCGAATTCAAGAGAGTCATTATTTTTAATAACTGGTACATCTAGAAAAGTAAGTTTAGTTTAGTTTTCTATACGGTCCGCATATAGAACTAAATAAAAACTCGCTACCAAAAATGATTAACGATGGGAAAAATAGTTTAAATAGTTGTCATAACCTTATAAAAAAAGACTTGGGAAGACGGTAACAGTTTGCAAATCCAAAAATCCACAAAGATATTGTCTCCGGAAGTTTAATACGCCGGGAAAACAATGAGAAATATATTATTTCGGCTTTCACCGACACATAATCTAGCGAAATGGCTGTCAAATTAGTTTTAAAGCTTGCCTGTTAAACAAAAAAGTTATTCAGTGTTAAATTTACTTGAATTCATTAATGAAATTAAGGATGTTAAATTGGTTAAAGGCGAGGTTTTGATATCATTTGATGTAGCATCTTTTTTTCCTAGCGTGCCCACAAAACAAACGCTAACGTCTTTAGAACAGTTGGTGAAATTGAACAACATAAGCAAAGAGGTCTGCAAATAATATTTACCTTTAACAAACCTTTGTATAAAACAAACTATTTTTCATTTTAACAATGAGTTGTTTGCACAAACTAAAGACACGGCAATGGGCAAACCGCTCTCTCAATTCATCGCGGACCATCACATGAGTAGATCTGAAACGGATTTAGAAAATTAAAGTGAGTATTTTCCTAGTGTATGGTTTTGCTTGTGTACGATATTTTTGCAGGGTTTAACACAAATATATGCAAAGTAGATGGTTTTATTTGAATTTTCCTTAATGAAAATTCGCCTAAAAGAAAGAAAGTCTTGAAATAGAGCTCATTCAGTAGAGCTAATTCAACTAAAAGACAGAACGGTCAATTTGATTCAGTAAAATTCATCCACGAATTAGAAGTCAATAAAATTCCTATTTTATTTGTACTAGTTATTAAAAATAATGTCTCTTTTGAATTCGATGTCCACAGGAAGGTAACTACCACTCTAAGTTACATTCCAAATGACTCATTTCCACGTTTGCACAAAAACGGCCGGTTTAAATTTCTTAGTAAATAGATTAATAAAATTTCACTGAAGTAAAACTAGTATAGAATTAGCGTACATTAAAAAGCGTGGCTAAAAAAAGGGATATTCGGATTGCTTAGTGGAAAAACTAATTAATAGGCACAGAACAAATAAAATGTTGGCGTAATGCACGACATTTAGGAAAGATAAAATAGAGAAAAAACTGTTTGCCTACCTTTTGTACCGCGTATCACAGGGGTTTTCGAGAGCATTTTTATCAAAGCCGATTTGTAGCTAACTTTTTCGACAAAAAATAATTGAAGAAATTTGTTAGGTAATACGAAATATAAAGATAAAGACACTGAAATGTCAGGTATCTATGAGATGCGGTTGTAAAGATTGTAATCCTAAATACGTTGGCCAGACTAAGAGAATCATTGAGACTAGATTTCGTGAACATCTGGCACAGCTGAGATACGGTAGTGTAGACAACGCACAACATATTTGGGATAATAAGCATCACATAAATAGAGAAAAGCTGAAACGTATCAAAAATGTCAGACAGCCAGCGAAGCTAGATGCGTACGAAAGTGTTTATATTTCTAAGGCAATAAGAAAAAAAAATCCTTAAACCGAGCGCCGCCATTGATTTATAGTCCTCTGTCTCTGATTCAGATAAAATAATCCGAAACTTGCCAGGTAAAGTTATAAAAGAAGTTCAAACACCTCGTCCAATAATAAAAACACAATGCACAGAAAAATTTCCTGCGATTAGAGATAAGTAGTTTAGAATTTTTTATTCTCCGATGACACTAACCTTGTTAGTGAAACGATCGCCAGGTCTTTAAAAAGATGTGTGGTGGTGATTTGGGTTCTCCAAGTTTACTTATTAGTGTTCGTCACAGGTTCCAATCTTCACTTTGTTAATGTTTTCACTTACTGCAAGAGACTCTGATATTTTGCTTGACTGACATAAAATAAGTCGTAGGCTTGTTCCTGCCCAAGATGTAATTTTGACGACACTGCTCCAATAATTACGAGCTTCTCTGCGACTCATGTGTTATCTGCCGTTTTAACGAATTAAAAGAACTCCCTGACGTGCTTGTAAATACTTTCGGGACCATGTAAATAATCTCGGCACCATATAAAGATTACTATTTCGTTAATGAGGCGTTAAAAGAAGTGAGCTAAACTTAAAACTTTATTATCAATTAAAATGTACAGTAGAAATTAATATTGCATTCTTTAAGGGTTAATACGAATAATAACATATAAAGGAATCGCGATCGCGTGGAGGTTCTTTAGCTGCCTCTACATGCCGTTACTCATTCGTGGCTCTACTGCTACTACTTAACTGAAGGGCGGTTGGCGGTTCTGGCGGCGCTGCAGTACTTTTCGTCCTTGATCCTGTGTGCGCGGACGCTGACGTTGGACCGTACCTGATGCACGCTCTTTGCCTTTAATATATTTTCTACAGTGCTGTTTATACATAATCCTGCCAACTGACCTTCCTTACCTACCCTGTCACCAGTTTTCCTAATTAAAAGCTAAAAGAAGGAAAAACCAACCCTTCCATACATCATGGTCATGTGAGCATAATATATACTTTTTCTTACCCTTTTTCCTCCTTTTAGCTTTTAGTTAGGTATACTGATGTCAGGGCAGGTCAAGAAGGTTAGTTGACAGGTTTGTGTGTAAACAGTAGCGTAGGGACGTATTTTATTTTGTCACAACGGCAAAAAACTCATGATCGCAGCCATGTTAATTACTATCGCGACTTGTTCGTAAAAAAATTGCAATCATTTTATTTGTCTAACATTTAAATACTTTTAGCTCCGTTATTAGGGTGCCATCACAGTATGAGTCACGCATATTACATTGAGGCACTAATGCGCCCAGATGCTTTTGTGGCTGTCAAATGTGATATAAACCCAGGTCCAATAAAAACTACTGTCACCAACTGCAATTTGGATGATACTGTGACTATGGGTGACCTGAACACTACAAAGCGAGGCAACTACTATCTGCAAACCAACGCTAAAAAGCCTTTCGGTAGAACATATTTGTAATGGTTTAAATCATGCTTATACGTAGTGCTCTATGATTATTTCTTTATTATGTTTTAATAAACGAATCTGCTTATAAATGTTGTTTCTTTTTTTATAGATAATATACATTATCTTTAACTCTGCTATAATATATGACCATAACGATTAAATTCTATCATTTTGAAAGTCTTAACGCAGCAAGTGCATTACGATAGTGCATTTTCATAAGACAGTTTTTTAAAAATCTAGGAAGGTGTGAGAGAATACCCCAGGCAACACAATTGTGATATTCACATCGCTAAGATGTTATTTTCAAGTAACCAATGTGACATATCCTGATACATGCATGTCATGTTTCAGGGATTGCTTTCTGTTACCTATAATTTTGCGCTTACACTGGTACATGCTAGCGACGTTAGCTGTTACTTTTGAGATACATGGCTTACCTTTACATGCCAAGTATGTAACAGCCACGTAGCAATAATTTACATTTCAGAAGTTAATTTTAATGATATGCTAGCGATAATATAAACTATATCGCTGTTCCTTCAGAAAAATAACATGCTAAGCATGTAATTAACACATGATGACCGTTACTTTATAGATTCACAGTTCATATTCACGCCACACCGTTTGTCATCGCTGAAATCGCATTGACGCTTAGTTATTTTTCAACTTTTGTTGTGTGTGACATGTGAGACACGACAATGATATACAAGAGTTTCGTTTTTGTTGTGGATCTGGATTATTTCTTGCAATTTAGGTATTAGGCAGAATTTTTTTGTGTTTGTACATTAAGCATTATCCTGAAATTACAATTACAAGGTAAGTACCTACCTATACAGAATATATCTATTACCCAGTAAGTCAATTTCCTAGGTTAAGTGTATACCTATACTTATTATATGATGAACATCTAATATGTTTGGCAAATCAAATCGATTGTTTACAAACAATACAGCATTTGTGTACATGAATTTAACATGGCAGTAGACAGTATCAGTAAAACCGCCACAGAAAATTGTCTCCTTAAATCGCGTAAAATGTTTACTGCACCTATCTGTTATTTTGTCACTGGTTTGTCAAGAGTTAGCACCAATTTTTATTAATCCGCATTTCATGATCAGAATTACTTTTGTGTTTGCACAACCTAAGAAACAATTGTTATGCTGAGGTGTTTATGTTATCTATTTGAGTTAGAAAATTTTATTGTGGTCCATTTCTTAATGTAAAATGTCAAAAGATAATTTCACTGATTTCATATAGACAAAAAAGATGCGAAACGTAAAAGACAAACAAATTAATAGTCATGCTTCATTGGCATACAGAGAAATAATTTTAGATTGCAATAAAAATAATATAGGGAAGTTGCAACTTTTCAATATGTCGAGCCAAATTCGACTTCCGCTATTAATCATTTCTCACTACCTAAAAATGGTGTTGATGATGCATTAGTAATATCATCATTTATGTCTTTTAATATTATCATCTATACCTCTAGTGGACTCAAAGGTTGACACAGTGTTTTAATAAAACAACAATAAAAATAATACCAATTTTTCTAACAGCTAGTTTTTGAAATTTCAGATGTACTGCTGCAGAACAACCAACTAAAAGAAAAAGGGTGTGAAATTTCTGGTTCAGAGTGGTTCCATCAATCAAGACAGCGGAAACAGGGAAATGACAGACAGGCATATTTCACTAAAGAAATGGAAATTTACAGCTTAACTTTTAATTTATATAGACAACATGGCATAATTGTTGTTTCTATGTTTACATATTCCAGCAAGTTTATTCATATGTTTTAAATTCTTTTTTATTTTTAGATTTGTGTTATGAGAATTTTGTTTTTTTATTTAGTGTTTACTGAAAAAATATTGTTTTGTAGTCCATAAAATACATGTTAACATTTTTTAGACGTTTGCATTTACCTACACCTTTGGAATTAATTTTTAGTTTTATATTTATATTATGAGACTTTGTTTTTTCTATCAATTTAGAGTTAGTTGGAAAATTTATTGTTTTGTGATGCATTAAATATATGATACATTTTTTAGAAGCTTCTATTTATGTATATATTTAGAATTCATTTTTGTTTTTATACTATATGAGAATTTTTTTTTCTTCTTCATTTACTGAAAATGTTATAGTTTTGTATGTTGTATAAAATATATATTTCCATTTTCTAGAAGTTCATCTGTTGTTTTTATTGTCCCATTCATTTTTTTATACATATTCTAGACTCTTAACTCAGATGCAGATTGAGTTTACTATTACCAATAATTATTAGTAACTTAGTGTGTGTGTGTATATATATATATATATATATATATATATATATATATATATATATATATATATATATATATATATATATATATATATATATATATATATATATGTATATAATTTACATGACAGCCATGAAGTATGAATTATATACTGGGAATATATCATAGGACATCTCAAGTACATTATTTAGTTACATGCTAGAGATGAGTCTAGATACATTATTGAAATATAAGTAATTACATCTCCTGAACAGCACAGGCGATGTCTCCAGCATGTTAAGCAGTCATGTCTCTGCGATGTATTGTCAATGTTGGCAGTTGCTGACAGTTCCTAGCTCTGGTAACTTGCATAGACCTTACAAAGTACATCTCTGCGATGTTCAATGTCGCGCTGTTACATGCAAAATACATGATTGTTATGTAGTTGTGTTGCCTGGGCTACTGGAAAGCGAAACTACACGGAAGCAATAAGAACCATCAGAACGCTCTGCTGATTGAAAGTTAGACAGAATGTAACACTGCTGATGTGCATGAAGTGGAAATAACGATCAAGAAACTAAAGAACGGAAAAGGAGCAGGTGTTGACAACGTCCATTGAGAAATGTTAAAGTATGGACCAAATTTTCAAGGAAAATTTTGAGTTTCCTTTGGAAAAAATTTATCTCCAAAAATAACAAAGATATGTCAGCCAAATTTAATATGCTGCTTTATATTATAAAAATCTATGGACGCAGCATGTGCGTTGTTGTAGCGAGTTTTCTTTAAAATATTTTAAATAGCAAATGTATTTCTTTGATGAAAGCAGGCATCAAACTTGGTTGCCTATATAGTAGAAACAATGTACCATATTTCATCGAAATAAATTTATTGGTTGAAAATATATAAACATTGCTCAAAAGTCTAGATGCAGCAAATGTGTTATGGAAGTGATTTCCATAAAAATGTTTTAAATAGCAAATGCGAGCAGGCAGCAATCTGATTACCGGTATAGCCTATGTAGTAGAAACAATGTACTATATTTTATCAAAATTACTAATGGTTTGAAAATATACAAAAGTTTTCCGAAAATAAACTTAAATGTTGGTTTTCTAACCAACAAAGCGTACGTTAATAGCACATTGAAATTTGAACGATTTAATGAAAATATAGCAGATATAGGTTCTAGAGGGTGCAGACCAAGATAGAAAATTTGGTGAAGAAATTGACTTAAATCGATATTTAGTTTTTCTTAGGGCCTCAGATTACAAAATTAATGCTATTATACTATTAATTAATACTATTAATGTTATATATATATATATATATATATATATATATATATATATATATATATATATATATATATATATATATATATATATATATATATATATTGATACCTTAAATAATAAAGCCGATTTTCATTAAATTTGGTGAGTATCTTCCTTTTGCAATTGTTTCGTTAGCCAAGAAAATCAGCTAGTTTCCCCCCGAAAATTTTGTGTTTTTTTTTTTTGAAATTTTTTTATATCTCCGGAAATAACAAAGTTATCGCAACGAAATTTTATACGTCGATTTGCGTCATAACAGTTAAATTGCTTACTAAAATTTAGATCTCTAGATTTACGGGTGAAAAAGTTATCGGCATATAAAGAAAAATTGGAATTTTCCTCTTAAAACGTCAAAGCCGCGATTTGAAACGTTAAAATTGGCAACATTTAGGCAAAGCACGAATACGGGTTATGTAGAGAAAATTTAGCAAGAAAGGCGTTCTGCAAACCCTTAAGCTTCAGCTTCAACGGTAATTGTTATTTTTACTCAAAATATTTTTACTCAAAATATTTGCAGAAAATTCATTTCACGTAGACCCTTTCTCTGATACTTTGGCAGTATGTAGTTTCAATTAGAGAGTTTAACGTTTAACGGTCTATAATTTTTAGCGAATGTTTGTAAAAAAATCGTCAATTAGGAGACCACCACTTTTGAATTTCCAAAGTTTTCTTCAAATGACAGCGAACTAGGCTACTTAGAACCCATATCCAGGGATAGTTTCGGTTTCTATTTGTTTTCATATATACAGGGTGACGCATTTCTCCGTTAAGCTCAATATGTCTGTTATTATGCGAGATACGAGAAAAAATTGTATATGTTGATTATAGGCTGTATTGAGCACACATTATATTATTACATTTTTCATTTTCCATCGAAATATAATGCATGTTTGTAAGAAATGAATCTGACGACGCAGAAAGTGCATATGGTAGCGAATTTCCATTATACGTTTCAAATTCCAATAGTTCAATTAATATATAACGTTTGTTGATTAGGAACTAGTTTTTCGGGAACATTTTGAGTTTATTTTCGATTTTTTTTTACATTTTCAAACAATAAAGTTGTTCTGATTAAATATGGTACATTGTTTCTACTATATAGGTTATACTGGTAACCAAATTTCATGCCTGCTCTCTTTAAAAGAAAAGACATATTTGCTATTAAAAACATTTTTATAAAAATTCACAACCATAACGCACTTGCTGCGTCCAGACTTTTATTAGTGTCTTTTAATATCCATATATTTAAAATATCATTTGTATCTAAGCTGCTAATGCGTTATGAATGGAGGGTTCATTCATAATTTTACTGTAATAATGCAATAAGTAGGCGACATTAACTTAAATTATTACTGATAATTTTCTAACTACAAAAATGTGTATGATAATTGGCTAGTTAACAATAATCTACTAGTGAGTATATCCAGGTTATAAGTGAGGAATTGCATCAATCAAGTATTTAGCATTTCCGCTAAAAAAAATAAGATTAGTATTTTGTTTTTCATTCATAATCTAATGAATGAATACAGATTTTATTTCTATTCTATTAAGAGTAACATGCACAAGAAACAAGTCAATAAACTTTATGTGCTAATTTACATTATTGTTCAAATAAGCCAAAGCAATTGTGGAGAAAATGATGTTAAAGTGGTTTCAGATCCAAATTCTTCTTCAGTGAGTATTACATATTTAGTGTTTGTACAGAAAAATAGAAAGAATGCTTTTTATTTTACTCTTAAAGACATTAAACATAATACTAGGAAAAGCTAGTTTTTGCACGATTCTAGATCAATTAAGGCACGCTGTAGAATTAAAAGTCTGGATGCAGCGAATGCGTTATGCAAGTAAATGTTCATAAAAATGTTTTTAATAGCAAATGCAAGCAGGCATCAATCTGATTACCGGTATAGCCTATGTAGTAGAAACATAGTACCATATTTTATCAAAATTACTTATTGCTTGAAAATGTACAAAAAATTTCCAAAAATAAACTCAAAATGTTGGTTTCATAGCCAACAAACCTTGGGTTAATAGCAAATTGAGTTATTGACATTTGAAGGATTTAATGAAAATTCGCTACCAAAACGCACTTACTGCGTCTCGATTTTTTTACAAACGCATCATATTTCGATAAAAAATAAAAAAATGCATTAAGGAATTTGTTTTGCGAAAATTAGCTAAAACTTATAGATCGTTAAGCCATAAACGTTACTAAACCTACAGTCAAAGCATTGGAGAAAGGGTCTATTTGAAATGAATTTTCTCTAAATATTTTGGTAAAATGAAGGCCAATGATGGTTGAAGATGAAACTTAAGGGTTCGAAGAACACTCTTTCTGCAACATTTTCTTTTCATAATCCGTATTTGTTTCACGTTAGCCTAAACATTGCCAATTTTGACGTTTCAAATCGCGATTTTGACGTTTTGAGGAAAACTGCATTTTTTTTCTTTAACTGCACATAACCCTTTTTCCTTTAAACTTAGAGAGTTCAGTTTTGTAGATGGGTCACTATTTATAATACAAATACGCGTGCCAAATTTGGTTGCCCACTTGCAAAAGGAAGGTACTCAGAAAATTTGATTAAAAGCGGCCCATTATTTTTTTAGTTATCGGTGTGATACATACATACATACATACATACATACATACATATATATATATATATATATATATATATATATATATATATATATATATATATATATATATATATATATATATATATATATATATATATATATATAAAGTTACAAAAAAGTTATAAGCACTTAAAAAAAATTGGATTTTCTTCTAAACGTCAAAGTCGCTATTCGAAACATCAAAATTGGCAACATTTATGCAAAGAACCTGAAACAAATACGGATTATGTAAAGAAAATGTCGCAAGAAGAGTGTTCTGCAAACCATGAAGTTTCAGCTTCAACCGTCATTGTCCTTCATTTTACTAAAATATTTCCAGAAATTTCATTTCAAGTAGACCCTAATTCTGATCCTCTGGCGGTAGTTTTAGTTAAGTTTTCGGTTTTACTGACTATAATTTTTAGCTAATTTTCGTAGAAACATTTCGTTAATGAGGAGACTGCGACTTTTGAATTTAAAAAAGATTTCTTCAAATGACCGCAAAATAGGCCCCCTAGAATCCATATCCGGGCTTAGTTTCAATGTTTATCTGTTTACATATATACAGGGTAATATTATAATTATTATTATACACAATACGAGAAAAAATTGTATACGTTAATTATACGGTGCTGCATCTAACAAAATCATTTTGACAGTCACAGGGTGGTCGTTGGTGACACCCTTATATTATTGCATTTTTGCATTTTTTATCGAAATATGATGCATGTTTGTAAGAAAAAAACGCGAGATGCAGTAAGTGCGTTTTGGTAGCGAATTTGAAGGATTTAATGAAAATTCGCTACCAAAACGCACTTACTGCGTCTCGATTTTTTTTCTTACAAACATGCATCATATTTCTATAAAAAATACAAAAATGCATTGATGAATTTGTTCTGCGAAAATTAGCTAAAACTTATAGACCGTTAAACCATAAACTTAACTAAACCTACAGCCAAAGCATCAGAGAAAGGGTCTATTTGAAATGAATTTTCTGTAAATATTTTAGTAAAATGCAGGCCAATGATGGTTGAAGATAAAACTTAAGGGTTTGCAGAACACTCTTCCTGCAACACTTTCTTTTCATAATCCGTATTTGTTTCATGTTCTTAGCCTAAACATTGCCAATTTTGACGTTTCAAATCGCGATTTTGAGGAAAACTACATTTTTTTTTCTTTAACTGCCCATAACTTTTTTTGCCTTTAAACTTAGAGAGTTAAATTTTGGTACATAGTTCACTCTTTATAATACAAATAAGCGTGCTAAATTTGCTTTGCCTTACTTTGTGTATTTCCGGATATATAATTTTATATAACTTATCCAAGCCACTTGCAAAAGGAAGGTACTAGAAAATTTTTTTAAAAGCACCCCATTATTTTTTGAGTTATCGGTGTGAAATATATATATATATATATATATATATATATATATATATATATATATATATATATATATATATGTATATATATATATATATATATATATATATATATATATATATATATATATATATATATATAAGAAGAAAAAACGGGTTTTCCTCAAAACGTCAAAGAACCTGAGACAAATACGGATTATGTAAAGAAAATGTCGCAAGAAAAGTGTTTTGCAAACCATAGTTTCAGCTTCAACCGTCATTGTCTTTCATTTTACTAAAATATTTCCAGAAATTTCATTTCAAATAGACCCTTTCTCTGATGCTTTGGTTAAGTTTAGGGTTTAACGGTCTATAATTTTTAGCTAATTTTCGTAAAAAAATTTCGTTAATGAGGAGAGCGCGACTTTTGAATTTTAAAAAGATTTCTTTAAATGAACGCAAACTAGGCCCCCTAGAATCCATATCCGCGCTTAGTTTCAATTTTTATCTGTTTACATATATACAGGGTGGTGCATTTTTACGGTAATATTATAATTGTTATTATACACAATACGAGAAAAAATTGGATACGTTAATTATAGGGTGTCTTAAGCTGCATTAATAAGATCATTTTGACAATCACAGGTAGTCGCTGGTGAACCCTACAATTGTTTTTTAAACACCCTTATATTATTGAATTTTTGCATTTTTTTATCGAAATATGATGCATGTTTGTAAGAAAAAAACTCGAGACACAGTAAGTGCGTTTTGGTAGCGAATTCCTCAAATTTCAATAACTCAGTTTGCTATTAACCTAAGGTTTGTTGGCTAGGAAACCAGTTTTCTCGGAAATATTTTAAGCTTATTTTTGGAAAATTTTGACACATTTTCAAACAATAAGTAATTTTGATGAAATACGGTACATTGTTTCTACTATATAGGTTATACCGGTAAGCAGATTGATGTCTGCTTGCATTAGAGTGACATATTTGCTATCAAAAACATTTTTTATGAAAATTCAGTTACATAACGCACTTGCTGCGTCCAAACTTTTTATTTATTACGTGCATACTCCAGTCCAAAAATTTATTTTTTCAAAGAAATTGGGAACAAAGAATTGATGATTGTCCTTTGTATAGTTGTCTTTGCAATGAATCTGCGCTTTTCTAGAACAATACCTATTGAACAGCTTTAACATCTAGATGTTTAACTACAATTTAAAATTCACCACATGACCTATCTATACTTTGTCAAAGTTACAACTTTCACCCCACTAAATTTATATTTGAATACTTAATACTTTGCTAAAGTAATAGATACTTTGTCCAAAACCACCTCAGAATGAATATTTCACCGACATATGATACATAATTGAAAAGCTCCTAGATAGCGCATTTCAACAAGCTCAAAACTCAATATGGGTGTCATAAGAAAAACAAAAGTCGAAAAACGTAAGTGAAAAACAAAAAAGAAACGGTTGTCACTGTTCCTACTTGAATATGCGTCTTCAAAAAGTATCTTAGAGAAGTAAAGGTCCTAACAGTCTCAGATGAAAGGTAACTCAGCTAGGGCGCAAGATCAATTTCATTATATTTTTGTTTTTCTCAAATGACTCTAAAACGATCAAACTTAGCCTTGATTTCTGAACATATCTGAAATAAGCACAAAATTTGCTAGATCTTTCCCCAATTAAACTATATTGTAGCTATGACAGTGTCCGAGATGCTAATGGTGAGCATCGAATTTGGGACATACCCTATATATATATATATATATATATATATATATATATATATATATATATATATATATATAATATATATATATATATATATATATATATATATATATATATATATATATATATATATATATATATATATAGGGTGGCGCATTGAAAACGAAACAGACCGATTTGCGTCCAGAGAATTTTTTTAAGAAAGGCTGAAACACGTCAATTTTAATATTGAAGGGGACATGTTTTGACATAAAACTAAACTTTGTCACATCAACCCCTTAAGGGTGGTGATAACAACCCTTCTGTTTTAAATAGGGAATATGGGTCGAGTGTTACATCATTTGAAAGATATTTCTTTTCTGAATTCACCACACTAATTTTTTTGGAAGTTTTATAAACTGGTTTAAAAATTATTCACAGTTGGAGTTTCAAGAACGCATTTCATTCATTGTGATAAGAAATGCACTTATTAGTCAATTATTTGTTAAAAAACTAAAAAACAAAACCAAACGTTTAGAAATGTTTATTCAGTTAAGTAAGGGTTCAAATTGTTGACCACCAGCTTCCATACAAAAGTACAAATTTTGTTCAAAACGAGCTCTGACATTATGGAGCATTTGTGGAGTTATTAGACGGCATTCTTCAACAATCCGTCGTCGTAATTCTTCCAGAGACTCCGGTTCTGTTGCGTAAATGCTACTCTTTAAATGACCCCATAGAAAGAAGTCTAAAAGAATGAAATCCGGTGATCTAGGGGGCCACTCAATAGCACCTCTACGCCCAAAACATTGCTCTCTCTCCTCAAAAACTCTAACACGATGTGGAAAATGCGGAGGAGCTTCATCTTGTTGAAACACTAATTGATTTTCTTGATAGCGATCATCATTTTCAACAATGTCAATTAGTAGAGGGTAAAGGATATCTTCTAGTAACTCCAAATACGTTTCGCCACTCAAATTTCTATCAAGAAAAATTGGTCGGATTAAACGGTCTCCACAAATGACAGTCCAGACATTCAATTTCTATGGAGTTTGAGTGTGGACTTCGTGAAAATTTCTTGGATTATTATCTGCCCAATAACGACAATTATGACGATTGATTGTAGAGTTTAATAAAAACGTACACTTGTCTGAAAAACAGATACTGAACAGAAAGTTCCTGTTATCAGCTATTCATGAAGTCATAACTTCACAAAACTCCAGCCGCTGATCAAAATCACCTTCATTCGGTTGTTGTACAAGATGAATTTTATACGGCTGATATGATGCTTCAATATTCGCTGAATAGTTCTTCTTTTGATGTTTGAAACAGTGGCCAATTTTCTCGTGCTCAAAGTTGGGTTTGCAGCAATTTGTCCTAAAACTTCAATATATTTTGTTGGCTACTGAACCACTTTATTGAAACTTTGCAACTAACTCCAAAATATATTTTCTGTTAACATGTCTGTTTGGATGTCGTTTATTAAACAAATTTGCGGTACGGTTGGCACAGTCTTCGTTTTTGAAAAAAAAGAGTAATTATTTCAACTCTTTTTTCTACAGAATACACCATTGTGAAATTAATTTTCGGTATTACTATCAAGTATCAAACCGGACCGATAAACTGAAATAATAAACCGCATTCCTCTCATTCCGATAAGAAATGTTCTGATAGTCAATTTTTTGTTTACAAACCAACAAAACATTGACTATCAGCACATTTCTTATCGGAATGAGTGAAATACGTTTTGGCATCTTCAACTGTGAATAATTTTTAAACAAGTTGATAAAACTTCGAAAAAAATTAGTGTGCTGAACTTAGAAAAGAAAGATTTTTTAAATTATGTAACACTCGACCCATGTTCCCTATTTAAAATATAAGGGTTGTTACCACCCTTAAGGGGTTGACGTGGCAAAGTTTTATGTCAAAATTTGTCCCCCTCAATATTAAAATTGACGTATTTCAGCATTTCTTAAAAAAAAATTCTCTGGACGCAAATCGGTCTATTTCGTTTTCAATGCGCCACCCTATATATATATATATATATATATATATATATATATATATATATATATATATATATATATATATATATATATATATATATATATATATATATATATATATATATATATATATATATATATATATATATATATATATATATATATATATATATATATATATATATATATATATATATGTATCTCAAAAAGTAACCAAGTTATTCTGATGAAATTTAAGACGTATGTTTCCTTGATAAGGGCTTTGCTATATGCAAAAACTAAATAATCTGGGTTGATAGAAAATTGAGTTATCAAAAATTGAATCCTTTAATGAAAATTCGGTACCATAACGTACTTGCTGCGTCCCAAATTTTTAGGAATGAACCGACGGCTTTACACCCCCTCTGAGGGATGGAACGCGCTGACATTCAACTTGCTCAAATACAATGCCACAACCTCATTTCATGTTAATTGTACAGGATGTAATGAAAAAGTGGAAGGGGAACCCTGGGAATCGAATCCAGTACCCTTCCGTTCAAGACACACATTCTTACCCCTAGACCAGCGAGGCTCGTACTACGTATGTACCAAACTTAAGATCCTAGCTGTATGGCAAGTTATGTCAGACATAAATGTTTTACAAAAATTGTCAAATCTTTAAAGGTTTATCAAACCACAATCTAAAAAAAAATGTGTTGTGAAGATACAATGGGCGAGTTCACCAGGCGCCAGTAGCTGAATTGGTATGTCAAAAAATGTTGACAAATGTTATTGTCATTTTGACATTTGTCCTTTTTTTACGATTGTCAACATTTTTTAACATAACTATTCAGCTGCTGACAGATACAGGTGCTTGTTGAACCCGCCCAAAGTAACAGTATAATGACTTGATTTTTCGATAAAGTTTCGATAAAAAAAGTTTCTTCAGATGAGTGCGAATTTGGGTCCCTAGAACCCAAAACCAAGCTCCGTTAAAATTTTATATGTTTATATAATATATATATATATATATATATATATATATATATATATATATATATATATATATATATATATATATATATATATAAAGACATATAAAATTTTAACGGAGCTTGGTTTTGGGTTCTAGGGACCCAAATTCGCACTCATCTGAAGAAACTTTTTTTATCGAAACTTTATCGAAAAATCAAGTCATTATACTGTTACTTTGGGCGGGTTCAATAAGCACCTGTATCTGTCAGCAGCTGAATAGTTATGTTAAAAAATGTTGACAATTGTAAAAAAAGGACAAATGTCAAAATGACAATAACATTTGTCAACATTTTTTGACATACCAATTCAGCTACTGGCGCCTGGTGAACTCGCCCATTGTATCTTCACAACACATTTTTTTTAGATTGTGGTTTGATAAACCTTTAAAGATTTGACAATTTTTGTAAAACATTTATGTCTGACATAACTTGCCATACAGCTAGGATCTTAAGTTTGGTACATACGTAGTACGAGCCTCGCTGGTCTAGGGGTAAGAATGTGTGTCTTGAACGGAAGGGTACTGGATTCGATTCCCAGGGTTCCCCTTCCACTTTTTCATTACATCCTGTACAATTAACATCAAATGAGGTTGTGGCATTGTATTTGAGCAAGTTGAATATCTGCGCGTTCCATCCCTCAGAGGGGGTGTAAAGCCGTCGGTTCATTCCTAAAAATTTGGGACGCAGCAAGTACGTTATGGTACCGAATTTTCATTAAAGGATTCAATTTTTGATAACTCAATTTTCTATCAACCCAGATTATTTAGTTTTTGCATATAGCAAAGCCCTTATCAAGGAAACATACGTCTTAAATTTCATCAGAATAACTTGGTTACTTTTTGAGATATATATATATATATATATATATATATATATATATATATATATATATATATATATATATATATATATATATATATATATATATATATATATATATATATATATATAGGGTGGCGCATTGAAAACGAAATAGACCGATTTGCGTCCAGAGAATTTTTTTTTAAGAAATGCTGAAAAAATTGACTATCAGAACATTTCTTATCAGAATGAGAGGAATGCGGTTTATTATTTCAGTTTATCGGTCCGGTTTGATACTTGATAGTACTACTGAAAATTAATTTCACAATGGTGTATTCTGTAGAAAAAAGAGTTGAAATAATTACTGTTTTTTTTTTCAAAAGCGAAGACTGTGCCAACCGTACCGCAAATTTGTTTAATAAACGACATCCGAACAGACATGTTAACAGAAAATATATTTTGGAGTTAGTTGCAAAGTTTCAATAAAGTGGTTCAGTAGCCAACAAAATATATTGAAGTTTTAGGACAAATTGCTGCAAACCCAACTTTGCGCACGAGAAAATTGACCACTGTTTCAAACATCAAAAGAAGAACTATTCAGCGAATATTGAAGCATCATATCAGCCGTATAAAATTCATCTTGTACAACAACCGAATGAAGGTGATTTTGATCGGCGGCTGGAGTTTTGTGAAGTTATGACTTCATGAATAGCTGATAACAGGAACTTTCTGTTCAGTATCTGTTTTTCAGACAAGTGTACGTTTTTATTAAACTCTACAATCATTCGTCATAATTGTCGTTATTGGGCAGATAATAATCCAAGAAATTTTCACGAAGTCCACACTCAAACTCCACAGAAATTGAATGTCTGGACTGGCATTTGTGGAGACCGTTTAATCGTACCAATTTTTCTTGATAGAAATTTGAGTGGCGAAACGTATTTGGAGTTACTAGAAGTTATCGTTTACCCTCTACTAATTGACATTGTTGAAAATGATGATCGCTATCAAGAAAATCAATTAGTGTTTCAACAAGATGAAGCTCCTCCGCATTTTTCACATCGTGTTAGGGAGTTTTTGAGGAGAGAGAGCAATGTATTGGGCGTAGAGGTGCTATTGAGTAGCCCCCTAGATCACCGGATTTCATTCTTTTAGACTTCTTTCTATGGGGTCATTTAAAGAGTAGCATTTACGCAACAGAACCGGAGTCTCTGGAAGAATTACGACGACGGATTGTTGAAGAATGCCGTCTAATAACTCCACAAATGCTCCATAATGTCAGAGCTCGTTTTGAACAAAATTTGTACTTTTGTATGGAAGCTGGTGGTCAACAATTTGAACCCTTACTTAACTGAATAAACATTTCTGAACGTTTGGTTTTGTTTTTTAGTTTTTTTAACAAATAATTGACTAATAAGTGCATTTCTTATCACAATGAATGAAATGCGTTCTTGAAACTCCAACTGTGAATAACTTTTAAACGAGTTTATAAAACTTCCAAAAAAATTAGTGTGGTGAATTCAGAAAAGAAATATCTTTCAAATGATGTAACACTCGACCCATATTCCCTATTTAAAATATAAGGGTTGTTATCACCACCCTTAAGGGGTTGATGTGACAAAGTTTAGTTTTATGTCAAAACATGTCCCCTTCAATATTAAAATTGACGTGTTTCAGCCTTTCTTAAAAAAATTCTCTGGACGCAAATCGGTCTGTTTCGTTTTCAATGCGCCACCCTATATATATATATATATATATATATATATATATATATATATATATATATATATATATTTATACGGTATGTCCCAAATTCGATGCTCACCATTAGCATCTCGGACACTGTCATAGCTACAATATAGTTTAATTGGGGAAAGATCTAGCAAATTTTGTGCTTATTTCAGATATGTTCAGAAATCAAGGCTAAGTTTGATCGTTTTAGAGTCATTTGAGAAAAACAAAAATATAATGAAATTGATCTTGCGCCCTAGCTGAGTTACCTTTCATCTGAGACTGTTAGGACCTTTACTTCTTTAAGATACTTTTTGAAGACGCATATTCAAGTAGGAACAGTGACAACCGTTTCTTTTTTGCTTTTCATTTACGTTTTTCGACTTTTGTTTTTCTTATGGCACCCATATTGAATTTTGAGCTTGTTGAAATGCGTTACCTAGGAGTTTTTCAATTATGTATCACATGTCGGTGAAATATCCATTCTGAGGTGTTTTTGGACAAAGTAGATTCTAGGGGGCCTAGTTTGCGCTCATTTAAAGAAATCTTTTTAAAATTCAAAAGTCGCGGTCTCCTCGTTAACGAAATGTTTCTACGAAAATTAACTAAAAATTATAGACCGTTAAACCCTAAACTTAACTAAAACTAGCGCCAGAGGATCAGAGAAAGGGTCTATTTGAAATGAAATTTCTGAAAATATATTAGTAAAATGAAGGACAATGAAGGTTGAAACTGAAACTTAAGGATTTGCAGAACACTCTTCTTGCGACATTTTCTTTACATAATCCGTATCTGTTTCAGCTTCTTTGCATGTTGCCAATTTTGACGTTTAGAATCGCGACTTTGACGTTTTGAGGAAAACCCTTTTTTTTTTCTTTAAGTGCTTATAATTTTTTGTAACTTTATATATATATATATATATATATATATATATATATATATATATATATATATATATATATATATATATATATATATATATATATATATAAGGAGAAGGGTTAAGGGCAAAGCCGCAAGGAGACAACCGCATACACGTGTTTCAAGCTTATTAGCCATCATCAGTGCGGTATAGCCAGGTGAAGATGGGAACACTCTGGATGACGTTGCCAAAATACAAGGAGTCACAACAGGCAACCAGTGCACATTTGCAGCAACATTTGGAAGACCCTCAATCCGAGGGAAACAACCAAAATAGTCACGGAGGCAAAGAAATCACCAGCGTGAGCATCTGAGCCCAGCAAGTTATATTAACTATAACCCTTCTCCTTGTATAGTACAGAAAAAAATGTTGACAAATGTTATTGTCATTTTGACATTTGTCCTTTTTTTACGATTGTCAACATTTTTTAACATAACTATTCAGCTGCTGACAGATACAGGTGCTTATTGAACCCGCCCAAAGTAACAGTATAATGACTTGATTTTTCGATAAAGTTTCGATAAAAAAAGTTTCTTCAGATGAGTGCGAATTTGGGTCCCTAGAACCCAAAACCTAGCTGTGTTAAAATTTTATATGTTTATATAATATATATATATATATATATATATATATATATATATATATATATATATATATATATATATATATATATATATATATATGTATGTATGTATCCGAGCGATAACTAAAAAAATACTAAACTGATTTTAATCAAACTTATAAAAAATCTTGTTTGGGCAAAAATCGAGGTCGAGTTCGTTAATCAGCCTTTATGCTCTAGTTTTTCCAGGCAAAACTTTTTGAAAACGCTATATTTTTTCAATGATTACGTGAGTGGAAAGAAAATGTTCACATATATAGGGCATTCAAAGATCTTCTCAAATATTAATTTTGAGGCGTTTCTCTCAACACAAATTTAAGTTATCCTGAATTAAAGAAATTTAAAAGCTACGACACGCTCCTAAAAGTTTATTACGGCGTTGTATAATGTGCGTGGGAGAGGTTGACATAAGCGATGTCTTAGTTTGTTTTCTTTGAAGGTTGGAAAGCTACAAAATCTGCCTAGTAAATTGAAACAGCGAGAGTTATCAGTTTCAAAATTCTGTTACACAAACTTGGGAGCTTTCCCTCGTTAGGAAAAAGAGCGGTAATATTTAATTCTATAATTGATTTGTTATTCAAAAAGCTATATGGTAAAGTCGGCAGCTAAAGAGCTTAAGCCTGATTTCAAGTTGTGCTCCAAACAATAACTAAATAAAAACCTTATAAGTTGAATAAAACTTTTACAATTATCTATTTTTTTTGCGAATTTAGTCCATAGATTTGGCATTCTGAAATGACCAACAACACAATGCTTAGTCACGTGGTCATAAATTCAATTGCTATTGGTCTGTTCTGTTATTTGCATTCTTATAGCAAAATGGCGCGGTTTATGCATCATATGTGATATCAAATTATATTAGTGAATTTTCGTAGAAAAAATTCACTATTGGGGAGATCCCGACTTTTGAATTTTGAAAAAATTTTTGCAAATGAGCGCGAACTAGGACCCCTAGAACCCATATCCGGGGTCAGTTTCAATTTTTATATGTTTATATATATATATATTTATATATATATATATATATATATATATATATATATATATATATATATTTATATATATATATATATATATATATATATATATATATATATATATATATATATATATATATATATATATATATATATATATATATATATATATATATATATATATATATATATATATATATATATATATATATATATATATATATATATATATATATATATATATATATATATATATATATATATATATATATATATATATATATATATATGTATCACACCGATAACTCAAAAAATAATGGGCCGATTTTGATAAAATTTGGCATCAACCTTTCTTTTGTTAATAGCTTGGATAAGTTCGTTAGTCAGGAAAATCGGACGAGGTTTTCCGGGAAAATTTTGAGTTTTCATTCGAAAAAAATTCATATCTCAAAAAGTAATAAGCCGATTTTAATAAAATTTGGCACGTACCTTCCTTTTGTAAATGGCTTTGACATGTTTGTTAGTCAGGAAAATCGGACGAGGTTTTCCGGGAAATTTTTGAGTTTTCATTCGAAAAAAATTCATATATCAAAAAGTAATAAGCCGATTTTAATAAAATTTGGCACATACCTTACTTTTGTAAATGGCTTTGACATGTTTGTTAGTCAAGAAAATCGGACGAGGTTTTCCGGGAAAATTTTGAGTTTTCATTTGAAAAAAATTCATATCTCAAAAAGTAATAAGCCGATTTTAATAAAATTTGGCATGTACCTTCCTTTTGTAAATGGCTTTGACAAGTTCGTTATTTAGAAAAATTTGACGAGGTTTTCCGGAAAAATTTTTAGTTTTTATTTGAAAAATTTTTTTATCTTAAAAAATATAAAATCTATGATAACCAAATTTGGTAGGTAGGTTTACGATATAAAAAGTAAACTATACACCAAAATTTAGATTTCTATGTTACAAGAAAAAAAAGTTATAATAAAATATTTTTTTATTATTTTAGTAAAGGAACCAAATAGGTAGATTTTCCAAAAGCATGTTACTATGATGATAACAAAGGTACGTTATTAGCGTATTTTTCGTAAAACTAAAAATTCACTAATGGGGAGATCTGTGTTTATATATATATATATATATATATATATATATATATATATATATATATATATATATATATATATATATATATATATATATATATACTATATATGGTTTGCCGGTGTCGCTTGTTCTTGGCGAATAAAAGTGAAATTGCCTGAGAAGTAGATATTGTTAATTTGTGGTTCAAAGTTAGTGGGTGAGTTGCAGCCTATTTCGTAGTATACTGTACTTTTTACATGTAAAAATAGTCAGCAATTGTATTATATACATAGTTTGAGTTGATGGATATAAGGCTATAAGTTGAAAAAGGAAGAAAGATATAGTCGTCCTATTTTGGTGATAATACCCACAATTTATCTCTTCATTTAATTCGATAAACAGCTGAGAGAAATAAACGAGATATAAATGACTGACGGAGAAAATATAACCAACAAACAAATTTATGACACATTACAACAGATGAAAATAGACTTTAGGGCCCATGTGGATGAGCTCAAAGAATCATTTACAAATAAACTAATTGTTGCTGATCAAGAAATAGAAAATCTTAAAAGGGAGAATGATGTATTAAATAGAAGATTGGAGACGCTAGAAAAAAGAATAAAGAAGAATAATATCATTATCTTCGGAATAAAATGTGTGGAATATAACAAAGAGGAGCTAACTACTTTTGTTATAAGGAAAATTGAGGCTTTGTTGGATATTGCCATTAACACGGCTTTAGTAAGCGATGTATACTCCATAGGTAAAAGTCAAATAAGCAAGCCTGTCATTATTGAGTTCGTCTCTCCCCGAGAGAAATCCAAAATCCTTAATGACGTAAGAAAACTAAAAGGTACTCAAATATTCATTCAGAAAGACCTTACACGGCAGGAACAACTAGAGAACAAAGTCCTGAGGAAACAGCTCAAGTCCGCTAGAGAGAATAAGCTTAATGCATACATAAGGAATGGCAAGTTGATGGTAGATGGAGAGGAGTACAAACCAGATGAACTGAATTACACCACTGCCCCTTCCCAAGAAGATAAGAGAGCTGAGATCAGCGAAACATCAAATAGTACACCTGGAACACCAACACTGGGGGAGTTTGGCCTGGAGTCTGCAGTCAACATTGCAAAGCAGAGCGGCACACCTTCAGTGGGGCCACTATCAGCATCTCAAAAACATCCAGCGACTGCAGCTGATAAAAAGATTTTGCGAAGTCACGCAAGTCAACAAGGTCATTCAGGTTCGGGAACTGCCACACTGGTCGCCAAAATCGACACTTTAAGGAGGAGAGGTGACGAAATTAGGAGGAGGTGAGGACTGACTCGTAGTGTGAGATTTATGTAAGTTTAGATTGCTATGTTCTTTTTGTATGCGATGTGTGTGGGTACTTAATTTGTGTGACTAGTTTAGATTTTGTCATTTATTGTCAGATAAATTTTTAGTTTTGCTTAAAGATTGACTCTGAATCCTTGTTATAAGTTTATGATAGCTTCTTCGCTTTGCTGTCAGTTATATACGATGGATCCTTACATAAGAGATTTTGTTGCGCAAGAAATAGAGACCCATGTCTGTGAAGACATACCAGAGTGTGTCCGTATGTTTGATATGCACAAGCTTAAAATCTTCCACAGTAATATTAGAAGCTTAGCAAAAAATTTTGATGAACTGAAAGTTGTTTTGAATGCGCTTGAAAGTGGGTTTGATTTGATTGTTTTAACCGAGACGTGGATTTTACATGAAACTGGCAGCTTTAGTATTGCAGGTTACGATATGATATATAATGGCGGTAACTACAATCAGAATGATGGTGTGATGGTATATATTAAAAAAATATATAATTATGATTATCATATATTGCAGCTGGATGCGTTTAGGGTTGTTAGGCTTACATTTTTATATTGTGGCAGATGTGTGGCAATTAACGCCATATACCGGTCCCCAACTTCATCCGAATATTCCTTTAACGACGCACTATCAGAGTATCTAGTTAGACATGCAAGGGGTTCTGACATGGAGGTCCTTTTAGGAGACATAAACATAGATATATTACGCAACGAACACTTTACTAGTGATTACCTAAATATTTTGTTCGGTGAGGGGTTTGTTTCGGTGATCAATAAGCCAACCAGAGTCTTTCGAGACAGTAAAACCTGCCTAGACCACATTTTTTTGAGAGCAAGTACTGCTGTGAATTTGTGCCCTATTGTTCTGAAAACTTGCATTACTGACCATTATAGTACCATCCTCCAAATAGGACTCCAACATGAAATAAAGCATAGAGACCTAGATGATACAAATGAGAATGTGGATAAATACAGTCACATTTTTGATATGAAATTATTTAAGAAAAAAGTTAGTGAGGAAACTTGGGAGGCTGTATATGGTTTCACTGATGCAAACAGGGCTGCTGCTTTGTTTGTCAATATGGTTAAGAAATACATAAACGTAAGCACTAAAGTGGTAAAATTGAAGTACAACCAAAGAAGAAGAAAAGACTGGATCACCCAGGGCTTAATTAATACAGTAAATAAAAAGAACCAGTTATATAAAGATAAACTGAGACGGCCACATGATGGAAATATTGCTGAAGAATTTAGAGTCTATAGAAACAGGTTGAATGACATAATTGATAGGGCAAAGACTGACTACTATAAAAAACAGATTGAAGGATGCCAGCTTCAACCCGCTAAAATGTGGACTTCTATTAATAACCTGAGGGGGAAAACTCGAAATCGTAGCTCAATAAAACAAATAAAAAGCGAGTCTGGAGAAATGCTGGTTAATCCGCTGGACATAGCGGATAGATTCAATAATTATTTCAGCAGTTTAGGGGAACGACTGGCAAACGGTTTACCGGCTACAGCGGCGACTGCTGGTGGGACCAACATTGCTTACACGATTTTTTTGTCTCCGACCGATGAAAATGAGGTGGGGAGTGTTATTGGATCCCTGGCTAGCCCCAGGAGCGCGGGAGAAGACGGTATAAAACCAGAACACATTAAAGAAGTAAGGCAATATATTAGTGGTCCTCTAGCGTATATAATAAATAGGTCCTTGAGCGAGGGAGTGTTTCCAGATGTCTTCAAGAATGCTCTTGTCATACCAGTCTACAAGTCTGGAAGTCAAATAGATGTTTGCAATTACAGGCCGATATCTTTGATTAGTGTTTTGGCAAAGGTTTTTGAGCATATATTAAAGACGAGAATAACTGATTATCTCAAAAAATACAACATATTGTCTGATAAACAGTTTGGTTTCCGAGAGTCTAGGTCGGCGGAAGATGCGATGATTAAATTGATCTCAAATGCTTATGAAAGCCTAGATAATGGACTATCGTCCATGTGTGTGATTTTTGACCTGGCTAAGGCCTTCGACACGGTAAACCATGATAAGTTGCTATTACTACTGAGTGACATAGGCTTCAGAGGAACCCCGTATAATCTAATAAAGGATTACCTATCCAACAGACAACAGACGGTTAGAGTAGGCCATGTTGTTAGTGCGCCCCTTCCGTTCCTCTGTGGAGTACCACAGGGTACGGTATTGGGTCCCATACTATTTAATATCTACATAAATGATTTATTTAGAGTTAAGACCGTGGGAGAAGTTGTGGGCTTTGCAGATGATACTGCGGTATTTTATAGTGACACTGATTGGCACAACCTGAAAAGAAAAGTGGAAAACGACTTGAAGAACATAGTAAATTTTTTTAGCAGCAGACTGCTTACCATAAATTATACTAAAACAAAGTTTATTCCATTCTCGTGTTACAGAAATAACCAACCTGAGTACGAATATATAGATGTAATACAGGGTTCTGATACTTTTAGTATATCGTCTTGTAGGACGGTAAGGTATCTCGGAGTTGTAGTTGATTGCCATCTGAGGTGGGACCATCGCATGGAGTATCTTGTAAAAAAATTGAGGAGTATCTTGTTTAGCGTGAGGACTTTGAAAAAGGTATTCACATGTGATTATTTACGGATTATCTACTGCGCTCTTGTGGAGTCACATCTTAGGTACGGAATTGCGGTATGGGGAGGAGTCGCGGATGCTCACCTTCGGCGTCTGGAAGTCGTACAGAGGTATATACTGAAGGTGATGTATGAAAAACCACGACTATATTCGTCAGACCAGTTATACCGGGACGTTAAACATTTTGACGTGAAACAGTTGTATCTGGGCTCTATTCTGACATGGCAGTTCAAAAATAGAAATGTCTTAAACACAGTGGATCATCCTTATAGTACAAGGTTAAAGGAAACCTCGGGAATTATACCGAGAAGCAAGAAATCTATAGGGCAGAGATCGCTGACTTACCTTGCTCCAAGATTGTACTTCAGAATTCCACCTGAGATTAGGGAATTACACTCCGTCAAGCTCTTCAAGGCAAGAATCAGGCGGTGGATAGCATCACTACCTAGAGGCGAAGTCCATGGGTTGATTGATTTGAGTATTTTGATTTTGGTTTAGAATCGGTTGTTGCTTATGTGGAAGATCGGTTGACGGGCTCGATCAGTTCAGAGGTGTTTGCAATGAGTGTAGATGGGTAAATTCAGGTAATGTATGTGCGCATCTGTGCTTAAATGTGTGTGTGTGTGTATATGTAATGGTGTGTGTGGGTTTGTGACTGTGTACATGTGTGTGTGTGTTTGAGACTGTATGTGTGTGTGTGTGTGTATTTTCGCGTGAGTATGATTGTGCAACTGTAAGCTTGTCTGTGCGCTTTCAGGTGCATTTATATCTGCAAAGGGATGTTCATTGTGCACGCCGCCTTTGGCGAACTGATATGTGTGAGACATGTACGGCTGACGGCAGGGTCAAGCGAGCGAAACAGGTGACAACGGTGTCAAATTTTAAGTATTTCCACTAACAAGGTTCGCCTTCAGTGGATTGTTTAAATTATGTATTGTTGTGACTCATTTTACTAAGAATTATTTGTCCTATTTAATAACCTGTACTTTTTGCATATTCTTGTAACTTGTATTGTTTTGTAACTAATGTGCAACAATAAATATTATTATTATTATTATTATTATATATATATATATATATATATATATATATATATATATATATATATATATATCACACCAATAATTAATAAAATAGTGGGCCGATTTTGATGAAATTTGGTGTGTACCTTCCTTTTGCAAGTGGCTTGGATGAGTTCATTAGCCAGGAAAATGTTACCAGTTTTTCAGGGAAAATGTTGGGTTTTCTTTCGGAAAATTTTTGCATCTCCGAAAATAACAGACCTATGACAACCAACTTTGACATATATGTTTGTACTATCAAACTTACCCTACACACTAACATTCAGATCTCTATGTTAAAACAAAAAAAAAGTTATAGGCAATTAAAAAAAAAATTAGGGTGCCACTGGTGATCAGAGGAAAGCACAAGAACAAAATATTTTGTGTGGTTAAAAAAACCAATTAAATATTACATACAACAGTTAAGTTTTCTTGGCGCAAAAGTGTCAAGAAGTAGCAGAAAAAATATTTTGAAAATTTTACAATTTTTCTTCTTGAAACGTCAAAGTTGCGATTTGAAACGTCAAGGTTTGCAATTTGAAGACAACGAATTTGAAGCAAATACGGATTATGTCGAAACATTCTCTTAATAAGTGTGTTTGACAAAGCCTTAAGTTTCAGCTTCAACCATCACTGTCCTTCACTTTACTAAAATATTTCCGGCAAATCCATTTCAATAGACCCACTTTCTGATGCTTCGCCAATAGTTTCCGCTAGAGAGTTTATGGTTTAATAGTCTATATTTTAGCAAATTTTCGTAGAAAAAATTCGTTTTAAGAAGATTGTGACTTATGAATTTTAAACAGATTTCTTCAAATAAGCGCGAAATAGAACCCCTAAAACCCATATACAGGGTCAGTTTCAGTTTTTGCCTGTTCACACATATGTGACGAATTTCTAGGGTAAAGCTCAATATATCCGTTATTATACAAGATACGAGGGAAAAGTATATACGTTAATTATAGGGTGTCTCGAGATGTATCTTGTCAACCTATTTTGACAATTACAGGCTGGCCCATAAGTCGTTGGTGATACACCCTCAATTTTTTTAATAGAACATCCCTTGTGTTGCTGCATTTTTGTGTTTTCCATCAAATTACAATGCATGTTTGTAAGAAAAAAAAAAGATATCGTTCATCGTTTTTGAGTTATTTCAATTGTTTTGCAGCTTTTAGCGTTTTTGGCACATATTTTAAACGCATATCACAAATTGTGATATGGCGTTTTTATCAATAGATGGCAGAGCCGCATGGAAATGACGCATTCAGAGAGCTTTTTCTTTGTATTACTCGTCAAAAAAATCGAGCTGCTGCATACAAGTTCTCTCAAATAGTGGCTGAATTTGAAAAGTTTCGCTGAAATGTTTTTAATGTTTCCGTAGAAATCATTTTTTGTAAGATTTTTGTGATATGTTGGTGATTAATAATAAATTTTAGTAAGTTATTGTAAAAAAAGTTGTCGAATTTTTGTGAAAAATATAATTTTGTGTAACATTGCTGAAGGCAATTTATGTAAAAGAAATTATCATATTTTTTTTTCAATTTTGGTCCTTAAGCTGTTTGTGAATAACTATATCTTGGCAGGTGTGTAAATAGCTTAAAGAGGTTCGTTGGCCAGGAGAATCGGACCCGTTTTTCTGGAACTCGTAAAATTAATTTTCGGAAAATTTTTGTACTTTTTGAAACAACAAAGCTATTTTAATGAAATATAGTACATTGTTAGTACTATATAGTTTATACTATCAACCAAATGCCCTTCTTGTAAAAACAAGACATATTTTCTATTAAAAACATTTTGACGAATATTCGCTACCATAACGCATTTGCTGCGTCCCGAACTCTTTTTGTATTTTATTTTAGGTTAATGAGAGAATAGTTGTTTTCAATTAATAATTTAGTTCATATAAAAAGCTTGTGAATTAAATAATTGCTTTGTTTGATCATATTGCGAAATATGTGAGTTGTCCAAGACCCTAACCTTTAAAATAAGTTGTGTTAAATTCTTTTACACAGGATCAGTACGCACGTAATCAGGACTGTTAAAAATTGTGTAAATGTTGCAAAATTTGAAAATAACTTAATTTTTTATTTTAAATCGAAACATAAAAACTAATAATGGATATATAAACCTTGGATATAAATATTTCAAGCGAACGGCTATACCACGTTGAAAAAACCGATTGTCGTGCGATCACCGCAAGTTAAGCAACCTTGGGCATGGTCAGTGACTGGAAGGGTGACCGCCTGGTAACAGCTTGTGCTGTTGCCTTTTTTAGGTAGTGACATTTCTGTTTTGTTCTTGTTATCCTATTTTCATTTAAAAAAGTGAAGCCTCTTTTATTATAAAAAATTAGCTAATAGAGAGGTATCGATGGTGAGACTACAAATTTTTTTTCAAATGAGCGTGAACCCGTAACTAAGGAGTCCGTTTAAAGTTATATATATATATATATATATATATATATATATATATATATATATATATATATATATATATATATATATATATATATATATATATATATATATATATATATATATATATATATATATATATATATATATATATATATATTATATATATATATATATATATATATATATATATATATATATATATATATATATATATATATATATATATATATATATATATATATATATATACAGGGTGATTGCTGAGAAGTGCTCATTAGAAGTTTATGACCTTCTCAGTCGATTTGACAGATGAAAATTTGGACTCGGACATTATACGATATTACCATTCTGATTAAAATAGTTGCACTACTCTAGCACTTCCAGTTATACCGGAAGTCGTTACCAAATTCGTTATTTTAAACAAAGCACCCTGTATATTTTTGCATTTTCAGAAAGAAGATCCGATTTGGGATAGATTTTATGTAGTACTTTCTACACCTAGCGTTATTAATTTTTGAAATATTGGCGATTTTTGAAAAATATTTGTTATCACAGCTCTTTTTATAATTTGATATATCCTTGTAAAGTGCAAATCTAGAAAATATCTTTTTGGACAACAGATTGCTGGTAACTATGTCTTGCAAAATTATTGGAATGAAAATCTATTTTTTATACAGGGTGTGCGATAACAGCCTGACAAAATATCGAAATTCAAGCAGGTATAACTTGATTTTTTTCAAATGGAACACCCTATATATTTCTATTCCAAAGCATTTTACAGACATAACTCTACAACTTTTATTAACTATGTCCTATACCTAAATAGCATAATTTCTGAGATATCCACCACTCCAACGGGGAATCTATATTGGAATTTATACATGAGTTCGTTTATGGAAATATGACGCTTTGTTGCAATGTCAGGTGAGAAAACTGAAATTTGACACATAGTTTAATCTAGTGACAGCAGTAAAATTAGTAACTTGCTTTTGTTAAAGGCGCGATGGGAAGTGCAATACGCTACAGTAATATATTCATTATTCACGGTGACTGCAATAGAATTATTGAAAGAGCATGTCGTACATTCAATGAAAAGTTTCCTAACAGACACCGGTTCAAGAGGCTTCAATCAAAGTTTTCAAGGTATGGAAGTGTAACATCAAGACAAGTAATTTGTAGAGGCAAACTTGAAGATGAGGACACATGCCAAGTCACAGTTCTTGCATACTTTCATGCAATGCCAACAAATTATATAAGAAATGCGTCTAGTGACTTAAACATGCCTTACTGGATCATTAAACGAATATTGAAGAAGCACAAAATGCATAATTTATCTTTTATTCCCGTGCAACACCTGCGTGTTAGCAACTACGAGATGCGGATAAACTATTGCGAACACCTACTGATACGAGTGCAGGAAGATCCTACATTCTTGAGCAAAATAATCTGCACTGATGAGTCTAACTTTGGCAGAGCGGGTTTGCGAAATATGAAAAATCTGCATTACTGGGCAGCTGAAAATCTGCATATGAGACGAACTAGGAATGTTTTCTGCATGATAATGGACGACCGAGTGTGTTTTCATATTTACGATGGCACGCTTACGTCTGAGAAGTATATTCAGATCCTGATAACAGTGGTGATGCCATTTGTGGAGAGTCTGTCTGTAAATTCATCACTCAATTGTTGGTACCAGATGGACGGGGCTCCAGCGCACAATAGCATAGGTGTGTATGATCAGTTGAATGCTATATTTGATGACAGATGGATAGGCAGAAACGGCCCTTGGCACTGGCCAGCAAGATCGCCGGACTTGACACCTTGTGATTTTTATATGTGGAGTATAATAAAGTCCAAGGTTAATGAGGTGCATGTCCAATCTAAAGACGAACTAATCCAACGCATAACGCAAGTCTTTGCCGAGTTAGATCCAGGGGAGATACGAAGAACGACCACCGCTGGAGTACATTAAAGAATTTCAGAGTGTTTGAACCAACACGGAAGTCACATTGAACAATTACTTTGAATTTTTCAGCTATGGTTCCATTACAGGTTGTTTTCTTTTCCCCGTTCACTGTACATAATCTAATCTAGCGTAACTTTACTCTGTAAATAAGAATTAAATTCATTTAATGTTAGTGTATGATTGTCATATTACTTTAATAGTTCTGCTATTACATTTTTACAATGATAATGCCATAATAAATTGACGTTCTTTTTTCAACAAAACTTGCTAAATGTTTGAGCTAGGAGGAATCTGACAAGTGCCTTGGACTCTTGAGGACAAATTACACAAGGGTGGGTGGTTTTTAATAAGGGTCGTTGGCCAGAAAGCTAGTTTTTTTGGGAACGTTTTGAAGCCAATTGCGAAACATTTTTGTACATTTTCAAACAATAAAGTTATTTTGGTGATATATGGTATATTGTTTCTACTATATAGGTCATACTGGTAACCAAATTTAATGCTTGCTTTCTTTTAATAAACAAATATTTGTTATTTAAAATATGTTTATGAAAATTCACTACCATAACGCACTTACTGCGTCCAGACTTTTTAATATTGTTCTCAAATTGTCAGCGTGTCATCATGAATATAAAAAGAAACTGGATAATCCAACGCCATGAAAACATTGGAATTAAAATTCTCTGCTGCGATATTAAATATATCACTTCAGGAGACTAACAATATCTCAGAAATTATGCTATTTAGGTATAGGACATAGTTAATAAAAGTTGTAGAGTTATGTCTGTAAAATGCTTTAGAATAGAAATATATAGGGTGTTCCATTTGAAAAAATCAAGTTATACCCGCTTGAATTTCGATATTTTGTCAGGCTATTATCGCACACCCTGTATGAAAAATAGATTTTAATTCCAATAATTTTGCAAGGAATAGTTACCAGCAATCTGTTGTCCAAAAATATATTTTCTAGATTTACACTTACAAGGATATATCAAATTATAAAAAGAGCTGTGATAACAAATATTTTTCAAAAATCGCCAATATTTCAAAAACTAATAACGCTAGGTGTAAAAAGTACTACATAAAATCTATCCCAAATTGGATCGTCTTTCTGAAAATGCAAAAATATACAGGGTGTTTCATTTAAAATAACGAAGTTGGTAGATAATTCCGGTATAACCGGAAATGCCAGAGTAGTGCAACAATTTTAATCAGATTGGGAATATCGCATAATGGCCGAATCCAAATTTTCAGCTGTCAAATCGGATGAGAAGGTCATAAACTTCTAATGAGCACTTCTCAGCAATCACCCTGTATATATATATATATATATATATATATATATATATATATATATATATATATATATATATATATATATATATATATATATATATATATATATGATAACTCAAAAAAAGATAAACCAATTTTTATGAAACTCGGCAAGCATCTTTATTTCGTTAATAGCTTAGATGACTTCGCTAGCCAACTCAATAAGACCAGTTTTTCCATAAAAAAAAATTAATTTTTCCGAAAAAAATTTCTATCATAATAAAATAGCCAAGTTATTTTGCTGAAATTTAGTTGGTGTGTTGCCCTCGTAAATATCTGACTCCACCAAAACTCAACTTTCTAGGTTTATAGAAAATTGAGTTATACAAACTTGAAGCAGCTAATGAAAATTCGCTACCATAACGCACTTGCTGCGTCCAGAATTTTTTTTTCTTTTGGACTAAGCAAATAATTGTGCATTTTGATAACATGTATTTTCAAAATTCCGTTGATAGTTTATTAAAATTTATAATAGAGTGCATCTTTAGCATAATTTTGCAGGCTATTTATTTTTTGACATGTACATAAAAGTAACTTATTCAAACATTAAGTACGCTATCGCTTAGAAATCATTTAATAACCTTACTAATTATCACAAGTTAATACCTAGGTAAACCTACTTCGACAATAATTACATAACGTATAAATATTGTCTGGACATTTCGCACTTAAAATAGTGCAACACGTCAATTATCAGCTTAAGTTATTTTTTAATTACCCTATAACGCAGTAGCGAAGTTTTATAAAAAAATCTAAAAAAACCGCAAAATAATTACAATTTTCTAGCAAGGAAAACAATTTGTGTCTCCGAACACAATGAATTGCGTTAAGATGTAAAGCAGAAGACACAGACCGGTTTCGCCTTTCTTAGGACGCCTCAATTCTTAATATGCCATCCCTGCGCTCCAACAACTCGGCCTTGAGGCAGGCATTGCCACATTATGCAGTGGAAAATAGCGCAAAGCGCCAGCTCTGGTATTGTGACGGTTCTTCCACAGCAACTTATACGTACACTCGGTATAGCAAGAAGGAAACTGTGTGAAAACTAGCAAGCATTATTTATTACTGTTTTTACCACCCCCAGTCACGAGCTTATTCATTACTCCAGGCCACTGCTGTATTTGGTGGTATTATCAGTAAGAATGTTGCTTTGCAGCATCGCTTGAGGAAAGTAAAGAGGTCATGTTCGACTTCGTTGTTAATTAATATTTTATAAGTCATTTGTACCTCCACTTACTAGCATAAACTACGTAAAAAGTTTGTTTTACATGTACAAGAATACTCGGAAATATTTAGCAATCGGGCAACGTCGCACGCCTTCATTTCATGACGTCATTGCACTCTTATCGTAGAAATACTATATGGAGACCAAACCAAAATATAATCCAACAGTAGGTGTTATATCGAAAATGCGAAGCTTTAGTAAAAACGGATTATCTTAAAAAGTATTAAAACTAAAAAGTAAACAAAAAACCGAATGTTTGTAAGAAATTGATCTTCTAAAAAAAGGATCCAAAGCGCTTCCCAAAGGATCCAAAGCTCTTCCTAGCAACTACAGGCCTATTTCTCTCCTTTCAGTCGTCTATAAAATGATGGAAAAGTATATGAATACCGAATTACTAAAATTTCTTGAAAACACAGTGTAATCCACGACAGGAAGTATGGATTTCGTCAGCACAGATCAACTGCCGACCTCCTTTCCTTTGTCACCCATTCTTGGAACAAGTGAATCCCAGATTGTCGGTTTAGACATATCCAAATCATCGGCCTGGCACGCAGCGCTGCTTAATAAACTTCCGGCCTATGGCCTACCACCAAAACTCTGTACCTGGATGGCAAATCTCCTCTCCAGCCGGATTATTTCTGTTGTTGTAGATGGTGCCGCTGCCGCTTCTACACGCGCTATCCTGGACTCCATTCAGAAGAGAGCTATACGTCTCATCGGTGACCCTAACCTCACCCAAAGGCTGCCATCCCTTGCCCACCAACGTGCCGTTGGTAACCTCTCTCTCTCTCTTTTATAGATATCTGCACGGGCACTGCTCAGAGGAGCTTTCTTCCATAGTTCCTCCACCTGCTGCCCGAAACAGATCTGCCAGGGGAACAGAGCGAATGCACCCTTTTACTGTCCAGGTCACCAGACATAGAACATCTTGTTGTGCCAGCTCTTTTGTCCCGAGGGCTTCCACGTTGTGGAATTCCTTGCCGGCACATGTTTTTTCTTCTCCTCCTAACCTCCAAACCTTAAAGTCCAGAAGTAACAAGTTGCATCTTCCCTCCTTGTCGACACCCACGGTATGGTAGTATTCAGGCTGTAAGCCTTCGTGGTGTGTTGTTGAAATATACAAAAAAAATATGAAACATTTTCTAAACCTGTTCATTTTGTTCAAAGTGCGCTTTAAAGTTTTGTAAAAAAAAACATGCAATATTTTTCATATTTCTTTTTTGGGAAATCTGAAAAAACTACCGACGACATTGACTTGACCTAACCTGACATTTATATAAACTTTCCAGAACTGTACTAAAAATAACAGTCAGTAGAATTCTGATTGGTTAGTCCTTTGCAAACTAGTAGGTGAACATACAAAACAAATGTATTAAAGTCAGCCTCATAATTTTATAAAGCCTAAAAAATTTACATAATATGTACCTTTATCTTAGCAGCAATTATAATAAACGTTCTGACATTACACAAATACTTCTAAAAAAACGTTTTGTTTCCCTAGGAGGAGATGATTCCAGCGTATGGATATCCTCTGGAAGATTATTTTGTAACTACAGAAGACGGGTACATCCTGCATATGTTCAGGATACCCCATGGAAAACGAGGTTCAGGTACAAACAGAAAACTAGTTCTAGTAATGCATGGCATACTGTGTTCTGCAGAGATCTATCTGACGCAGGGTGTAGAAAAAGATCTCGTCTACTCTTTGGCAGACGGAGGTTATGACGTTTGGCTAGGTAATGCCAGGGGAAATCTACATTCAAGGAATCATACCACACTTAACCCAGATGTTGATAAAATATTTTGGAGTTTTAGGTTCGTAAATTAAAATCTATAATACCAGATTCTGTGACGCAAATTAAGGAGGTCGTTTAAGTTAATGAGAAAACGTGTGGACTTGAAGAAATCCGATTACAACAGTAGTTAGAGTATAAAAGACCCTAATCTTTGAAGGCTACTATTACTAGGCCAGGTGGGTTCCAAGTTATGCGTGACAAAAGAATGATGGAGTAGAACAATAGCGTCTCCCGTCTACTTATGCGCAAGAGAAGTAATTTGCGTTGATGGTATAATTACTGGACTTACTTTAGGATCTGGACTAAAAGAAGCCCTAGCTGTGAAGTATTTTTTGTGGTGTTGAGCAAGAATCTAAGGTTTGCCAACTAAAGTTTTAATTGAGGAACCCTTTTTTTTTATAAAAACATCGAAGGGTTTTACTTTTGCGCAGTTTCCTGACAACTATTTTCTGACCGAAGTTATGGAAAGATGGTATGACTGATAAAAATTTTGCTTTGCAGTTTTCCTTGCTAGAGCTAAAGAGGTTAGATTCCGTTCTTAATGCAGATTTTATGAAGTATTTGTACCTCCACTTATTTAGTGTGCTTTTGGTTGTATACAATGCCCACCAGAACATCTCCACAGCAGCATCACCATCTGAGCATTAGCGTTTGGTCTTTTGAAGACCTGCACCACATCAACCAAGTGTGGATACCGTTGAAATAGATTATATCTTTCGTTGCGCAGAGGAGCTAAAGTCGCATCACAGCCACTGAAAGCATGAATGAGGAGAAGACTTTCTACACTCTTACGATCAGTCAGGGCACTGCTACACGTGTGTAACTGTTGGGAGCTTGTTACTTTTCTGGTTCTTTGAAATGAACTTTGGGAAGGAAGACAAGACTGTCATCAACACAAACAGAACGATATCTTCATCCACTAATACAGCAGTAGCATCTTCCGTTGTCAAAGTTGAATTATCAGTACTGCCCCCTGGCGTCGGTGATTGGCCACAGACGCAACAATAGACAGACGTTAAAGAAATAAAATACAATGTAAGAAAACTTTAAGTTTACTTGCTGTGAGTATTTTCATTTCCTTCACTATTTTATTGTTGAGTTGTGTTTTGTAAAATTTGTTTGCAGTCTTAGTTATGTAGTTTGGTGTATATGGCGTTTTGGCAATACCATGCATTTACCTTGTCCCTTGTGAATTTGTTTTTATTGGGCGCCATCCTTCGGGCATTTATTCTGCAAACTTCATCTATTTATCTATATATCTATCTATCGATCGATTTGGAAATATTAACTTGAGGTATTGCCATCGTTGACGTGGTAACGTGCTGATGGTCCATCCTGCTGGAACTATGTGTTATATTCGCTAGAATTTGTGACTTTTCTCGATCAGGCTATAAGTTTGACAAAGTTGCAGTTCTAAATAATTATCTCCATTCAAACTTCCATCAATGAAAAAGCGATCAATCACATCGTTTCTAACTATCCCTGCCCAAATATTAACCCTTTCGGGGTATTGCGTATGTTATTTTTTCATCTAGTGTGGATTTTCTTGGGACCAGCAGCGCCAATTTTGATGATTAGCGTGCACTCATGAGAAAACAAAACGTGTTTTAGTTGGATAACATTATTTAGCAAGGACGCAACCAGTTTAAGTCTCCTGCTACACATCATACTGCAAGTCCTCGCAGGACTGAAGCAAAATAGGTAGCGAGTATGTAATTCCACACGCGTTCGGGGTATTAACTAGGGGAGTACTCGTTTTTGCCTGCTATTTTCTCCCCAGAGCTTTCGTAATGCTGTACTGTGTGTACGGGGAAGCTACCGTGGACGCCACAGCGGAAGCTTAGACTCTAAAATTGGTTCCAAAGGCTCTCTAATTCGCACACAGTTGAACAAAGTTTTCGAAAATCGTTTGTAAAAAAAGCTACTTATCTTTTAAAAACAATGTGAATACTTTTTATAAAGCTGCTGATTTTATCCAGAGGGCGCTTTAAAGTTTTATATAAAACATACATGCACATTTTTAATTTTTATTTTTTGTAAAATCTGAAAAAGCTATCAATGTAATTGGTTTAATAAAAAAAATCGGGACGCAGCAAGTGCATTATAGTAGCGAATTTTCATTAAAAAAAAGTTACACTGTTAGTAAGATATACTATTAAAACGAATTCTTTAAATTTAAATGGACCTTGGAGATCGGTTTTAGGGTCCCACTAAGCGATTATGTGAAAAAAAGTATAATTTATATGGAGCTAAAAAATTAAAATTTGGTCTTAGATATTATATGTAAGTACTGCAAGTGTCTAAAAATTTTGTTGAAAATTCCATTAAAGTTACAAAGATTTTTCAGAAAAAAATTAATTATTTAAGAAAGGAATGTACCTGTCAAATTATAATTTATAATTATATATGACACGTATTTTTCCATCTTAATTGGATGGTTTTGTTTTAGTCAACCCATCCAGTTTTTGCAAACAATTAACAACAAAAAAGGTCATTTAGAACAAATTTTTAGTTATCCGCGCAGCTCGTTATGTTATTTTTCTTTAATTTAGTACCCACGTGCGTTTACGTAGGTGTTACTATGGTAAAATTTTGAAACTAATACGAGCTATGGAAAGAAAATATCTCAAAAGGGATGTTTTACAAAGCCTGAAGTCTTAGCCTCAACCGTCATTGTCCTTCATTTTTCTAAAATGTTTCCAGAAAATTCATTTCAAATAGACCCTTTCTCTGATGTTTTGGTAATAGTCTTAGCTATAGAGTTTATCGTTTAATTGTATATAATTTTTATCGAATTTTTGTAAAAAATCAATAAAGGTCAGTATATCCGTTATTATACAAGATACGAAAAAAAATTGTATACATTAATTATAGGGTGTCTTGAGCGACATCTTAAAAAAATATTTCTACAATCACAGACTGACCCATAAGTCATTGGTGATACAAATTATCTTTTTTTTAATCGAACACGCCTTATGTTATTGAATTTTTGCATTTTCCATCAAAATATAATGCATGTTTGTAAGAAAAGAAATTCGGGACGCAGCAAGTGCGTTATGGTAGAGAATTTTCTTTAAATGCTTCAAATTTGAATAGCTCCCTTTTCTATTAACCTATAAGGTTGACCAAGAGAGCAGATTTTTGGGAACACTTTAAGTTTTCTTTCGGAAATTTTTATACATTTTCAAACAATAAAGTTGTTTTTGTGAAACATGGTACCTTGTTTCAACTATATTGGTTATACTGGTAACCAAATTTGATGCCTGCCATCTTAAAAAAACACACACACACATATTTGCTATTAAAAATATTTTTATGAAAATTCATTACCATAACGTCTTGCTGCGCTCAGGCTTTTGTTGTTTATTGTTTGCAAAAACTGAATGGGTTGACTACAGCAAAACCATCCAAGCAATTTATAAGGAAAAATACCTGTCATATTTATAATTTGGCAGGTACATTCCCTTTGTAAATAAACTTTTCTAACTTTAATGAAATTTGTAACACCATTTTTTAAAGGCCTTTGCGGTACTTACATATTGTATCTAAGACCAAATTTTAATTTTCTAGCTCCATATAAAACATAATTTTTTTCAAATAATCGCTAACTGGGACCCTAAAAGCAATCTCCAAGGTCCATTTAAAAATAAAGAATTAGTTTTAATAATATATCTTACTAATAGTGTACAATTCTTATGCAAATTCACTACTATAACGCACTTGCTGCGTCCCGAAATTTTTTATTCATAGTATACATTGGCATGCTAAAAGTAAGCGCTTTTGACGGCAAACTTTGTCCTGGTATTAGGAAATAAATGGTCCAAGGCTGACATTACACAATTATTAGTTGATTGTACAGCTCTATCTATAAAATTTTGTGTAAACTAGAGCAACATACTACCTGGTCCTGCACCGAGATGGCGTCCCTGTCGTATCTCTCACAACGTTCTCCCGGCTGATAACCTACGACAACCTCCATTGTTTACATTTTTATCTACGATCTATTTAAATAGAATAGCGGTACAGATAACGTCATTTGTCTTTGTCCAACATTGTAGATATTGCATTACAGAATCTGAAGTGATGTCGAGGATTATTTTATTATTAATTTTGAATGATTTTATTTTCCTTTGATCAAACGACTTGAAATTTGGTACACAGCCACGTCTGTTTATGCTTTTTCAAGCTGTAGATATTCGTTTCAATCACTTAGACAATTTGAGAGATATTGCGTTTAAAAAAATATTTTTTAACTTTTTACTACGAAAATTGGCCGCTAAGATTTGATGAACGAACTCATTCAAGCCATTATCAAAATAGGGATAAATCCCAAATTTGGTCCAAATCAGTGAAGTATTTTTTGACTTATCGGTTGGATACCTATATATATATATATATATATATATATATATATATATATATATATATATATATATATATATATATATATATATATATATATAAACATTTTAACTGACCACAGAAATGAGTTCCCGAGGGCCTAATTGGCGCTCATTTGAAGGGATTTTCCGAAAGTCTCACCATCGTAACCTCTCTATTAGTGAATTTTCTTAATGAAAAATTCACTAATAAATAATCTGCAAATTTCATAGATTACAAAGTTGGAGAAAAAATTAAGTGCGTATTTTTCATGGAACTGAGTTTAAGTCGCTGCTTTTTCATGTAGGTATTTTGGGGTTTATATGACCTCTTCAGAACTACTTCATCAAAAATAACAGTTCGTATAATTCGGATTGGGACAGTTTCTGCGACCATCAGATCAACATACAAAATGTACGTGTTACACCAATAGCCTGATTATTTTCTAAGGCTTAAAAAGATTACATAATATGTACCTTTACCTAAGCAGCAATTATATAAAAAGCTTTAACATTACACAAATAGATCTAAAAAACTTTTTTCTCTAGGAGGAAATTATCGCAGCGTATGGCTATCCTTTGGAAGATTACTATGTAACTACAGAAGACGGGTACATCCTGCGTATGTTTAGGATACCCCATGGAAAGCGAGATTCAGACGCAAACAGAAAACCAGTTCTAGTAATGCATGGCCTGACGATGTCTTCAGATGGCTATCTGATCCAGGGTGTAGAAAAAGACATTATATACTTTTTGGCAGACCGAGGTTATGACGTTTGGCTAGGTAATGCCAGGGGCAATTTGCATTCCAGGAATCACACTATGCTTAACCCAGATGTTGCTAGAATATTTTGGAATTTTAGGTGCGTAAAGCGAAATCTATATTACCATATTATGTAATGCAAACTGAGGACGTAGTTTTACTAGCATAAACACAGTTTTAGTTGTGAAACGTTTAGAATTTTTCATCATCTGAAGATGCCAACTTCGTCAGTGAAACGATCGTGAGGTTTTTTTTAATGTTTCGTAGTGATTTAGGGTCACCAAGTGTACTTACCTAGTTTTTGTTAATCAGAAAAGTGATGGGCGTCAAGGAACCCAATTACAGCAATAGTTAATGGATAAAATAATATAGGCTTTGAAGGCAACTGTTACTAGGTCAAGTGGGTTCCAAGTTATGCGTGGAAAAATGAAGATTAACCTTTGAGTCTTCACTTTCTACTTCTGCGCAAGAAAATTAAATTTCATAAAAGGCAACGGATCTACGGCCATTCTAGACCTGAGGCAGAACAACTTAAAACTTCGCACTACCAGCTACTATGCAGACTCGTTCAAGGCACAGTGATCCTGGAATGGATGGTGTAAAAAGTTTATAGGGCGTGTAAATCATGCAATGCTTCCGGGGCGATAATCGCGGACGGGCCCTGGGGAAGAAAAAAATTACTGGTATATAAATAGGTACGTGGTCATATCGTTTGGAAGATAGACAGTTTAGTTTATATTTTGTATTTTGTTTCTTTAACGTCCATATATTTCCGGGACTATGGTCAATCACCAAGAGGGCAGTTTTACTTTACTATCCTGGAAATGTGTCCAAACCCCTTCCTTTCCGTGGGGAAAGCAGGGATATTTAATCTTCATTTTAACAACATCGCAAGGTAAACGAGACCGACGGTTTTACGCCCCATTCGAAGGACGAAATCAGAAGACATCCAGCTTGCTCAAAGACAGTTCCACAACCTCGGTTGATGTTGAGTTCAACGGTTTTTTGATGGCTTAGACTTTCCGTTCTTTGGGCAAACATTTTTGTTTTCTACTTCTGCAACCGGAAATCATCGGCGATTAGAATTTAAAAAAATAAAAAAAAAATGCTAAAATTATAGAAAAGAAAACGTAAACATATCCATCTAAGAAAGGAAATAATATGGAGCCACCTAAAAGAATAAGTAAAAAATGTGAAATATGTTGTCTAATTAGTGAATTTTATTAAAGACGATTTACATGAGGAGTTCCCGACTTTTGAATTTTGAAATAATTTCTTCAATTGAGCGCGAACTAGGCTCCCTAGAACCCATATCCAGAGTCAGTTTCAATTTTTATATATATCACACCACAAACTCAAAAAATAATGTGCCGATTTTGATCAAAATTGCGACATGCCTTCCTTTTGCTTTTGTTAACCAGGAAAACCGGCCCAGGTTTTCCCAGAACATTTCGTGTTTTCTTTCGGAAAAAGTTTAGATCTCCGGAAGTAACAAAGTAAGGGCAACCAAATTTGGTATGCTGGATAAAGAGTATCCTATCTACCAAAATTCAGATCTCTAAGCTAAAAGATAAAACAGTTATAGGTAAGCGTCTGATTAAAAAAAGTTGAAACGTCAAAATTGAAAATGGTAGTCCTATTAAAGTAAAAAATACGACACAAAATGACTAACAAGCTTCTAGACCTATGTCTAACTCGTTATTTCCTTCATTTCGTTAAAACATAAGCAAAAAATCCATTGTAAATAAAAATTGTTTGATATAAATAATAAAGACGTTAGAAAATTACTGGCGTATATACTTGCTAGTACATACATCAGTCAAGTCGACGGTCGTCCAGTGCTTGCAAGCGGTTGCATCAGATAATCGAGTCATATAATAAGACGAGTTCTAATGCTAGTTAAAAACTTCACTTTTTAAAATGTTTCTTAGTCCTTTATTTTATTTTACCGTTATCTAATCAGATTGTTGTTATTCCGATAAATTTTTTAGCGAGTTTTTGTACAAAAAATAATTTAATGAAAATGATATGAAAACTTTTAGGACTTAGGTCAATTTGAGTAGCATATCTGGTTGTTTGTTCTTGCCTCAACTTTGTGAAACCGTTTCATATTTAATACAGTCGTAGACTTTTCATGTAGCTTCACAAGTGCTTGCTTTTAGTGAATTTTCTTTTAAAAAAAATCACTAATGGCGATCCGAAGTTTGAGTTTTGACAAAAATTTCTTCAAATGAGCGTGAACTATTTTCTTTCGGAAAAAAAATATATCTCCGGAAATAACACACTAAAGGCAACCACATTCGGTAAGCGTGTTTGTATTATAAAGAGTAAACCATGTTCTAAAATTTAGGTCTGTAGTGTAAAGACAAAAAAGTTATAGGCATTTAAAGAAAAAAAAAATTCTTCAAAAAGTCAAAGTCGCGTTTTGAAACGTCAAAATTGGCAACACGCAGGCAAAGAACCAGAAACCAATACAGGTTATGTAAAGAAAATGTCGCAAGCAATGTGCAAACCCTTTAGTTTCAGCTTCAACCATCATTGTCCTTCATTTTACTAACATGTTTACAGAAAAATCATTTCGAATAGACCCTCTCACTGATGCTTTGGCAGAGGTTTTAGTTAAGTTTATGGTTTAACGATCTATAATTTTTAGCTAATTTTCGTAGAAAAAATTCGTTAATGAGGAAACCGCGACTTTTGAATTTGAGAAAAATTTCTTCAAATGAGTGCAAACTAGGCCCCTATAATCCATATCGGGGTTTAGTTTCAATTCTTATCTGTTTACATATATACAGGGTGACGCATTTCTACGGTAAAGCTAAATATAATTATTGTTATTATACAAGATATGAGAAAAGATTGTATACGTTAATTAGAGCGAGTGTCTGTAGCTGCATCTTATAAAAATATTTTGACAATCACAGGGTGGCCCATAACTCGTTGGTGATACCTAATTTTTTTCGAACAGCCCCTGTTTTATTGCATTTTTGATTTTTTTATTATTGAAGTATCATGCATGTTTGTATTAAAAAAATCTAAACGCAGCAAGTGCGTTTTGGTAGCGAATTTTCATTAAATGCTTTACATTTCAATAACTCACTTTGCTATTAAGCTAAGGTTTGTTGGCTGGGATACCAGTTTTCTGGGAAACATTTAAAGTTTGTTTTCGTTTTTTTTTTACATTTTCAAGCAATAAGTTATTTTGATAAAAATGGTTCATTGTTTATACTATATAGGTTATACCGGTAACCAGATTGATACCTGTTTGCATTAAAGAGACATATTTGCTATTAAAAACATTTTTATGAAAATTCACTTTCTTAACGCACTTGCTGCGTCCAGACTTTTTTTTTAAATGACTATGTATCGCCGGTATCAAACAGAAATAATTTAAAACAAAAATACTTTTTTCAAAATTTTTTAGGCTAATGGAATTGAATTCCGAAGCTAGCTTACTGACTGAGCTGAACTAATTAAATTCTACGTGAAAAAATCTATTGGAATTAGCTTTTACAGTGTTATTATGTCATTAAATAAATGAAAAACCTACAGAGGGTACCGAAAAATGACAATTTTTTTCAAAAACAAAAAGTGCCATGTCAGTCTTCATTTCGGCATCGTTAATTTCACAAAAAAAGTAGAAAAGTATTGTGAAAAACTCATAACCGAGAAACCCCATAACAAGCAACAAAATTCGAACACCTTGTACATCTCCGTGACAAGTAAAACTGGTAAAAGATCTAGTAGTTATATCACCGGTCCTCTGTCGGCTAGGTTGGGTCCAGAAGCACACATTCCTACCACTATATCGCAGAGGCTGCTGATATATTTAGTTAATAAGTTTAATTCTTGATGCCAGCCTAGTAATTTTTTTAATTCACAAAATGTTTCTTAATTTTCAGTTGGCACGAAATTGGTGTGTATGATCTGCCAGCCATGATTGACTACATTTTGGCGAAAACTAACCAGCAAAAGCTTCAATACATTGGTCATTCCCAAGGTGGAACTAGTTTGTTTGTCATGTTGTCTGAGAGACCAGAGTATAACCAGAAAATTAAACTTGCCACGGCAATAGCACCAAACGTCTTCAATCACTACTTCAGCAATAGATTCCTACTTTTGTTTTATCGATTTCGGCACGCAATAATTGCAAGTATCTCATATTTTATGTCTATATACACTCCATAAGTATGGAATGAATTAATTAGAAGCGATATTTATATATGTATATAGGCTGTCCCACGTAAGGCGTGCATTAGAAGTTTTCGAACTAGTGCTGGGATTTGGAATCTGAAAATTTGAAACTGCGTGTATCATCATCCGCTCATTATAACTAAAATATTTTGGTGTCTGTATCACTTCCGGTTGTACCGGAAGTTGCCAACACTTTTCTTAATTTTAATAGAATACCCTATATATTATTACACGTTCGGAATGAGCATGCAATTCTGAGAAAAATGATATGCCACTTGTCCATACTGGTGTTAGCCGTTCTCAAGATATTCTATTTTCTATTGTTTTTCCGTCATAAAGTTGCAAATCTTTGAAATGGCAATTCTCAGGCATCAAGTACGTAATGGTTCTAAAACTTGGCGCAACTATAGTCCTAGTGGTCATAATTCTTCTCATTGCGAGAAAAATTACAAAAATAATACAGGGAGTTGTTTAACGAAGATCAAATATCAATTATTTCAAACACGAAAAAGTATTTTTTTTCCAAATGGAACATCCTGTATATTTTCATCGCATATCCTTCGGAATTATATTCTTCTTCGACCTGTATCAGCATTCCCTATTTATTTCTGAGTTATAAGAAGGAATATGAATAAAACAGGAATATACTACAAAATTGGGAATCTACCTAGTCGGAGAGTAGGCTTTGGACATAATATGAAAACTTATGTCAAAGAGATGTAGTATTAGTCTTGTTAGTTGTCATCGCAATAGAGTGATCTAGTTCTTTGAAAGTATTGTGAGCTACACAATGGAAAATATTGTTGAAGAATATTCTGCTGACAACATTCTAAATTTATTTTACATTCACGGAGAATGCAGGAGATCGTGAGTAGAACGTGCCGCTTGTTCAATGAGAGATTTCCATATTTGTCACCTATGAATGGGACAAAGTTTTCCAGAATCGAGTCAAATTTTCAGAATAACTGGAATGGTAATTTTAATAGAAATCGTTCCAGTAACATTACCGGCAATGAAACAAATGAAATCAATGTGTTGGGTTATTTCACGGCCTATCCAAATGCTTCCATCAGGCAGTCAGTAGAAGATTTAAGACTAACTCAAACATCAATTCAAAGAATTCTTTCTAAGTATGGATGGCATGCATATGCCCAAAGGACAGTGGATGGATTACGGGAGGGTGACAACATTAGAAGGGTTGCATTTTTTGAATGGTTGATGGTACGGACCCAGATATCTTAGATATGATTTTATGGACGGATGAATCAAAATTCACAAGAAAAGGTATCATCAATCGGACGCGATGTAATTTCTGGGCAAATGAAAATCCTCACTTTATGCGTGAAGCTCATTTCCAGTATGAATTCGGTTTCAATGTTTTCGCTGTTATTGGAAATGGAAGAGTCTTTTTCCATATCTATGAGGAAATGTTGACCTCAAAAACTTATCGTAGAATACTTCGTGAAGTTGTTGCGGGTATCTTGACTGGTTTGCCTGATGCAGAATTCTGGTACCAGTTAGATGGCGCTCCAGCACATTCTACGGCAGCTGTACACCAGGAGTTGACAAGAATGTTTTAGGATCGTTGGATTGGACCCGGCGGTCCATGGCTTTGGCCTGCCAGGTCACAAGACCTGACTCCACCTGACTTCTTTTTATGGGGTCACATTAAAAAGTTTATTCCAGCCAAATAACCTCCCGAGAAAAACTGGAGGCTAAAGTACGACAAGCTTTCAATGATCTCGCTCCAGAAATGATCCACTAATTCTGGATTGCAAAGAATATTATTAAAGTGTTTTGAAGTCAATGGTGGTCATATACAGCATATTTTGTATTAAAACTCATACGCATTTTTCAAATTAATTCTATCACTGTTTCGTTGATTATTTTCTGTATTAAAACTCAGCGATATATTTTCGTACTGATAGATGGTTCTATAACTTGTTATCATTTTGAGTAATTAAGTTTCAGGGCGATTCATAAACATCCCTTACTATGTTGGATTGAGTAGAGGATTTATAATTTCTAAACCAGTGCAAGTCGAATCGGAGTGTCTTCTTTTTAAAGGGTATGAGGTGAAAACGTATTCGAATACCCAGAAATGAAAAAATGAAATGGAAAAAATACTTCTTGAGAGTTATTCAATTAATCTAAAGAGCGACATTAATATAATAAAACCTACTACAGGTTTTCATTCTCCTCGTCCAGAATATGAATTGAATACCTACATGGAAAATTCTGGGTTCTCTTTGCCCTATACCCAAAGCTTACTAGTGGTATCTATTAACATCCCCCAATACCGTTGTATAGTTTCGAGTTATTATTATTATCATTCTTATTATTACTATTGTGATTATAAAAATAAAAATAATAAAAATTATTATTATTATTACTATCATTATTATTATTATTATTATCAATACAAAGAAAAGAAAACAGTATTATCTCGGATAATACAAAATTCACATATTTCCCATCATAACTCGGCAATCACCCGATATAGGTATAGAGAACGCTGATACAGATCTAAGCAAAATATCATTCCGAATGATATGCGATGAAAATATACAGGATGTTCCGTTTGGAAAAAAAATACTTTTTCGTGATTGAAATTATCGATATTTGAACTTCGTTAAGCAACACCCTGTATCCATTTTGTAAGTTTTTTCACAATGTGTAGAATTCTGACCATTAGGACTAAAGTTATGCCAAGTTTTAGAATCATGGCGTACTTGATGCCCGAGAATTGCAATTTCAAAGATTTGCCACTTTATGACGGAAAAACAATAGAAAATCGAATATCTTGAGAACGGCTGACACCAGTATAGGCGAGTGGCATATCATTTTGCTCAGAATTGCATGCTCATTCAGAATATGCAATAATATATCGGGTGTTATATTAAAATTAAGAAAGTTGTTGCCAACTTCCGGTACAACCGGAAGTGATACAGTCACCAAGATATTTTAGTTATAATAATATAATGAGCGGATGGTGATACATCCATATGCAAATTTTTAGATTACAAATACCAATATTAATTCGAAAACTTCTAATGCATGCCTTACGTGGGACAGCCGGTATATATATATATATATATATATATATATATATATATATATATATATATATATATATATATATATATATATATATATATATATATATATATTTGAAAAACCCGGGAACATATCGATTTTATTTGAAAAAAATACAAAGCTTTTCATTAAAGTCGATTTTTCAGTTTACAATATTTACATGCGTGGCTTTTAATTTTATAAATACTTTTATATTTTAATTTTTTAAATTTTAGTTTATAAAGTTTTCATTTTTGTAGTCTTTTATATAATTTTTATTCATACAACATTTTAGTCATGTAGTTTTTATCATCACATTGTGGCTCTGTGTGCGTGTACACTTTAAGTTTACAACTTATAGATTAGTTTGTTCAATGTACTTTGTAATTGAACTGTCATTCATTTGTTTGGTGTAGACTTTAATTGGCTACTCAGGAAGAAGATCTAGTTTTTAAATAATTTATTTTTTTGATGCCTGCTTCGCCGTTTTGAGTTTTTTGAATGAACGGTATATTAATATTATTATTGATTGATTTTCCATAGCTTGCTATGATTCCAGTTGTGTACACTGCACACCTGGAGTGTTTTTTGGTAGCAGGTTGTTTATAGTGTGTCATAGTACTTTGCGTAATATGTGCGCAGTAGTCAGCGCCACTGCCTTCTGCATACTAACAAGGTTGTACTTTCCAGGGACTTCGTTAATTGCTCCCCTGATAGCGCTAGATATGAAACCTGTCGCCCCAATTACATTTGTACAGTCTTGGTCTTCATCTTCCACAGTCTTTACATTTAGATTTGGGAGTCTTTCTATTTTAGATGTTTGTTGGCCTCTTTCTGTGTGCAATTGTAGTATGATGGAATTGCTGCTTCAATCAGTAGGCATTTCTTTTTTTTGTTTTTTTTTGTCTTTTAACATGATGTCTGGTTTGTTTGCTCTGATTGTCTTGTCTGTGTTTACTTGTTTGTCCCATATGATAATGATGTCAGCGGTGTCAGTGACAGGGTCCGAAACATATTAGTATCACTTCTTATTCACTTATGTGCCGTATTCTTTGCAGATGTTCCAGTGTAGTTGTGCTGCTACCAAGTTGTGTCGTTCAAATATGCCTTCTCAGTGACACACACACACAATACCCTACAATTCATAAGCATATTATTCCAGAGATTGGGCGGTGCAATTTTAAACCAACTTAAAAGAGAAAGTTATCATTTCGACCCGTATGTATGCAATATTGTTGGAATTGTATAATATTCATATATGTTAGTCTACTCGGGCTTTTGAATGATTTTACCAAATTTCATGAGTGTATGTATGTTTGTATTAGTATTGTCACATTTGTCTATGAGAATTAAGTTTATGGACTTTGTTACTTCTATGGTCAGTTGTAGTGTGCTGGTAACAGCGAACACTCTGGAATGGTATTTCTAGAATGGAGCAGAAGTGACAGGTGTAGAAGAGTGTAAAAGGTCTAGAAGCTCTATGGACAGTATAAATAGGCGAGCGCTACACAGAGTAAGTTAGTTAAGTATTGAATTAGTGTGGTGTAAAAGAAGTGACCATAGAGTATTAAGCGAGTCAGCAGTAAGTGTTGGTGTATAAGAAGCGATCATAGAAGGCAAATAGTGGAATATAGTTCTATGGACATTTAATAATAGAAAGAAATATTTTAGTTGATACTGGTGTTAGAAAATAGTTGCTTATAATAAATTAGTAGTTTGAAAAGCTGCGTTTTGTTAGTCAACAAATCCAGAACCCTGTAGAACGTAACAAGTGGTGTCAGAAGTGGGATTTTCAAGCTGCTAGTGGAAATATTTCCAGAATATTCGTTGAACAACGTGGAAATTTCTAGAATCTCTGGAAGATCAGGGTCAGCCGTAGTTCATAACTAGGTGTGTTCTTCAAACAGAATAAACTGCGTACAAGCTTTAAGTACGTCTATGCCTAAGAAATGTAGCGCAACAGCCAATATGGACACACAGATATTGCAATTGACTAAATAAATGAAAGAAAAGGCCATAAAAAGAGGTGAAGAAGCCAGAAAAAGAGATGAATAAGCCAGGAAAATATATGAAGAGGCTAAAGAAGAGCTAATAAAAAAAAACGAAGAAGCGAAAGAAGAAAAGAGATGAAGAGGCCAAAGAAGAAATGAGAAAAGGAGATCAAGAGGTCAGAAAAACAGGCGAAGAAATCAAAGAAGAAATGAGAAAAAAGTATGAAGATATCAGAAAAAGAGACGAAGACGCCAAAGAAGAAATGAGAAGAAGAGATGAAGAAACAAAAGAAGAAATGAGAAAAAGAGATATAGAAGTCAGAAGAATAAATGAAGAAACACAGAAAATTATGCAAGAACAAGCCAGCAGAATTGAGAATAACACTTCGTATGTGGACAAACGTATGCAGCAGGTAAAAGATGATATCTTCCAACAAGTAGAAAGTCGACTAAAGGGTATCAGCGAGGATGTACATGACAAGCTGACGAGTATGCAGGAAGTACAAGCGGAGCTACAGGAGAATATGGAATCACTAGAAAAGAAGTATGATACCCTAGTCAAGGAAAACATCAGGCTCGAAGATAGCCACGTAAGAATTAAGCGCGCAAGGGAGAAAGTAAAGCTAAGGCCGGTAACCATTTCTCAGGTTAGCGAATCTGGCAGCGCTCTCGTCGTAGACGTATACGTAAGCGGTAATACGACCCAGATGGTCGTCGACACAGGTGCACCTAGGATGATTATTCGCCGCGACATGGTTCCAAGATGGCAAGTAAGAGAGCCAGACAGAGCGTACAGAGTAAATGCAGCCGGTGGTGATCGGATCCAGGTATTTAACGAAACTGACGTCGAGCTGAAAATTGGGACATTGAAGGCAAAGCAGAGAGCCATAGTCGCGGCCATATCAAACCCGATTATAATTGGCTTGGACATACTTCAGGGTCAGTGCGCCAAACTTGATCTTGGCACTAACATCCTGACTATCGGCGGTGACGAAACAATAGTGTCACCTGGCAGTAACCTGGTAGTGCGAGAAATGACCATAGAGGAAAATAGCAACGTCTGCCGTGAAAGTGCCATTCCAGTGAAGAGAGCTGTGAGAGGAAGAGACGACCCAGTTACTTAGCCAGCAGCAAATGGAGAAGAAACCAGTTACTTAGCCAGCAGCAAATGGAGAAGAAATTATGAGAAAAGTACAAGATGAAGGGCGTTAAGACTATGTAAATGTGAAGCCAACCCAGAAAAATGTCTGTGAACACATTTGTTGGAACAGAGCCGATGTTGACAGGGTGAATACGGCCCAGCGAGATGTTTTTGCAAGTAGAAACACCAGAACGAAAACAACTACACGGAAGAGCCAGTACCACGTAAGAACTTCTCTTGAAGAAAGCTCCGACATATTGACGAGAAGGAAAACCATCAACTTTGCCTTCGGAATGCATATACTAATAGGAAGCGACCGCATGAAGACCCGTTATGACGTGCGAGCTAATTCAGCTGGTTTTAAAGAAGATCGGGTGTAGTTCTACAATCCAGTACGACGCCAGGTACGGTCACCGAAACTACATAAATTATGGAAAGGTCCTTATAAGGTGGTCAAAAGTATCAATGACGTTGTCTATCGCATTCAAAGGAGCCCGAAGAGCAAGATGAAGGTGGTCCATATGCACAGATTTACGCCATACCAAGAAATGTCAGAATTCGACCGGGAATATCGAATATAAGATGGGGGCAGTGTCACATTTGTCTATGAGAATTAAGTTTATGGACTTTGTTACTTCTATGGTCAGTTGTAGTGTGAGCGGCTGATGCAGCGGTGCTTATCGCGCCCGTTATTATCAGAAAAGTTTGTCTCTGAGCCAGTATGGCCCTCGCGATACCCTGAACTGCCTTAGGCCACCAAACTATAATTCCATAGGTTATCATCGGTATGATAACCACTGCATAGAGCTAGTACATCTGTTGCGAGCTTGTTCCCCAGTTATTTCCATAGATTCTTCGGCATGTCCGCAGGGGCAGTTTGGCCCCACGGATTACATTTTTAACTGTACGTTCCAGTTGAGCTTCTTATTTAGGGTAACCCTCAGATATCTCGCCTGTTCTATCTTCTGGTAAATGGAACAATGATGGTTTTGCGGGGACTCACAGACATCTGCTCCTTCCGGGACCAATCATTCACCACATTTAATGTCTCTTGAATAGTACTTGAAAGCTCCACTTCATATTTACCTTTAACCATTATGACAAGATCATCCACGTACGTTTGGACTTCAACCCCCACAGCTCTAGGATAGCCAGCAAATTGTCCACTAAGGGACCAAAGCAGAGGGGATAATACTCCTCCCTGCGGGCACCCTCTCGCAGACCTGAAGCTGACCACCTCCCCTGCAACGAGGTAATAATTGTCCGACTGTGTAGCATGCTATCAATCCAGCCACAAATAGTAGGTTCCATCCCTCTAACGATGACCATCTGACCTGACCATCCCAACGTTGAAGAGGAAAGAAAAACGTATATGTTTTGCACAACATTAAAAGATTTGTAGCCTTCAGTGAAGATTGTGCCGTGTCGTTTAACACTAAGTTTAAAGAATGACTAGTGGGATGAACCTAAAATGCCAGTGGATTCAGGTTTTTTATCCTATTTATATTTAGAATTAAAAATTTTCTATTTTTGCCGTATAAAATTGATTATCTTCGACTTTCGCACTTCTTTACCTACAGCGCTGAGCACTGTAATTTTTATAAGATTTTGCTCTTCGTGCAACCGCCCTCAATTTTGCCGCCCCTCACTTTTGTCGCTCTGGGCATCTGACCTTTCCTTTCCTAACTGTCAGTGTTCGGAATTTGTTTAGCACAAACGTCATTACTATATCCGAGGTGAATATTTTGACAACTATTATTTATCAGTTCATGTAATCTCTCAGGGGTGACTTGTTTCAAGTCAATGCTGATGTTTCCTACATATCAGTAGCTGTAGGCCATTACACAATTTCGTTAGTGCGCGTCCTGTTCGTGACCTTCTGTAAAATTGCTTTTCTATGACGTAGATTGGCAGTCAAGGACCGATAGAATGGCCTGAGAGATCTCCATATCTTACATCTCTGGATTATTTTTATGGTGTTTTTATGGTTTAAGCTCTTCGGCAAGAGGCCGCAGAATTTAGTTGAGCTGCAAAATCTTATTTCAGATAAAACGCGCAGAATGTGCCCGGAAACCATTTTAAATATACAAGAAGAATGTCTACGTAGACTGGGTTCTTATCAAGGAGTCGGTGAATTGCAGTTCAAGCACTTAATTTAACAATTGCATTTGCTTGAGTAATGAGCTTTTGTTTAATTTTTGTTAGCAATAAAATTTACGATTTTCACATTCAATTGTAATTTAGTAGATAATTTTTTTATGGAGGATGACAGCATTTTTATACTCTCGGTTCAACAATGGAAAAACGCCTCGAAATATATAAAAAAAAATGGGGGGCTGTCAGTTGAAAAAAATGTTAATGACGTCATTAATTTATGACAACTGATGATGCAAAAATGTCAAATAAAATCGATTTAAGAAATGTATTTCGTATTTACTTAATTTATTCTATACTTAAGGCGCGTACCGACGGTATAGTAATTCATTGTTTTATCCTTTATTACAGATCTTTAGTAGAATGCTAAGAATACATGAGTTTTTGCCTTACAATTGGAGGCTATCACAATTTCTTATAGTCGTCTGTCAAGCTTTTCCAGACATATGTGTCAAAATATTAGGTTTAACTGGTTTGTTCACTCCGGACCTAATGGACAAGGTAATAAATTAATACGTATAATAATATCAATTAGATTAATGTATTTCATAACATAACACTAGCAGATACAAATGTCTACCTTTGAGAGCAAACGTGGCTCGGTTTGCAAACCGGCTAACGTCGGGTTGTTTGACACGTCCGTTCCCGGATCGAGTTCACGTCCCAGGCAGGACAAAATAAATTTGTTCCGTCTCAGAACGAATTAAAAAATATCGTACCATTTCATACTGTTCAATCTGTTCCGATAAAAATATAAAACTTTCTTATTTATTTTGCTTTTTATAAAGATGTTAGACCGCACAGAGTACTCATCAAAATTTTTTGAACACCTGTACAATATTGCTTGCTAAAAGGAAATTATTAGCGCTATCTGAGAGATCCTGGTAACAAAAGAAACAAAGGAAAAACAGGGGTACACTGTCTTGAAATGGGGTAAGAAAGCATAAGACAGAATGCTTCTTTATTTTATGTGTTAATGTAGAAAATTTTTATCCTAAAACAAACTGTCAGCAGAAGATTCAATGAAATAACAATAAGAATATGATTTTTATTCAATCCTTCTTGGATGGTTATTATGGTATTTTACACAAAAGCCACAGAAATAAATAAAATGTATCGTAAAGAGAGGGCACTATATTTTTTTTTTACTTTAATTATTAATTAATTAATAGACAATTTGCATTGATTTTCCATTACATAAATTGAATATTTACCTAATAGTTTTTCACACATATAACATTATCACATGCATGAAAATACCCAAAAACATATGTAATGGACAGAAAAAGAGTTTTAAAATAAAGAAATTGAATTATTATATGACCGCGAACGTTCTGCTATTGGTCGTGACGTAGTTGGATAGTAAATAAATATTGTGTTTACATTTGCCTTATGGTATGATAAGTGTGGTCGCTTGTTTCTCAACAACGCGGTGAATTTTATTTTTTATTCTGTTTCTTCTAGTTAAATAGTGTAAAGTGTGCGTAATAAAATAGGATGCAATGGTTTTCAACAGGCGTACTCATCTAATTTGCCAAGAATTGACTCATGTAAGATGACATCATTATTTTTCATAAAACAATGTTTTCTGAAATAATTACAGATAATTAATGGAAGCAAACCCAATAATTTTGTTAATAAATAACCATGACTTTTGCCGGTTATTAATACTATAAGTAATATGTAAAGTTAATAAATAATATGTACATATAAACATACCCTGACCACATGGAAATTACAACCTAACTTAATAACGTATGATAAGAATTTTAACTTTATATCACTAATATTCATTGTGAAAACTAGGAGGTACTTACATTCAAATGGCCTTTACAACAATAGGTGGTTTGCTCAGTTAACTCTGGATTTTTCCCTTCATCCCGCTTTATAACTTTGCGCCATTGCTTTCTAATTGGAACAATAAAAATAGTTTCTCTGGAGTTTTTATAGTCGTATTTGTACACATTGGTACTATAAAGTATTTTAATAAGCTTTGTTTTCCATATTATCAAATAAAATCACGTGCAGAATCAGAATCCAAGACTCAATCAATAACTCGCAACACAGGATGTAAACTCAGTGAAACAAGTTGATTGTAGACCATTGTACTGTCCTGTGATGTCACAGGTCATGGCGGCAACATACTGGTATTTGAAATAATCTTTGTGGGATGTCTATCAGATTTGATAAGAAAAAAACATGCAAATTCTAATCCGTACCAGTTTAAATGTTATAAAAAAACAATAAAAATGATGTAGGTCTAAAATTCTACCCAATAGTCTTTTGTGGCCACAACTATGTACAGCATTATTATGTTATCTATTTATTTGATCACTAGGTAACAATTTACTCACACAAAAAAAATACAAGGATTTTGGATTCACAAAAATTAACAAGAGCTTAGGAGCTTACTGAAAATGCAATTAGTATATTAGTCTAACAATAAGAAAAATTCGTTGTATTAATTACTCCTAAGTTGACCTTCGTGCCAAAGATATAACGTTGGCAGACGCCCACGCTATTGGTAAATACTTTGTTAAGACGTATGCGGCAATTTGCTTGATAAATGATTGGTTTTCCTAACCAAAAATTTTAATCGTCAACGGTAATGATTTTAAGAGAATGCTTTGGTTTGAAAATATTTTTTAACCATTCCAGAAAACCCTAGTTGAAATAAATATTGCTTTAGTAATTTTTACTATAAGGAGTAATTTCATATCAATTTACCCAATAATTTGCAGAGGCTCGCTCTAAGGAAACTTGAGTAGCTTTATTTACCCACAAGGATTTTACGATTTTAAATGCTTCAATACTTTCCTGTATCGACCTGTTGAAATTAAAGGAAATATTTATTTTACAGTAACAAAATTCCATAGGAATATTCGAAATGATTTTTACCACAGAACTTTATTTTAGCTAGTTATTGACGTAATTAGGCCAGGTGTCTTTATAATTTTGATAAAGATTTAGATCATTACGTCAGTCGTATAAGTACAGTGTTACAAATCATCCATTCCGCTAATGACCTAGTACTTGAAGGGATTCAACAACAAATAATGTCCACCTTATTAAAAAGCATATCACACAAAAGTGTACAAACATTAGTATCTATCTATCTATCTGCAAATTTTCACTATATTTTTTGCAACTTTGCTGAAAAATTCTAACTATATTTGAATTCGGCAGATTTTGAAATCCAGCTGTTTAAATTAAACAAAACTTGCAGTCATAAAAGCCTCTCAAAATATTTTCATATTTAAAACCATTTTCATGGGTAACTAGATATAGACAAGAAAGTCTAGACGCAGTAAGTGCATTATGATGGCAAATTTTCATAAAAATGTTTTTAATGCCAAATATGTCGTTTTCTAATGGAAAACATCAAGCTTGGTTGATAGTGTGACCTTTATTGTAGAAACCATTTACCGTATTACATCAAAATAACTCTATTGTTTGAAAAAGCTCTAAATGTTTCTAAGAAACTGCTCAGATTTACTTATTCAACAAATTTGCACAAAAACTACACCTGCCAAAATATAATTATTCACAAAAAGCTGCTTTGAAAAAATCCATTAAAAACTTTTTACATGAAAATTTGCAAGCAATTTGTTTCAAGAAAATTTACATTCTTTGACAAAAACTGCCTTAAGGAATGTTACCAGGAAACTATATAAAAATCTCCTTACGAAAATTTTCTAAAACGCTTTTTACACAAAAAATTGCTAAGCGCATCTTTTTCACGAAAATCGTTACTTTTTTCATGTGAATTCCCAAACATTTTTTTTACAATAACCCATCAAACATTAATTACTAACATTTCACAAAAACTTGACAAAAATGATTTTTACGAAACCACTAAAAAACAGAGACTGACTTGATATTTTTTACATGAAAATTAGCTGATAAGATACATAGTATTCAAATTGTATAACCTGTCGTGTGTGTTTCCCCACGTGTGTTTATTGTAAGCTTAGTTCTCAATAGCGACATGACATGTCGAAGAAAACTACAGATGCTGGGGTCGAGCTTATACAAGCTTAACGTTTCTGTCAGGCATGGTAAGGTATGCTATCAAAACCTTTCTGGTACTCAATATACGCTCTATATAGAGCGCATTTAGTTAGTTTGGCAGTAGAGGCTATTATCCCGTGTTCTTTGCGGCCACTGGTGCCTTTACTGCATCCTTTTTGTTCTGTCTCTTGAAGTCCATTTCCCTCCAGGTGATGATAGATTTTGTCAGCAAGTATAGAGGTAAATATTTGACATATCGTAGGGAGAGACGTGATTGGTATATATTTGAGAGGACCACTGGTATGCTGGTTGATCTTAGGTAGCAAGTCAGTAATACCATGCGTCACGAACTCAGAGGTGAGACCTAGGTGTGTCAGAATGTTGTTAAAGCAATTTGTGAGGTCTTTATGGGTCGGCTTTAACTATTTGTACCAATAATCTTGCAGGTTGTGTGCCAATTCAAGCCTAAAAACCCGAGTGTATTTATTTGATAGTTGTCAGCGATATCTCGCGGTAGATTTCAACTGGATCTAAATCCGGCCAATAGTGAGGTCATCATCACCTCCCAAACCCTAACCTATTTGCACCTATCTCTCAGATTTATTATTTTGTAAGATAAAGAACACACTGTTTGGTTTTAAGATGAAAAGATAAACAAGTACTTACTCAGCTTTAATCTTGTTCTGCCCAAAGTCCTAGATTTATGAGATATTCGAGTCGGAACACCGGCATTACGTTATTTGGTTAATTTGAAGAGATCTAGATAATAGATATGAAGAATTTCCAGCTATAGCATCACCAGAATTGAGAAAGGTTGAATGAGGAATTTGTTATTCAATCAAACAGATATTAAAAACACAAATACTTAAATTTACTGACATAGATTAATCATGGGAGTTATTCAAATTAGGACTCTTGGTAAATCAAATAAAGCTTGTACATTACAAAGTAAGAAAATAAATATCAAATGTAAAAATAAAGATTTTTCTATCAAATCTACCAATGCTCTCAATTTTAATATATTAGGTAAATTACTAATTAATTGTCTGGGCAGAGAATGTTTTATTTTCTTAAAGGTTTGTGAGAGAAGCTCAGATACTGAAAAATTAAATGACTGTTTACTATTGTATAAATGAAAGGTTACAGGCTACTTTTTGTATTCTAAAACACTTGAAGGTTAGAAATATTCGTGAGTAAAATGTTAATTAATTAAATACCCCGTAATATTCTTAATTTACATATTTGACAAGATATTAAAAGAAAATACAAAATACATACATGTATGTATATATATATATATATATATATATATATATATATATATATATATATATATATATATATATATATATATATATATATATTTGACAATCTCACTAACTAAGATTTTGATTTTGACTGATTTAAAATTGATGCTGCAATTTAATGAGAGCTTGAAATGATGGGGGAAAGTTTGTGTCTAGTGTTAAAGATCACTTAAAAAGTTGTAAATAACTCATGTGTGGTGTGATCGCACTTCCCAAGATTCACCAGCTGCTTTGAATCTACACCTGAGGTCCCAAAGGTCATAATTTTTCTGCAGACGGAATGTAGAAACTGCACAGGGTAACATCGGTATTCAGAGCTTACCATAGGCGCTTAATTTTCCCAAGAGAATGATCAGGAACTGGTGGAAAACGTTTTTAGAGGTGGCGACAGGAATAAAGTGCACGTGCCATGTACTATCAAAAGGCTAGGCAGACACTGGGGTTGAGACTAGATACACTTGAAACGGAAGAGCAAAATTGTACTTTAACGAAAATTTCTGCGACCACGGTATGCTTGAGCGTACACGGAAAATCGGAGATAAAAGGAAATTTGAATCGGATACTGAAATTTGAAAACTTGAAATTTGTAAACTGAAACTGTTTACTTGAAACTACGCCAACAATTTCTCACCACACCAAGACGTAAAAAATTCACTATTCAAATTATTTTTCTTTCAAACGGAATATTAATATTCGTTAAACCGAACTAAAATCACCTGTACTACTTGCAGATAATTATGCTAGGCTTATATAACCTGCGAAAGTCAACGTTTTTACTTCCTTTTGCCTGATAGAAAAACTCAAGAACTGCACGCGGGAGCTAGCGCAGATGTTGCTTCTGTGGTGTCTGGCGGTAGACAGTAGACTTCTCCTGATCTTCACATTCAGGCGCTCAAGCCGCAGGCTGCTGTGTTCGCTGCGTCCACGCTGGTTCGCTGATGTTCTCCGTCCTTTTTAGTCGCACATATACCTCCATGTGTATGAGAGGAATGCAGAGATGCATGTGTTTCGCGCCAGTTCCTGCACGGACTCAGTCGAAGCCTCGCAGTCCCAACGGTTAATGCGACCAGTATCTGTCAAATATACTTTATTGCCTAACGATAGCGCTTGATTTGTTGGCCATTCTTTCAGTTGTCAACCCGTCTCATAAATTTCAGACTTTATGACTTTAGGCATCTTTTTTAATATTTTCACATCTAGTCACCAATGTTTTGGATCACGTTATTGCGTCATTCTGGAATAAATATTTATCTCTGAAACGATATTCTCCTGCTTAAATAGCGATCTTTTTCCTTAAGGCAAATATTCCGTCTGTTGATATTTTAATTTAACGTATATAAACGGAATGCAGTAAAAGCACTACGACGGTAAATGTAAATAGCGAATTTTCGATAAATATTTTCAAAACCAATACTTGAATTGCTCTTCAAAAATAAAGTCACCTTTTCCCACTTACGCTTCCTTTGAGGTTCTCCCTATATAAGTAAGGGAGTTACGGTAATGAATAAAACTTAACCGTTACAGTTGTCCAGACTTAGTGTGTTGAAGTTCGCGGTTTTCTTACTAGAGTTTTCTACCTTCTCCTTAGTTATTTCACTTAGTTATTGAGAATGGTGCGATATTATTATTTTTCTTATTACCATGAATGTTCTTCCTCGCTTAAGCGGTGTTTATGTGAGAGAATTATCGGTGGGTCAATGGGCACGCCGGAACATCAGGAAATGAAATAGTAAACGATCTGGCCAAGCAAGCAGCATTTTTGGAAAGTGATCAACAAAACCGAAAAATCCCATATACAGACTAGATGCATTCTCGCAACAATTAGAACCGTAGACCGGTTTCGCTCTCATTAGAGCTCTTCAGTACGGCATACTAATTGTAGCAAAAATGCACCAAAAATAACACGGCTATCGTAAAGCCAGTCTTAAAACACTAAGTGAGTGGTGAACGTGTCGCCACCTAGTTCGGAACCAAGTACTATGCTGTCACGCCCGCTCCAAATAACACAGAGTGTTAAAAATAGAGACAGTATACAGCTAACTAACAATGGTGCATTTTTGCTACAATTAGTATGCCGTACTGAAGAGCTCTAATGAGAGCGAAACCGGTCTACGGTTCTAATTGTTGCGAGAATGCATCTAGTCTTACATACTTTGTCCCTATATTGGGGTAGAAATGGGCCAGGGCTAGCAATTTTTTAAATTGTTAGTTAGCTGTATACTGTCTCTATTTTTAACACTCTGTGTTATTTGGAGCGGGCGTGACAGCATAGTACTTGGTTCCGAACTAGGTGGCGACACGTTCACCACTCACTTAGTGTTTTAAGACTGGCTTTACGATAGCCGTGTTATTTTTGGTGCATTTTTGCTACAATTAGTATGCCGTACTGAAGAGCTCTAATGAGAGCGAAACCGGTCTACGGTTCTAATTGTTGCGAGAATGCATCTAGTCTTACATACTTTGTCCCTATATTGAGGTAGAAATGGGCCAGGGCTAGCAATTTTTTAAATTGTTAGTTAGCTGTATACTGTCTCTATTTTTAACACTCTGTGTTATTTGGAGCGGGCGTGACAGCATAGTACTTGGTTCCGAACTAGGTGGCGACACGTTCACCACTCACTTAGTGTTTTAAGACTGGCTTTACGATAGCCGTGTTATTTTTGGTGCATTTTTGCTACAATTAGTATGCCGTACTGAAGAGCTCTAATGAGAGCGAAACCGGTCTACGGTTCTAATTGTTGCGAGAATGCATCTAGTCTTACATACTTTGTCCCTATATTGGGGTAGAAATGGGCCAGGGCTAGCAATTTTTTAAATTGTTAGTTAGTTGTATACAGTCTCTATTTTTTAACACTTTGTGTTATTTGGAGCGGGCGTGACAGCATAGTACTTGGTTCCGAACTAGGTGGCGACACGTTCACCACTCACTTAGTGTTTTAAGAGTGGCTTTACGATAGCCGTGTTATTTTTGGTGCATTTTTGCTACAATTAGTATGCCGTACTGAAGAGCTCTAATGAGAGCGAAACCGGTCTACGGTTCTAATTGTTGCGAGAATGCATTTAGTCTTACATACTTTGTCCCTATATTGGGGTAGAAATGGGCCAGGGCTAGCAATTTTTTTAATTGTTAGTTAGCTGTATACTGTCTCTATTTTTAACACTCTGTGTTATTTGGAGCGGGCGTGACAGCATAGTACTTGGTTCCGAACTAGGTGGCGACACGTTCACCACTCACTTAGTGTTTTAAGACTGGCTTTACGATAGCCGTGTTATTTTTGGTGCATTTTTGCTACAATTAGTATGCCGTACTGAAGAGCTCTAATGAGAGCGAAACCGGTCTACGGTTCTAATTGTTGCGAGAATGCATCTAGTCTTACATACTTTGTCCCTATATTGGGGTAGAAATGGGCCAGGGCTAGCAATTTTTTAAATTGTTAGTTAGCTGTATACTGTCTCTATTTTTAACACTCTGTGTTATTTGGAGCGGGCGTGACAGCATAGTACTTGGTTCCGAACTAGGTGGCGACACGTTCACCACTCACTTAGCCCATATACAGACTTTCGACCAGAAATCAAACAGCAATTAATTAAATACTGGGATATAGAATGGCACCGTTATGTCAACTCAAGTTCAAACCACTATGCTCTTATACACGAACAACTTCTATTACATCTGGTCAAAGAAATTTCCAGAAACCGCTCATTCACTACAATATTAACAAGACGGAAGTCCAATCATGGAAGATTTCCAGCACACCTGCATAAGATAGGTGTGACTGAAAGTCCTAATTGTGACTGCAACGAAAACAATATTGCTGACTTAAATCATGTTATATTTTCATGCTCTAAGTATTCTGCACAGCGAACCAACCTCATGCTAACGTTGGAAAAATACACAAAACACCCTATGAATTTACACACCTTCTAAGTGGTCATAAAATTGAAGTCAAGATAGCTTTGTATAAATTTTTTTAGAAATATAAACTTAGATTTATAAAATCAAAACCTGTAAATAATAGTTACAAATAGTAAATTTCTACCAGGCATTGTGTTACATTAGTTGTAGTTATATAGTAATGTATGTATGTGAATATAGGTGCTCGATGGCCTATATAGAATTATGTAAATTAATTGTAAGTATCCTAATGTCTGTCCTATTGTTTTCCCCACCTGTCCGTGGCTTAGTCTTGTTTGTCTGTTAGCCTTGACGAGCCCCTAGGCGACAGTGTCCTCGTGTTGATCCCTAACCAAAAAAAAATATACAAAAAATAATGCAAACAAAAAAGAAAATTAAAAAAACACGATGAAAATTTCAAGAAATTAAAAAAAACACTTCCTTAATAAGATATTAATAGTATTAATATACATAGTATTAATAGTTAATAACAAAAGATGTTATTTTTATTTACATTATATTTAAGTACTATCAATTTGTAAAGCTATGGTCAAATAGGAGGTTCACTGAAAGACATTAAAAGACACGAAAATAAATCCATATGATTGTATCCGCGAAATCAAACAAACAAAAATCTTCAAAAGTCTGTGACCAATGGACTTAAGCTTCCGAGGTCATCCCAAACACGCTCACACCCACACAGATGTGGGAGAATGCGGGTTTAAACCAAGTACTTAACATTTACTATTCTGGGATATGAACGATATAACTATTATGCAGGTGTTGAGAATGATGGATTTCTGGATACTAGACAGAATGTTGAACAATTTTAATTGTTCCAGCTGATGTTCAAATTTTACATGAACCGGCCAGTTCCCGGATATGACAAGCGGGTTTATGATAACCTTCTTGATTTTCCACATGTGCTATATTTTCTTAGCTAATTGTGTATATTTATTTATTATTGTTATTATTGATATTATTTGCCAATGCATGTAAATTTATGTAAATAATAAAGTGCAGTGTAGTATAATCATTTGTTTATATTTTAACAACATGAACATGATTTCAGGATCGAATACCATACATTTTAAAGTACATACCAGCTGGATGCGCTGTCAAGCAACTGAAACATTACGCCCAGTCAATTAAAACGGGTAGGTATGACTTTTAAGGCCAGGTAATTTCATATTTCTGATATGTTCTTTGTCTTTATATATTTGTAAAATCCTGTTTTTAAACATCCAATCAAAAAATAAGATAACAGGTAAATAACATCGTATGCCTGTGCAAACAAATGATCGCGAGTTGACTTTTTGTTTTACAGAAATACTTTTTTTTAACTATTTAACGGACTTAAATACACAAAACATGTATAATAATATTTTACAATAAAAGAGAATATGAACGTAAATGTGATAATAATATAAAACTCTAGACGCAGCAAGTGTGTTAGAGAAGTGAGTTTTCATAAAAATGTTTTTAATAGCAGATATCTCTCTTTAATGAAAGCACGTTTCAATTTAGTTACCGGTATAACCTATATAGTAGAAACAATGTACCATCTTTTATCAAAATAACTTATTGTTTCAATATGTACAAAAATGTTCAGAAAATAAATTTAAACTATTTCCGGGGAAACTGGTTTTTGTAGCCAACGAGCCTAAGGTCAATGAAACATTGAAACATTTAATGAAAATTTGTTACCAAAACGCACTTACTGGGTCTCGATTTTTCTTTATTACAAACATGCATCATATTTCGATAAAAAATGCAAAAATGCAATAACATAAAGGATGTTCGAAAGAAAATCATAGGTATCACCAACGACTTATGGGCCAGCTTGTGATTGTCAAAATAATTTTATAAGATGCAGCTACAGACACCCGCTCTAATTAACGTATACAATATTTCCTCGTATCTCGTTTAATAACAATTATATTTAGATATACCGTAGAAACGCGTCACTCTGTATATATGTAAACATGTAAGAATTGAAACTAAACCCGGATATGGATTCTAGGGGGCCTAGTTTGCAGTCATTTGAAGAAATCTTTTTAAAATTCAAAAGTCGCGGTCTCCTCATTAACGAATTTTTTCTAGGAAAATTGAAAAGGAATGTTATAAACGCGGCAGGTAGTTTTCTTTATTAATCGCTTAGATGATCCATTTTAGTCAACTCAATCGAACCAGTTTCTGCAAACAAAATAACAAAAAAGTTTTTAAAAAGAAATTTTAGTTATTTTTTAAATTTAGTACCCACGCTGCCTTTAAATGGGTTTTACTGTGTATAAAAACTGAACATACTAGTTTAAGGGGAAATTGAGTTATCACTAACTGAAATAGTTCTACAAAAATTTGCTACCATAACGCACTTGCTGCACCTAAAATCTTTTCAACACTTATTTATTATTACTGTATCCATACCTTTTGAAAATGAAATAAATATAAACAATACAAAATTTTGAATTTAAAAATTTAATAATCTACACTGTACATCTGATTATATATGTAATTTAAGCTGTTTTATGATATTATGTAGTTTCCTTTACTTCAAATGTTCCATAAAGAGTAAAAGCTAAGAGTAAAGAAAACCATAAGTACCTAGGTACCCTAGATATTATGCTTATATTAGTTTGCGGTAGGTATATATATTGAAATAGTTTAGTTCATAATTTAGTTAATTTCGCTTTAGTAATACAATCCCTACATGCATTGATTAGGAACCTGAATCTGATGTACAGGGTGAGTATTATAAATGAAAACCCCCTTTTATTTTCGTTATTTCTGGGCAAATTGATTCGTTCAAAAACTTATTTTGAACCATTTTTAACGCAGTTTTTGAATCTGCTATCGCTTTTTAGGAATTTAGAAAAATGTACGAGGTGGAACAAAAAATATAGTTTTTTTAAATGGAACACCCTGTATTTTTTAAATATTATAATTTGTCGATTTTTTATGATTACAAAAATATATAGTTATAGCACATTTGGATACGCAGTTTTTAAGTTATGATGAAATATATAAAACGACAAATCTGTTTATGTATTACTCAGTGAGTGGTGGACGTGCCGCCACCTAGTTGCGGAACCAAGTAGTATGTTGTCACGTCAGCTCCAAATAACACAAAGTGTTAAAAAAATAGAGACTGTATACAACTAACTAACAATTTAGAAAATTGTCAGCCCTGGTCGTATTACTTTTGGTGCATTTTTGCTACAATTAGTATGCCGTACTGAAGAGATCTAATGAGAGCGAAACCGGTCTACGGTTCTAATTGTTGCGAGAATGCATCTAGTCTTACATACTTTGTCCCTATATTGGGGTAGAAATGGGCCAGGGCTGACAATTTTCTAAATTGTTAGTTAGTTGTATACAGTCTCTATTTTTTTAACACTTTGTGTTATTTGGAGCTGGCGTGACAACATACTACTTGGTTGCGCAACCAGGTGGCGGCACGTCCACCACTCACTGAGTATTTTAAGGCTGGCTATACTTTAGCCGTATTACTTTTGGTGGAATTTTGCTACAATTAGTATGCCGTACTTGAAGAGCTCTAATGAGAGCGAAACCGGTCTACGGTTCTAATTGTTGCGAGAATGCATCTATTCTTACATGTCTAACGTTATGTGGGGAGCTCCGTTTTGCTGCCAGATTGCTCTTAAATTTAGAATAACTGACAAGTCATCCAAAAACTGCGTATCCAAATGTGCTATAACTATATCTTTTTGTAATCAGAAAAAAAAGACAAACTATAATATGCAAAAAAAATACAGGATGTTCCATTTAAAAAAACTTAATTTTTTGTTCCACCTCGTACATTTTTCAAAATTCTTAAAAAGCGATAGCAGATTCAGAAACTAAGTTCAAAATTGTTCAAAATAAGTTTTTGAACGAATCAATTCACCCAAAATAACGAAAATAATAGGGGGGTTATCATTTATAATACTCACCCTGTACATAACCAATTTTTTATTTGTTTGATTGGGTGTTAGAACAATGATATACTACAGTCTCAGTGGAATGCCAAAGGCATTTGTTAAAGTTATGTTTAAATTAATAGTTGGGTTATTATTTACCTACTATTTCTATTAACCTTAGAATATAGGTATGTAGTTGTTTTATATTCTGAGATTCTAAGGTATTAGCAGAGTCGATTTCGAGGTTATGCGCAGAACGTACACGTTTCTCTCATGACCCCTGAGAGAGATGGAGATGACTTTTAAATGCCGTGAAATAGGAAGCTTCATATTTATACATAATAAAACATAGTACTAGATTTCTTTCAACCAAATTGAATCACTTTCATAAAAAATTTCAATTATTTATATTTTTCTGATATCAGATTAGGGTTTTCGTAAATGGCAACCCCGCCAATTGTTTATTGTGACATACTTTCGTAGCCTGTCTATTTAAAACTGAATTTGGAGATTTTATTTGCAATAGCAGCGGAGCCCTGATTTATCTGTCTAACCTTGTCTAACATTATAAGCATCCATTTAGAGGTAATTTCAGGTTATATCGTAGATTGTTGATTATTTATTCAGTTATAACTCCAGATCTGCTGAACCAATTGAGTTCAAATTTGGTAGCTAGTACCACTTGTACAATGTGTACGTGCTTGTAAAGTTTTAGTTTACTATTTCTAGTAATTAAAAAGATATTGCGTTTTGAAGCAGTTTTTTGCATTCTTTTCAAGTATTTGATTGTCAAATCTGTCTAACGAACTCATCAAAGCTATTAGCAAAATGAAGGGAATTGCCAAATTTAGTTTCGATTGGTGAAGTATTTTTTGAGTTATCGGTGGGATATATATATAAACTTTTTAACTGACCTTGGATTTGGGTTCTAGGGGCCCTAGTTCGCGCTCATTTGAAGAAATTTTCCAAAAGCCTCACCATCGATACCTCTGTATTAGTGAATTTTCTTAATGATAATAATTCATAGTTGTTGCACTGAAAGTCACGATCATCTAGAATGAGTAGAACATGACCGTCTGGCTTACGGGGGAGAAATATTTCTTAAAACTACTTAAGGAATAATTCTGCATTTATATAAGATGATTTTCTGTTCACATATATAGGTCTGATCCTGGAGGCAAACCTTCAGGTTTGTTATTAAATTTTCTAACACCTTTCATGATTAAATCTAATGCCAAAAATGTGCCCTCAGCAATCAACGAGATGTTTTCACCCTTTTCTTTGGGTGTTAGATTTTGAACGCATTTGCTTCCCTTCACAGCTACTAGTTCCCCTCGTATATTAATCATTTGAATTACCGTTTCATCTATGTTGTACAGTTTATGAGGTTTCTCTTGCGACTCATGTTCCTCCAAAATACTTCCCAATAAAGCGTAAAATCGATTTACGTCTTCCCTGTTCATCACCTGTGCTCTAGCTCAGAAGAGTCCTTTACTTTTCCTTATTGATAGTTCGTGGCATCCTTCTATAAATGATCTGAACCAGTGATCTCCAACTTGTTTATTTTCCTCCCCCTTATTTCCAAAATCTTTTTCTTTTCCTATAGCCTGAGCAAAACTGTTGGCAATGCTACGCACCATTTTTGAAGTTGGCGCAAATCCTGCTGCTTGTAGTCGTTTTATGTGAGCAACTAAACGTTTTTCATCTTTAAACCCCAATCCAGGATGTTACCCGATAGTGTGTTTCTTTACATTATTGTTTAGAAGTCTTCTTCTTAATGTTCTGTTCGGTATTTTGTATATTTGACTGACTTTAATGACTTACTTTTTATTTTTAATAGAGTTGCTATCAAATCATCTTCTGACCAACTGGTACGGTTTGATATTCTTTTGTACTTCCGAGGCATTCTGAAAAAAATAAAGGGAACTGAAAATATCAATTGAGAAACTTATTAAATAAAAATTAATAGTTCCACAAAGAAATTATTAAAAATATATATAAATAATATTAACAAATAGTAATAGTAATGATACTTTAAACAAGGGCCTGCTAGATCTCTATAAATGAAAAACATATGGGCATTTATCCCATAGTGACATTTAGGCAACTATCCTAAAAGCACATTTGTGGGTGGGATCGATGCCCCTATTATTTAATTTGCAATGAGAGCAATTTTCAAGCTTCGTGTGCATCAATAACCTAACTTACTTTCGTTTAAATTACAAATCCGGTCGAATCGCCACATAATTACGTATATACAATGAGGACGATATTGATTTATAGCAAACATACAACTTACCTGCAAGCTTAAGCAAACCACATTAAAACACAATAAAAAGTTCACACATTCACCTCATCTTACTCTAAGCTAACATTCGCACGAATAACTATTGGCGCTCTTTTTTTACCGCATATGCCTCTTTATAACCGCTGTTGGGCAACTATCCCTCTTGGTTACCTTCACCGATTCACCCTAATTGTCAAATCTAAATTTAAGAAGGTTAGGTATTAACGAACACTGCTTTTTGTATTTATATTAACGGTTACCATAAATATTTTAAAGTATTTAACAGAATGTTTGGCTATTTGCACTACATTCTAATTTTCTTTTTACTTTTATGTCAAAGTATTAAACTGCAACATGCCTTGCACGCTTTTTTAGATTGTCAAAATTTAAAGTTTGCTGGGATTCGGTTCGGAAACAAGTTGATAAGCGTTACACCAATCTCACCACTACTTATTTTCAATTAGAGTGAGTATTACACGGAGAACGACGCGACGTTTTGAACGCACCCCTGGTATTCGGTATATTTAAAACAGATTGTTTGTGACTTGTTAACATGTGTGTGTGTGTGTGTGTGTTTTGTTTCTTAAACGTCGGCCTATTTCCGCGACTATGGCCAATCACCGATGCCAGGGAGCAGTTTCACCTCACTATCCTGGAAATTTTGCCGAACACCTGTCTTTTTGTAAGGAGGGTAGGGATTTTTAACGTGCCCAACATCGCATGGACACGGGACCGACGGCTTTACACCCCCTCCGAAAGGCGGAACGTGCAGACATTCAACTTGCTCAAATACAATGTCAGAACCTCGGTTGATGTTAATTTTACAGTTTGTACTGAAACAGGGATAGGGGTACGACTTGTTAACATAAAACTGAATTATGGGAAATGATTGGCTGAGAACCGAAAATTGTTGTCAATAATTTACTGCTCTGTATCTGTATCATGATCAGTATATTCAGCCAAGGTTCCTAATAATACTAACATTGTTTGACAGGATAACTTTTAACAGATAAAACCCATGGACTCAATAAAATCACATTGCTTTGACCAGTAATTACTTAGAGCTACCGCATAAATCAAAGCGTGAAATAAATGTGAATATATTAGTTATCAAAAAAAAATGTTTTAGGCGAATTCAGGAAATATGACTATGGTCGTAAAGAAAATATGCGACGCTATAATCGGAAAACCCCACCAGCATACAGTCTTCAAAATATAACAGCTCCCATAGGACTTGTGTGTGCAAAAATGGATACAGCTGCTTCATATAAGGTAATAAATAAGTTTATAAATATTCTAAATATCTTGATTACAAAGCGATCGAGAAGTTCTTCTAAAAGATTTGCTGCTTTTTACAAAGCACGATCTACATTGTCATTCTATTTTTCCTACGTATTGGTTATTACCGGTCATGTGACAATAATTCCGTCTTATTAGCGAAAGGTTCCGCAGCGCTAGGTCTGCGAACGAATTCTAGAGTGCACATGCAGCGAAAACATCTTTTCTATTATGAGAAAGTACTAATTCTTCATGACTTAACTGACAATAAATCACTTTGTTAACGTTCTTGAAATAAATACGTTTGAGCCTGCGAATTTTATTTGTGATCTAGTTACCTCTTTTCTTGTTGTCAAGGATATTATTTATTTCAAAAACAATCTATCTCTTATATATATATATATATATATATATATATATATATATATATATATATATATATATATATATACAGGGTGTCCTACGGTCACCGTTGTTTTGAAGTATTTGGGGAACCGGGAAAGCCAGTAAATCGAAATTTGGTAAAAAGCCTTTGTAGCCTATTATCTTTTGATTTAAAATAATTCTAAAATGGGGGAATTTCTGGAAGTACCAGAACTTGACAACAACTTAGTTATTTTAAATAAAATGGCAATGTTTTTTTTAAATAATTTCATGTTGAATTTTAGATTGACCTTATGGGACATATCACTAACGTAAAACATCAACTTTTGGAAATAAAAACTGTTTTATTTCAAGGCAAATATACTCAGTGTTAACAACTTTTTGTAGTAGTGGAACTAACAAAGATAGAACAACAAAATTTTGGCAGTAGGCAGTCAAAACATTTAGGTTTATTCTGGTTTGATTCAATTTTGAAAACCGTACACAGGGTGATCTGAAAACTTAAGCGTGGTCAACACTTGCCAAAAAGTCACTTTTTTCAGATGGAACACCCTGTATGTTATAAGCTTGTTATATGGAAAATTAAACTTTACAAGGACTTGCACTAGCATTCTATATACGTAACGCTTTAGGTTTTTGAGTTAATTGCTATTATTTAAATTGGTTTGACATTATAACGAATTCAAGACCTGCAGAGGTAGCCTAAGCTAGTTTAAAGCATATGCGACTTTAAAAATGCAAATAATGACATTTCGAGTAGTCTGACGATAGCTGTCATTTGAGCGCACGATTTAAACGTAAGTACTTACAATTTATATCAAGTATTATCTTTATGGTGGCATGGAGTACGCAAATGAGGACATACCGAATTTATTTTACATCCATGTAGAAACTGGCCGAATTAAATCTCAAACTTGCCGAGATTTTAACGACAGATATACACAATTGCCAAAGATGACGATGAGAAAATTCCAGAGCAATGAAAGTAATCTGAAGATTTTTGGAAGAGTTGCGCCTCGTAATTTGCCAAAACCAATAACATCAGATGTGGAGATAACTGTCTTGGGATATTTTAATGTTTCTCCTAGAGATTCTCTTCGTTCAGCAGTAAGTGATCGTGGATATTCACGAAATTTAATACAGAAAATTTTAAATAAACAATAAATGCACTATTTCTAGTTTTCCACCTTTCAAGAATTACATCCACAAGATCCATTTGAGCGGGTGCAGTATTGCGAAATGATGCTTGTTAAAATATAAAAATATCCAAATTTTCTTCACAGAATTATTTGGACAGATGAGTCAAAATTTTATAATGAGGATATTATTAATAGGCGTAACTTACAGATTTGGTTGCATGAAAATCTCTTCGCAATGAGGCCAAAAAGTTCTCAACAAAAAATTTGCTTTAATATGTTTGCCATATTAATGCACCACAGAGTCTTCTATTTCATTTATGATTTTAAAACGAAAATTTCAGCGGTGCCAGATATGCTGACATTTTAAGATACCAGGTTCCAAATTTTTTGGAAAATATCCCTTTGGCTGATTCAGCAAGTTTCTGGTATCAATTAGATGGTGCTCTAGCCCACTGTGCCGTTGTAATGGACCATGAATTAAACTAAAGATTTTAAGACCAATGGATTAGGCGACTAGGTCCCTGGTTGTAGCCAGCAAGATCCTCAGGTTTAACCCCGCTGGACTTTTGTGGGGGAGAAAATAAAGCGGGGGTTTATTAAACCTTTTATTAACATCCGCCAAGAATTACAGGATCGTGTAGTATTAGCATTCAATAATTTAAACCCCTTATAAATTAAAAGAGCGACATTACAAAGTATTGAAAGACAGTTAATTAGGTATGTGAAAACTGGAACCCATGATCAGCACTGATAAGTACACTTGGAAAACCCAAATGACCACAACACGTATTTTAAAGACCCTACGATCGTTTCGCTGACCACGTCAGCGTCATCAGAGGATGAAAGAATTCTAAAATTAAAATCAACAGCTACTGTGCAGGCATCGATTTGGATACCGATATAATCAGTATAGTAGAAACAATGTACCATATTTTATCAAAATTACTTATTATTTTAAAATGTACAAACATTTTCCGAAAATAAACTTGAAATGTTTCCGAGAAAACTGGTTTCCTAGCCATCTAACCTTAGGTTAATATCAAATTGAGTTATTGAAATTTGAAGCATTTAATGAAAATTCGCTACCAAAACGCACTTACTGCATCCCGTTTTATTTTTACAAACATGCATCATATTTCAGTTAAAAACGCAAAAAATGCAATAACAAGGAATGTTCGAAAACAAAATTGTGTGTATCACCAGCGACTTATGGGCCAGCCTGTGATTGTCAAAATAATTTTATATGATGCAGCTCAAGACACTTTATACTTAACATATACATTTTTTTCTCGTATCTTGCATAATAACAATTATATTGATCTATACCGTAGAAATGCGTCACCCTGTATATGTGTAAACAGACAAAAACTAAACCCGCAAATGGGTTCTAGGGGACCCAGTCTGCACTCTTTTAAAGATGTATTTTTAAGATTCAAAAGTCGCGGTCTCCTCATTAACGAATATTTAACCATAAACTTGACTAAAACTTGACTAAAACTATTAACAAAGCATCAGAAAAAGGGTGAAATATCTGAAATGAATTTTCTAGAAACATTTGAGTAAAATGAAGGTCAATGAAATATAATGCATGTTTATAAGGAAAGAAATTCGGGACGCAACAAGTGCGTTATGGTAGCGAATTTTCATTAAATGCTTAAAATTTGAATAGCTCAATTTGCTATTAATCCTTAAGGTTCGTTGGTCAAGAAACCAGTTGTTTCGGGAACATTTTAAGTTTACTTTCGGAAATTTTTGTACATTTTCAAACAATAAAGTTATTTTGATGAAACATGACACATTGTTTCTACTATACAGGTTATACTGGTAACCAAATTTGATGCCTACTTTTAAAAAAAACACACATTTGCTATAAAAAACATTTTAATGAAAATTCACTACCATAACGCACTTGCTGCATTCAGACTTTTCTTGTTAATCAAATAATCATCAATCTTGATGCGAAGAATAAACATTGATTTTCTCAGCTTTTTATTAACCGATGTTCATTCGGAAAAAGTATTGAGTACGGAATTAAAAATCGCAACAAATTTGATGAAAGAATATACAGGGTGCCATTCAAAATTTTACCGTTGGCAGTCACATTTTTTGCGATTGACTTTTTTTTAAAGTTTTTCTTGTCATTTCGAAGCATCTTCACATTTGAGAACTCTGGTTTTTGTTTCAATTTTATATCTCAAACGATTTAGGAACTACAACCTCGTCAAATCAGTTTGGGACACCAGGTACCTATATATAATATTAATAAACATATAAACATTGAAACTGACTCAGGTTCTAGGGGTCCTAGTTTGCGCTCATTTGAAGAAATTTTCTCAAAATCCAAAAATGCGATCTCCAAATTTGTGAATTTTATCTACGAAGATTTACTAAAATGACAAAATGGGCAGGTTTGTGATAATCGAGTAGCATTGGTCATTTCTATTGTAACGAGGTCTTGATTCACGGGGTGGATTATGTAATGGAACAGATCAACGGGTTTACGGGAACGGTCTCGAGCGCCAGATTTCGAAAGGGTTTACTCCCTGCGAGGATGTCTGCGACCTCGTCACAAGACTCCGACCACAGGTGTGATCAGAGTGTCTGGATAGCTCTGTGGAGAGGGTCCGGTAGATTATGATATAACAGGCCTGGCCTGACCTCCTGAAAGTCTGTATAGGTGTAGCAGATTTATTTGCGGTTATAATATAGACTGAATATACTTTCCACACTATTTATTACCTAATGATACGTTACAATTCACTGATATTTTTACAATCTGAATGGTACTTTTTAGATTAATTTATCCTAAAACAAATTATATAACTGATGACGAGCCAACAAAATTAGTTATTCCCCACAGTGAGGAAATAGGGAAGACACTCGGGCGGAAACTCCGAGTACTGTGGTTTACGACTCGTGGATGTAGCCGTTAATTGGGTCGATTGAAGAAACGCTCCTCAAATAACTAAATGGCGTCTATCCGTCGAAGCCGGTATCGCGAGATTAAGCGCCTCGACGTCGGGGCGTCGATAAGGAATGAAGGATTATAGGGGAACACCCTGCGGAAGGATATTGCCGCGTACTAACTCCACCTAAGCCTGCTTGTGTACTTACAGCGTCCAGACCAGAGTCGAATCAGAACGGTCGTACGTAATGCACTCGAAAAGTCTGTGTTAGCTACAGCATCACCTTCCGAATGTTTTACGAAACGCCAACAATAATGGGATATGGGAAGGGAAGGAGATACGCTCGATTACACGATCTCGACGTCACCGGAGAGACACACGGATCTGAGAAAATATCCGGAAATTCGCTATATGTAAATACAATAAAAGAAACTTAAAAGGTTCTTACCTAGACTATATTCGGAAGAATAACGAGAGTAAAAATTGTTCTATACAACAACGGGACGGACGGTACTGTATCCTAATACTTTGTTATAATTTGAACAAGCGGACTTTTAATTCGCTGATTTTGAACTCAATCTATAAACTTAACCACGCTACGGAAAACGGTGAACTCTTTCTGCCCCTCGTCGTTATTGTCTCTCCAGTTACCGGCTGAAAAATCCTAATTGGTGGTAGATACCTTATCCGTATCTTCTGTAGATATGTTTTTACTCTGCCGCGATAATTCTAAAGACGTACTTGTTAAGAAACATTAATGATAAAATAATTATTTTAACTGCGTAGGATTTTTACCCGTGTGATTTATATTATGTTTATTTTCGAACAGTCGCTTTTAATATCTACAGCTGTTCTGAACATATCTACTTCGTTACACTATCATATCGGAAGATTTGCACAAATAGTAAAAAATACTAGGTATCTAGTTGTCTTAATAAGTAGAGATAGAATAGCATAATAGCAACTTTCACATTGAATAATTTTATAATATTTATGTGCATATCCATTTTTAGGATGCTGAAATCTTGGCAGGTGTTTTACCGAATCTCGCCAAGCTGCACCTTATATCTGATAAACTCTATAACCATATGGATGTTTTGGTTGCGAGAACAATCGTTGAAATGGTTAACGAACCAATATTAAACCTTATGCAACAATATGAAGAAGACTGAAGCAATTGTTACATTTAATTTTTCTATTTTTATGAACTAGATTTTTGACTTAAAATATATATTTAAACGAAGAATAAAATATTACGTTATCTGTATGTTGTATTTCTTTTGGTAATAGTTAGAGCAGTTTTGTATTTATTTACGTATATCAGTGATATCCAGATGCCTCAGGAAGCCACGACACCTTTACAGGAGCGCCGCACAAGCTCAATAATTAATTAATTGGATTACTAGATTACTATACACTAGACCAAGATATTTGTTAATCCCTAATTAAACAAATAACACAGAAAAAGGCTAAAAATTGTTATAACTAAAACCGCGGGTCCAGGGCGTTCTTGTGAATGCGAGCCGACAACGCTGCTCCTTTTCTGATACTACCAGACGCTTCGAGATGCGTAGAGCCTTTGCAACATGCTTGGGCGAAATCTATAAGCAAACTTTGCCGGCTCGATTCAGTCCGTCACTTGGTAGTAAAATACCCAGTTTCACAAAACCCGATTAAATCTTCCATTTGGTTTACAAAGGTCGGAAGTCCATTAATTATGTTTTGGGAAATATCACTTTAAAGATTTATGCAAAAAATATCTAAGTATTTTATAATTCAGAAAAATAAGACCACAACTAAGTTTTTAGGGTTTATTAATATCAAGAAAGTGAACATTTTTGGGGTATCGATAATAATACATTTGCTTCAGATAACAAACAAAAAATTTTCTTAGACATCCGTCCTAACATTTATAAATTCTAAAGTCGCATGTCCACATAGTGACTAACATTAAAATTAACATTTTGTCCGCATTTTATTCTAAACACTCTCCATCGCTATCCGCGTTAGCATCATCTGTCAACAGATGACCATGGGGTAGGTTTACGTAGAAAGATTTACATGACTCGGGTATTCATGTCATCAGTTCCATTATATGCTTAAATTTGTCTTCTTTCACTAGACGCAGTGTACAATTGGTTACGGGCAAATCCTGGGGAATTTTCAGGAGACGCCTTGCAAACCGTCCTAAATCAATTTCCTTAAAAGCGTCGCTCTGAAAAATTGTTTTATAAAACAATTTACCAATGTGATCAGAGGTACACTTAAGATGCACTCATTTAGAAATTAACATATCTTCACCATCTGAGTTTTGTTTTCTCTGAACAAATGGAGCTTCTTTAGATTCACCCATTGACTTTTTGCCTAAAGAAGAAGGATGTTTAAAATCGTTCAGTGTCATTTCATAAACTTTATATTTTACACAAGTGCTGATAAACTGAGCCCAGTCATGGGGAACACAAATGTCCATAGTCTTAAGCGTCTTTTTTCTTCTTTCTATAACAGAATATATTGAATCGACTTCCATGTGGGTATGACCTTTGAGTAAATATTTATGATTTATTTCTCTTATGTTAGGAAATTGGTCTAATATGTAAAAGTACATAAAAACTAAATGTATATTTCGTATCTGGCCCGCACAATTGGCTGACCATATAGTTAATCGTATGTCTTCATTTGTCATACAGTTTACCTCTACCCATTTTAATAAGCAGGAAGCCATTTCGTTACCCCCTCTTGCTCCAATACTTTCGTCCCATATTAAATATGTAGCTTCTTTGTTATTTGTCGAATTCAAAATAGTAAAGTTTAGAGTCTATAGTTTTCTTAAATAAAATGATTTACAATTTGTCAACTTTGGAGTAGGAAGCCATTTTTGTAACAGTCAACATAATTTCACCTGAATTGAGGTTTCTTGATCTCATTTATCTTCCTTTTTAAGATCATTTCGCTTCCATATGGTGTGCGTCTCTTTCTTCAATAATAATTACTTTTTCCGGTTTAGTTTGAGCGTCTTTTAATAGTTTTTCAAATGCATCACAATCGTCACATGTATCCGTTTCTGGCGTTTTAAACGATAAATTATATTGTGTATTGAATATGTATCTATAATAACTTTCTTTGGCAGGCCCGTTTCAATGCATTTCTCTTCATAAAGGTTATACATAAGTTTAATATTTAGACTGCATTCTAGATAACTTATTTTAGTATTATCTCTGCGATAGTGACTCTCGCTCACTGAAAAAGATTCAATATGATCTTTTACAAATTTTATTCTTTCCTCGTTTTTTATTTGTTGGAAGGTGATTAAGTCGTTTATCAGGACTGGTCAGGCATCCGTCGGACTCATTTAGCTGGGTGTTTTTGACAGTTTTGAACCAATTTTCATACTTGGCACCTGCTCCACTAAAAAACCTAACCTCAAAAATTGGGAACTTACGTTTATAATTTTAAATACTATACCTTCGGATGTCTGTTCTCCCTCTTCAATATTAGGTTTATTTAGAACTAATTTTAGCATTTTTCTATTTCTGGACGATATCCTGTTATTAGTAAACATTTTGCACAGCACAAATAGATAAACACCTGTTCTTTCACAGTTAACAAGCTAAACTAAGCGAAGCAGCATGCCAATGAAAACTAGATTAAAACAGAGCGGTTGTCCACAAGTCTCAGTAGTCTAAAGGCGGATGTCCACATACGTCTTTAGTGCCCAAGCACACATGGACTCCTGCTTTAAAAAATTATTTTGTTCATTTAATGGATTTAAACTCTGAGATTTTTTTACATATAATTATAATTATTTTGTGTCTAGAAATACATTAAACCTGTTTTTTTTTTTAAATTTGGACTTCCGACCTTTGTACACCAAATGGAAGAAATATTGGTTGGTTAATCAACGCTTCACCAATCACAGACTATACTTCGAGTTTTTGCCATGAATTTTGAAACTGTCATCGGTTATTTTAAGCCTTGGTTACCTAACCGGCCGTTAAATGAACTTTCTGAAACTGGGAAAAAATCTAGTTAAGATTAAATGCGCGCGTAATATAAATAGACAAATTGTGATATCAAGTCGTTAATGTAGGATGGTTAGTGTTATATTGCTTTAAACCAGACAGTGCAAGAAAAGAAAATACAAGCATGCCCTCAACCCGCGGCACGACTGTAAAAAGCACAGATGTCATAAATATGATGACATTTATTTAGAGTTTGATTTTACGTCGACAGAAATTACTGATGAAGAGAGATCGAAATGTGTATTGTATGTGACAGTTTTTGACACCAAATTTGTATGCTCTCAAGTAAAATTATAAACTAATCACCAATACATGGTTCGCAAACTTCGTGATTTCTTTGCCAGGAAGTCAAAAAAAACTGGCTCATCAAAATAAATTGATTTTTAAGACTGCATCAGTACCAAACAATGATTTTCTAGCATCTTACCAGGTGGCTTATAGAATTGCGAAATGTAAGAAACCCCATATAATCGCAAAAGAACTTATCATACCGCCTGTTGTAGATATGGTGTGTGTGTGTGTTTTGTTTATTTAACGTCGGCCTATTTCCGCGACTATGGCCAATCACCGACGCCTGGGAGCAGTTTCACCTCACTATCCTGAAAAGTTTACCGAACCCCTGCCTTTCTGTAAGGAGGATAGGGATCTTTAACGTGTCCAACATCGCATGGACACGGGACCGACGGCTTTACGCCCCCTCCGAAGGGCGGAACGTGCAGACATTAAACTTGCTCAAATACAATGCCAGAACCTCGGTTAATGTCAATTTCACAGTTTGTACTGAAAAAGTGATAGGAGTACCTTGAGATCGGACCCAGTACCCTTCGGTTCAGAGACACACGTTCTTACCCCTGAACCACGGAGATTCTTGTAGATATCGTGAACATCATGGTTAGTGAGTCCGCTGGAAAGCTGCTTTCAAAAGCCCCTTTGTCCAATAACATTATTAGTCGCAGAATATAACATGGCAGAAGGCCGCAATGATCAACTAATTCAAAAGATCAAAAGGATCTAATTTGATTGTAGCTAAATGGGGTTACGGATAGTAATAAGGATGCCCATTTGATATGCTATATAGAGCTCATACTCAAAGTTGGTGATAACATTGAAAAACACCTTCTCATTCGTATAAATATCACTGCAGGAGCGGAAACTCCGGACTTGTTCGAGATCCCTGATAGCTTTATGTTTAAAACCAATTTGGATCGAACCAATTGCATGGGTGTCTGCACTGACGGAGCTCGTTCCATTTCTGACTGCTATGGAGGATTACAGGCAGTTATTCGAAGCAAAGCCCCTAACTCTCTTTATACCCATTGTATTACCCACAGCAAAGCGCTTGGGTCAAAGCATCTGAGTCCTGCACTGAATCAGGCGTTAGAGTGTGTAGTGAATGTAGTAAATTTTATAAAAACGCTTCCATTAAACACAAGGTTAAAAAAAACTGTGTGAGGACATAGAAGCCGAGCACTTCCTCTCTGCGGGAACAAACTGCACCTTTTGAAGTCAATGGAAAAAGCTCAGCTTTTATAAAAAAACATACTAGGAAGAATAAAATTAAATAAAGATGCGAGTGAGGATTGGTTTTTAATATTGCAGCAATTTTTTATGTTAATGGAACTTGATTTCTCTCAAGATATAAAAACTGTCTTTGGAAGGCACTTCTGACAGCTTATTATTTGGTTTAATAAAAACTCTACAAATGAAAATTTTGATAAGTTTGCATTGATTCAAAATCCATTTAAGGCTAGTGCTTTGTCTGAATTTAAGGCTAGAGAAAAAATATTCTTATCGAGCTGTCTTGCGACAAGAGTTTTAAAGAGAGATTCGACAACATGGCATTGGCAGAATTTTGAATTTCAATAAGGATGAATATTACCTTCTAAGCTATAAAGCTTTGTATATATTACATTACGTTTTATATTTTCTCTATTCTTTGCTATTGTGTTTTTCCACTTTGCTGGTGCCAGAGTCTGATAAAATACTCTTCTCAATAATAACCGTTTCAGCTTAGACCTAAGAAAGACGTTTATCAAGGCATACGTATGTTACGTATAGGGCAAAAAACTGGACATTAAACCGGCAGGCTTTTCAAATGTGCACATAAGGAAAACTAACAAAGACAAGCTACACCGATAGAAAGAAGAATAAAAATGTACTAGTAGAGGTGAGAGGATAAAATCCTTACTGTAATACAAATAAAAGTGTGCGAGAGGTAAGGGAAGGAAGATGGGTACTGAAAAATATTAAGAGGAGGATGGCAAAATTAGTTGAATATATTATGAAACGTAATAACTTTCTGACAACAATATTCAGAGGACATATACCGGGAAAAAAGAAAAGAAGCAGACCAAGAGGAAAACGGCTCAAAAGCTTGGCCCAGTTAATGAAGTTTGGAAACTACAATAAATTGAAAACAACTGAAGGCAGAAAATCTTAGTTGCAAGAACAAAGCGATGTCGCCTTTATATTGTTATAATGACGAATCTTTCTGTGGACGCAACTTGACTGTAACTGTCTAATTAATGCATTCAATTTTTTCAACTCTATCTCATTAACAAAATTTGGTGCGTCGCGACATGGTAAAAACGTCCTATCAACTTTAACCGCTTGATTAGTTTTAACCAGTGTTTGTGAAATGAGCGATAAGTTTTTAATTCAATGACTAGGCTGGTATTGAAACTAAAAAACACAAACATTAATTCAAATATCGTCTACTCAAGGTCATATCTTTAGACACGGGTCTTTTTTAGAAATAAATAGCACTACCTTTTAGTAGTTATAGTCTGGTTCCAAATTATAAGCAATGATTCATCGCTAAGTGAAGATTGAAATGTGATGAGCACTGATAACACTTGGAGAACCTAAATCACCACAACATTTTTTTTAAAGACCTGACGATAGTTTCACTAACAAAATTGGAGTCATCAGAAGATGAAAATTCTGCAAGTGAATTATTCATCATCTAGTGACGCAAACTTGGTTAGTGAAACGATCGTACGGTTTTTTAAAATGCCTTGTGGTGATTTGGGTTCTCCAAGTGTACTTATGCGTTATTAATTTTGATAAGAAAAATAATTTGTTTTGGTCTCAGTGTCACGTTGACGGGGGCTAATCGACTGGTTTTATAATACAAATATTGTTTGTAATTCTTTGGGATTAAGCAGAATCTCAGGAATCGATCAGTCCTTACTCGAGGTGTCTACCAGTGTCAGAAGCTGAGTTATGATTTTTTAAGTTGGACAAGGTCAGTTTTTCCGGTCGGCCCGAATTTACGTGTCCATATCTCGCTTAATCAACCTAGAGCGAATCTAAGGCAACTGTTCAATTCCTGACCTCAAATTACACAAGTAATTATTGGAAAAAAAATACAATCGATAAGAAAATCACTTTTTTTGGTCTCAGTATCACCTTGATGGGGGCTAATCGAGTAGTTTTATAATACGAGTAATATTTGTGATTCTTTGCGGATTAAGCAGAATCTCCGAAATCCATCGGTCTTTAGCCGAGGTGTCTACCAGCGACACAAGCCGAGTTATGATTTTTAAGTTGAGAAAGGTCAGTTTTTTGGTCGGCTCGAATTCACGTGTCCATATCTCGCTCAGTATTTAACCTAGAGTAAATCCGAGGTAACTGTAGGATTCGTGAGCTCAAATTTCATATGACGTAGTGATTGGTTAAAAAAAATACAATCGATGAGAAAAAAAAATTCGAGCTCAGTGTTACTTTGAAGGGAGCTAATCGACTAGTTTTACAATACAAATATTGTTTGTGATTTTTTCGGTGATAAAGCAGAATCTCAGAAAATGAATGGTACTTAGCCGAGATGCCTGTTAGCGACACAAGCCAAGTTTTTAAGTTGGGAAGGTCAGTTTTTTCGGACGGTCGGAATTCACGTGTCCATATCTCACTTAATATTTCATCATCATCATCAATCAGCCCTCTGCGTCCACTGCTGGACATAGGCCTCCCCTAGTTGAGTCCATTCTTTTCTGTCTTGAGCGCTACGAATCCAATTTTTTGTAATTTTTATAATGTCGTCTGTCCAGCGAGTTGGTGGTCTTCCTCTGCTTATTTTATCGGATCTGGGTCTCCATTCAAGTAATCTTTTGGTCCACCTGTCATCTTGCATGCGAACCACATGTCCCGTCCACTTCCACTTGAGTTTTGCCACATGTACGACCACATCAGTCACTCCTGTTCTTCTGCGCAATTCTTCATTTCTAATGTGGTCACGTAACGAAACGCCAAGCATCGACCTCTATATTTTGCGCTGTGTTACTTTCAGTTTCTTAGCAGAAGCGTTGGCAAGGGTTAGTGTTTCGGCGCCGTAGGTCATAACCGGTAGAACACATTGGTTGAAAACTTTTCTTTTCAAGGATATCGGAAGGTCGCTTCTCAAAACGTCTCTAAGTCTGCGTAAGCCGCCCAGGCGAGTGTAACTCTCAGAGTTTTCAATAATTAGGTTGTTGCTAGGGACGAGGTTTGTCATAAATTTTGTTTTTCCGATGTTCATTTTTAGACCTACTGCTGCACAGACCTCCTGAAGTTTCTGTAGCGTCACTCTAATATCTTCCAAGTTGTCAGCTAGTAAGACAATGTCGTCTACAAACCGTAAGTTTGACAGACTTTGGCCGTCTATTCTTAAACCTTTTTGGTCCCAATCTAGCTTCTTGAACACATACTCCAGGACGGTGATAAACAGTTTTGGAGACATCATATCTCCCTGGCGTACTCCTCTCCCAATTTTTATAGGATTCGTGTTTTCATGTAGTTTTACCACAAGAGTAGCATTTATATATATATATATATATATATATATATATATATATATATATATATATATATATATATATATATATATATTAGTGAATTTTCTTAAAAAAAAATCACTAATGAGGAGATCCCGACTTTTGAATTTTGAAAAAATTTCTTCAAATGAGCGCTAATTAGGCCCCCCAGAACACATATCCGGGGTCAGTTTAAATTTTTATATGTTATATATATATATATATATATATATATATATATATATATATATATATATATATATATATATATATATATATATATATATGTATCACACCGATAACTCAAAAAATAGTGGGCCGATTTTGATTAAATTTGGTGAATAAATTCCTTTTGCAAATGGCTTGGATAAGTTCGTTAGCCAGGAAAATCGGTCCAGGTTTTCCCGGAAAATTTTGTGTTTTCTTTCGAAAAAAAAATTATATCTCTGGAATTAACGCGGTTTTACATCCTTACAGGTAAGCTACATACCAAAATTTAGCTCTGTAGGTCAAAAGACAAAAAAGTTATAGACATTTAAACAAAAATAAATTGGGGTTTTTCAGAAAACGTCACAGTTGCGATTTGAACGTCAAAATTGGCAACATTTAGGAAAAGAACTTGAATCTAATACGGGCTATGGAAATCAAATGTCTCAAGAAGAATGTTTTACAAACCCTGAAGTCTTAGTTTCAACCGTCATTGTCCTTCATTTTAATAAAATGTTTTCAGAAAATTCATTTAAAATATACCCTTTCTCTGATGCATGGCAGTAGTGTTAGCTATATAGTTTATCGTTTAATGGTGTATAATTTTTGTAGAATTTTCGTAAAAAAATCAATAAAGCTCAATATATCTGTTATTATACAAGATATGAAAAAAAATTGTATATATTAATTATAGGGTGTCTTGAGCTACATCTTAAAAAATTATTTCTACAGTCACAGGCTGGCCCATAAGTCGTTGGTAATACAAATTTTTTTTTTTTAATCAAACACGCCTTATGTTATTGCATTTTCCATCGAAATATAATGCATGTTTGTAAGAAAAAAAATTGTGGACGCAGTAAGTGCGTTATGGTAGCGAATTTTGATCAAATGCTTAATATTTGAATAGCTCAATTTTCTATTAACCTATAAGGTTGACCAAGAAACGAGTTTTTTCTGGAACACTTAAAGTTTACTTTCGGAAATTTTTGTACATTTTCAAACAATAAAGTTATTTTGATGATACATGGCACATTGTTTTTACTATATAGATTATACTGGTGACCAAATGCTTTCTTAAAAAAACACACATTATTGCTATTAAAAAATAGTTTTATGAAAATTCACTACCATAACGCACTTGCTGCGTCCCGAGTTTTGTAGATTAGTTTGGTGTAGCGATAGTCAATACGGCATGCTTCCAGGGACTGCAACACTGCGTCCAGCTCCACGGTGTCGAAAGCCTTAATATTTAACCTTGAGCAAATCCAAGGTTGGACCCAAGGCCGTGTGATTGGTTTAAAAAAAATACGATCAATAAGATATATTTTATTTGGTCTCAGTGCCACTGATGGGGGCTCACCGACTAGGTTTATAATAGGGGTATTGTTTGTGATTTTTTTTTCTTTTGATGAAGCAAAAGACCAGGAATCGAATAGTTTTGACCCGAGGTGTCTACCAGCGACCTAGGCCGAGTTAGGATTTTTTTAATTTTTAAAAGGTCAGTTTTTCAGTCGCTTCGAATTCACGTGTCCATATCTCGCTTAATATTTAACCTAGAATCATCAAAATCCGAGGTGACCATTGGATTCGCGGGCTCAGATTACACAAGACTGGATGATTCCTTTATTGAAAATACCATTAATAAATATAACTTTTTGCATGCATGTCAAATTTCAAAATTAATTACTTGTAATCAATTCATTTTCGTTTTTTTTTTCTTCCTTAGATAGCATCGCATGCCTCCTTCAGTTTTCGAGTTATTCTGAAAAAAACAAAATTTGTCGGTTTCTTTTTTCTTCAATATCTAAGTAGGCGTTGATCTGACATGTCTAAGACCTGCACATTATCAGGACACTTTTTACAGAGTAATTTTTTTCTGCTATTCTCAACTTTGGATTGTCATTTGTTTTTGAGCTACAGGTATCAACGTTTGTTTTTATTATGGCAGCCATATTTGACTTTTTGCTCATGTAATAACCTGTGAACCAAGCTTTCCAATGATCTACATCATGCTTGAGAAATCTTGTAATTGGACTGAGAATTTTAAGAAAAACCGTTTTGAGGATAGTAGGCCATGAAATCCAATACCAGAAAACAAATGACAAAAAAAGTGTTTAAAAAGCAGTAGGCCTTGGAGTCTAACAATAGACTTCTACTTTAAACATAATTTTCCATAATGATTAACAATAAAAAAATAGAAACTTTGAGCACACCAATGAATCGGTCCATTATTACAAATGATATTATACATTACAACATTATCCTAAAAAATTGTTATAATTTAATTAAATAGGTAAACCTAGTAAATAACTAAATTTACTAACAGAACTCAATAAACAGCAGATTAATGATTTACGAAGACGTCTTTGAAAATTGTTTGATTTTTAAACGTAAGTCAACTGAAAAACAACAGAAGAAAGGTTGCTTTGGATATAACACTATCGCGACAATAAAGAATACTGTCATTCTTAATTATCTGAACATATTGAGGTGTATTTAGGACGTTGCTTAAAATTTTGTACAAAATAGTTTGTTTCCTGTCTATTTCAAATATTATTTAACAATATGTTCAGTAATGAAGAATATTTTGATATGTTGGAATGTCATATTCGTTCTAACCGAAATACTGAGGCAGCTGCAAATTTATATCAAAACAACTACTCAGAAAGACGACAACCAAACACCAAAATATTTCGCAGGATAGTGACCAATCTATTGAACGACGGTAGCTTCCACGCAAAGAAACTACCAATGCCTAGAAATGAAGAAAGTATATAGTCTTACAGGTTTCAAACGAAAACCCTCCGCAATCTGTTCGGTTTTATGGTGAACAAATTGACGTTCCAATAAGTACGATACACCGTGTATTAAAACAAAGTCATTACCGTCCATACAAACTTAAAATCGTAAAAGGTTTAAATGTTGACGATTACCCTAAGCGACTTCAATTCTGTGGATGGTATCAAGTATTAAGCCAGCAAGATGAAAATTTTCATTTGAAAATAATATGGACTGATGAATTCAGATTTACAAATTGTGTGTATCATCGCCATAATAGGCATTATTGGGAAAATGAAAATCCCCGTCTAAAGGAAGAAAGACGATTGTCAGACAGGATTGGTATTAATGTTTGGTGCGGCTTATTAGGTAAAAAACTGTTATTTTTATTTGTAGATTAGACAGTTAGTTTTTAAAAACTTCAGGTAACTTTATTGTTGGTCCGTTCTTTTTTGAAAATAACTTAACTGGGGAAAGGTGTCTTAATCTATTGAGAAATGATATCTTACCAACAATTAGAAGAGTTCATGATAATTTAGACGAGATTTGGTACCAACAACACGGTTGTCCAGCTCACAATGCTACGATCGTCAAAGAATTTTTGTACCAAAATTTTGATAATCGTGTCATTTGTAACAATGGGCCGGTTCATTGGTGTGCTCGAAGTCCTGATATAGCACCCATGAAATTTTATTTTTGGGGTACTGTGAAGAATGATGTGTATAAATTCGATCCACCACAAAATATCAATAAATTACGAAACAGAATCACGGAATCTATAAATCATCTTAACCAAAACACCCTCACCAGAGTTTGCAGGCGTGTTTCAAAAAGGTGTATAAAGTGCATTGAACAATTTTATATTTAGTGTATTTTTAAGTTTCTATTTTATTATTTGTTGAGTTCCGTTTCAAATTGTGTTGTTTTGTGGAGTTTAAGTTTCTATTTGTTATTGCCGAGTTTCGTTATTAAACTGTTTTCCATAATATTACCTAATTGAGTATTGTCAATTAAAACACAATATTTTTTATCGTGAATCGTTACGAAAAATTATGTTTAAAGTAGAAGTCTATTGTTAGACTCCATGGCCTACTGCTTTTTAAACACTTTTTTTTGTCATTTGTTTTCTGGTATTGGATTTCATAACCTACTTTCCTCAAAACGGTTTTTCTCAAAATTGTCAGTATAATTACGAGATTTCTCAAGCATGTTGTACATCATTGGAAAGCTCTTTACACATGCTATCACATAAGCAAAAAATCCAATATGGCTGCCATAATAAAAATAAACGTTGATACGTGTAGCTCAAAAACAAATGACAATCCAAAGTTTAAAATAGCACAAAAAGATTATTCTGTAAAAAGTGTCCTGATAAGGTGCGAATCTTAGACATGTTAGATCAATGCCTACTTAGATATTGAAGAAAAAAGGATTCGACAAATTTTGCTTCTTTTTTTAATAACTCGAAAACGAAACGGGGAAGGGCAAAATACGAGTCATATTTGCGAGCATTATATTCTACAGAATTTTGCTAATTTAACAGTCTCTCTATCTCTAATAATAACGAAGATAGCAATACATTCCTATCCAGTCTGGGACACACTGTATATATATATATATATATATATATATATATATATATATATATATATATATATATATATATATATGCAAACGAACCTTGAATATGAGTTCTACGAGCCCTAATTCGCGCTCATTTGAAAAAACATTCTGAAAGTCTTACCATCGTTACCTCTCTATTAGTGAATGTTCTTAATCAAAAATATTGCAAAGTCGTCTTATAAAACACATATGTTTGACACATTTTCCTAAAAAATATCATTTACTTGTAGTTCTTTGCTCATGCCCATGAAGGTGTTAAGTCACAGTCGCGATTTAGCCAGTAGCGGATTTTGTCAGTAATAACATTTGCCTAAAATCCCAATTCAAGAATGAATATAATATTTCCTAATGGCTAATGCTAATCTAAACGCGTTAATGGTCGAAACCATAAAAATTCAAATCAACAATAATGGATTTCTGTTTATTACACAGTAATTTTTCCGAAACTAATTATTTTGTTATTTTCCACTATTGAATATTTTTACGAAAATTCGCTAGTGCTTGCAGTTGCACTGCACTTGCTGCGTACAGGCTGTTAACGAATTTGTCCTAGAATATATATATATATATATATATATATATATATATATATATATATATATATATATATATATATATATATCTATTGAATTGCTTTTATTATTTGTATATGATTTTATGTGTATTTGTGTATATTATTTATTGTATAGTTAACTGTTGTATATTTAATTATATTTGGTGTATTATTAAGTATATTTTGTGTAATTTATTAATGACATAATATTTGTAGATTTATATACTCATATATTTGTATACTTAGTATTGTAATGGATATTACTTATTAATCTCAGATTAAATATGTTTATATGTAGGTGGGCACCTTTAAATTTATTTATTTATTAATTATAGCGTTCAATATTATTTAAATTAATTTGTAACTCAAACTCTGACACTTTTTATAACACCTATATATCTGTATGCAAGTAAAAATTTTGTTATCTTATAAGAATTATAATCAATATTAAACAGATTTATATTTATATTTATATTAAATCAAATAAATTTACCTTTTTTATTTACTTAATTTGTTTTCTTCTTTTGATCCTCGGCTTTATGTAGGCTCTATTCTTCAGGGATTTAGTGGGGTATATATATATATATATATATATATATATATATATATATATATATATATATATATATATATATATATCGTACCGATAACAAAAAATTATGGGCCAATTTTGACAAAATTTGGTAGATACCTTCCTTTTGTAAGTGGCTTGGATAAGTTCATTAACCAGGAAAATCAGGCCTTTCTGAAAAAATTGTGGGTTACCTTTTGTATCTCTGAAAATAACAAAGTTATGAAATCCACATTTGGTACTCAAGTTAACAAGCTTACCCTACATGGTAAAATTCCGATTTTTAAGTTGAAAGGAACGCAAGTTATAAGCATTTGAAAAAATTTGGGTGTCGCTGATGACCAGAGAAACGCACAAAACCAAAATATTTGTGTGGATAACAAAATCCGTTGTATGTTACAGACAAATACTAATTTTGTTTACGCAAAAAAATCAAGAAATACCATAAAAGTTACGTTGAAAATGTTATAGTTTTTTTTCTTAAACATCAAAATTTGCAGTTTTTAGACGAAGAACCTAAAACGAATATGGTCACAAGAAGGGTGTTTTACAAAGGCTTAAGTTTTAGCTTCAATCATTATTGTGCTTCATTTTACTAAAATATTTCTAGAAAATTCATTTTAAATAACCCTGTGTGTGGTGATTTGGGTTCTCCAAGTGTGCTTCTCATGTGCCGACCCTTTTTATGATGCCTTAGCAGTAGCTTCAGTTATAGAAGGTACGAAAGATGCTTTCTTCTCTTAATACCAGGAAAGCCTCTGTCTTTGACGAGATCCCAGCAATTGTTCTCAAAAAATGCGCATCAAAACTTGCTCCTGTCCTGAATCGTCTGTTTCAGACATCTTACAATAGAGGCATATTCCCTAGTAACTGGAAAACTGCTCGAGTACAACCCGTCCCCAAGAAAGAATCCAAAGCCCTTCCTAGCAACTACAGGCCTATGTCTCTCCTTTCAGTCGTCTTTAAAGTCATGGAATTACTAAAATTTCTTGAAAAATACAGTCTAATCCGCGACAGGCAGTATGGATTCCATCAGCGCAAATCAACTGCTGACCTCCTTTCCTTTGTCACCCATTCTTGGAACAAGTCTGTGGAACTACACGGTGAATCCCCGATTGTCGCTCTAGACATATTCAAAGCATTCGACCAGGTCTGGCACGCAGCGCTGCTTAATAAACTTCCGGCCTATGGCCTACCACCAAAACTCTGTACCTGGACAGCAAATTTCCTCTCCAACCGGAGCATTTCTGTTGTCGTGGATGGCCATTCCTCTAAACTGAATCCAATTAATGCAGGAGATCCTCAAGGTTCAGCTTTAGCCCCTACTTTGTTTCTTCTCCACATCAATTACCTCCTCTCTAGCACATCCAACCCAGTTAACAGGTACCTGGACGACAGCACCCTCCACTCAAATATACAATATTCTAAGCCTGTCTTTTTAGCCCAATTAGATGAGGATCGCAGACTCATAGAGGGTTCTGTCTCCGTGGATCTCCAAGAAATATTAGACTGGGGAAGTAGAAATATTGTACAACTCAACCCCACCAAATCTGTCTTGCTTTCTATCTCATAAGAGATACACTGGCCCTAGACCCATCACAATGAACAACCAAGTTATTCAAAGTAATGAGTCCTTTTTACTTGTTGGCGTTTCTGTGGACCGAAATCTCAGTTGGCACCAAGATGTTACATGGATTGCATAAGCGGCTGCTAAGAAATTAGGTTTCCTCCTCCGGGCTCGCAAATACTTTTCACCAGCTAACCTCTTTACTTCACAAATAAGGCCAAACCTGGAATACTGCTCCCACATCTGGGGTGCTGCTGGTCGCTTCTACACTCGCTATCCTGGACTCCATTCAGAAGAGAGCTATACGTCACATTGGTGACCCTACCCTCACCCAAAGGCTGCCATCCCTTGCCCACCGACGTGCCGTTGGTAACCTTTCTCTCTCTCTCTCTCTCTCTCTCTCTCTCTCTCTCTCTCTCTCTCTCTCTCTCTCTTATAGATATCTGCACGGGCACTGCTCAGAGGAGCTTTCTTCCATAGTTGCTCCGCCTGCTGCTACCAACCGATCTTCCAGGGGAACAGGGCGAATGCACCCTTTCACTGTTCAGGTCACCAGACATAGAATATCTTGTTATGCCCGTTCTTTTGTCCCGAGGACTTCCAAGTTGTAGAATTCTTGCCGGCACATGTTTTTCGTTCTCCTCCGAACCTCCAAACCTTAAAGGTCAGAATTAACAAGTTGCCTCTTTCCACGTTTTCGACACCCACGGTACGATAGTATTTAGGCTGTAAGCCCTCGTGGTGCGTTGTTGAAATATAAAAAAATAACGATGCAAAAAAAGATTTGAAAGTGCGAAATTCATAATTGATTTCAAATACCACTATTTTGTCGGCGTGATCTGTGACTTTACTGGACGGTAAATTTCAACAATGACAATGAGCTTGAGATCCCTATAAATGAATAAAATTCACCATGGTGTTGAGAAACAAGCGACCATACTTATCATACCATAAGGCAAATGTAAACACGTAATTCATTCACTGTCCAAGTACGTCACGACCAATAACAGAACGTTCGGGGTCACATGATAATAATTCGAATTTTTTTTTACTTTCAAATGACTTTTCTCTCCACTACATATGTTTTTGTGTATTTTCATGCATAAAATAATGTTCTATCTATGAAAAATTATTAGGTAAATGTTAAATTCATTTAATGGAAAACCCATGCAAATTGTCTATTGAAAGGCTACTATAAAGTTTGCTAATAATGATCAATGCTAATCTAAATCGTTAATAAGCGACACCATAAAAATCTCAATGAACAATAATTTATTTTTGCCTATTTTATAGAGATTAGGCGAATGGTTAATTACTTCAGACTCCGCGGTCCGCGATATAAGACTTAAATACAGCGCGCTACCAAATAATTAGTTATTTGTATTAGATACCGTACTTAGAGCTTCAACGTGCTACACCAAATATAGCATCTCTATTACAATTAAAATTACAGACAAAACATATTCAGATTTTAAATGGTAGCAGGTTATACAATCCATTTTGTAATCTAAGTTGTCACTTTCAGTTGTGTTTTTGCTATTGATTAGAAATGTTGATTTCACTTTGTGTTATATTTGTGATGTGCCAGTTATGTAAAGGGTTTGACAATTTTACAATCAACAATAGGTTTAACATTGTGAGTATCATCGTTTGTGTTTGTGCGTAAAAGTAAGTTTTCTAGGTGGGGATTAAACAGTATGTAATAAAAATCATTAAATGTCATGTTAAATATATACCCTAAAATACGTATAAATTTCATTTTAGTGAATGTTCGAGAGAACACATCCGATTTATTTATTTTTATGATTATGTTCTCCGGAAATAACAAATCTATGGCTCCCAAATTTGGGGTTTGGGATTATATTATATAAAATTAACTATGCACCAGGTCTTAGATCTTTAAGTTAAAATTTAAAAAAGTAATAAGCATTTGAAGAAAGAAAATTGGGTGCCACTGGTGATTAGACAAACGTACAAGACCAACATATTTTCTGTGGTTAACAAAATCTATTGTATATTACAGACAAAGACGAAGTTTTTTTGGGACAAGAAGGTCAAATACCAGAAAAATCACTTTGAAAATTTTATAATGTTTCTTCTTGAAACGCCAAAGTCGCGATATAAAACGTCAAACTTGGCATACTTTAAACAAAGAACCTAAAACAAATACGGGTTATGTCGAAAAAATATCGTAAGAAGTGTTTTACAAAGCCTTAAGTTTCAGCTACAACTGCCATTGTCCTTCATTTTACTAAAATATTTACAGAAAATTTATTCAAATAGACCCTTTCTCTGATACTTTAACAGTATTTCCAATTATAGAGTTTGGGGTTTGATAGTCTATGATTTTTAGCGAGTTTTTGTAGAAAAAATTCGCTGATGAAGAGACCGCAACTTTTAAATTTTGAAGACGTTTTTTCAAATATGCGCGAACAAGTCCCCCTAGAACCCAGGTCTGACATCAGTTTAAGTTTTTATCTGTTTACATATATAGATAGTGGCGCATTTCTACGGTACAACTCAATATTATTATACAAGCTGGGAGAAAAAATTATATACGTTAATTATAGGGTGTCTTGTCTTAAGCTGCATCTTATAAAATTATTTTGACAATTATAAGCTGGCCTATAACCCATTGGTGACACAAATTTTCTTTTAGTAATTTTCGTAGAAAAATTCACTAATGGGGAGATCGCGACTTTTGAATTTTTAAAACTTTTTACAAATAAGCGCTAACTAGGTCCCCTAGAATCCATATGAGGGGTCAGTTTCAACTTTTATGTATTTTTGTATGTATAATATATATATATATATATATATATATATATATATATATATATATATATATATATATATATATATATATATATTGTATATTTCCATCCAGTTATATATATATATATATATATATATATATATATATATATATATATATATATATATATATATATATATATATATATAACTGGATGGAAATATATTGCTATCGCCCTTATTATTATAGATAGGGAGATAGTTAAATTAGAAATGTTTTGTAAAATTTCATGCTAGTTCCAAATATGACTTGTATTTTGCCCTGCCTCTTTTGTTTTCGAGTTATTTTGAAAAAAACAAAATTTGTCGATTTCTTTTTTCTTCAATATCTGACATGTCTAAGACTTGCACATTATCAGGACACTTTTCGCAGAGTAGTCTTTTTGTGCTAGTCTCAACTTTGGATTGTCATTTGTTTTTGAGCTACATGTATCAACGTTTGTTTTTATTATGGCAGCCATATTGGATTTTTTGCTCATGTGATAGCCTGTGAAAAGAGATTTCCAATGATGTACAACATACTTGACAAATTTTGTAATTACACTGACAATTTTGAGAAAAACCGTTCTAAGGATAGTAGGCTATGAAATCCAATTCCAGAAAACAAATGACAAAAAAAGTATTTAAAAAGCAGTAGGCCATAGAGTCTAACAATAGTCTTCTACTTTCAACATAATTTTTCTTTTATTTATTAAAGATTTTTTCAAGAGAAGCTGGTCAACCAAAAAAGCCTGATTCAGTCAATTCTGTGCCATAAAACTAATATTTTAATGTCAATAAACTAAAATAATTATAAAAAAACAACAATATTTTGCATATTGGCACAACTTTTTAATTGTATGCTTTTTTTAAATAAAAGTAAAACCAAAACGAAACCTATAAATCTGTGTGCAGGTACCTTGTGCTAAACTAATATGAGTTTGTTATAAAAGAGTTTTCTCTTAGACGCTTCTTGAGTGATATACCGGGTGTTGATGATCCTGTTCACAAAGACATTCTGATGGAATGAATTTTGGGCCCATGTCCAGACGACAAATAAAATATTTGTATTACTGTACACATAAACTTTGAAACGTTATATTACTTGAGTTTTATTGAAAGAATGTCAATTTTCATCAAATCACCCCTTATTTATCCCCTAACTCCTGAGGAGATCTTACCCAAAAACAATTCGAAGCGTTCCTTTGTCGGGTGCTAACTGGATACCAAATTTGATGATCATATCTTAATTCGTTCGAAAGTTATTGCGCCTATTAGCAGACAGTCATGCCGACCGACCGACAGACCGACGGGCAAAAAACTTATCGTTCCAGAATCAAGGTTCCCATATGTTTTGAGACTTTTCATGCCGGTTTTACAAAAAAAGATTCGAAATTTTTGTGAACAATATTCCACCCTCACACATTCAAACCCTAATTTAATTTCAGCACAGAATACCAGATGTTTGGTGAAATTAAAAGTTTTCTCGAAAAAATGTCAATCTTCACCAAATCATCCCCCATTCATCCCCTACCCTCTAAAGCGATTTTTCTCAAAAACAATCCGAACAGTTCGCTTGTCGAGTGTTAACTGTATACCAAATTTGATGATGATATCTCAGTTCGTTCGAAAGCTATCGTGGCTACAAACAGACAGACATACAGACCGACAGACTGACAGACCTACAGACAAAAAAATTCATTCCCAAATCATGTTTTGTATGTTTTGATACTTTTTTCGACGTTAAGCGGAATTTTTTCTTTTAATTTTTGTCGCCGATTCGATACTTCCACACGTTGTGACGATGTGGAAGTAATAGTCAATGCCTCCAAATATTTTGTTTGTTTTTTTCAAAATCCCATCTAATTTAAAACTCTATGGCCTATTCACTATAAAATGCTATTATTGTTTAATTTTTGTAAGGTTAACTGTTTTAAAAACAATTAAGACGAAAATTATAGGTTATCGTGAGTCCAAAAAACACATAATATCTGAGAATGAGTACATAACTAATAATAATTTTCTAATCGAGCTGGAGAAAAACATTATCACTTTTACATTTATTCCAATTTGATTTAATGATCTGTTGTTGTGGATGGCCATTCCTCTAAACTGTATCCAATTAATGGAGGAGTTCCTCAAGATTCAGCTTTAGCCCCTACTTTGTTTCTTCTCCACATCAATGACCTCCTCTCGAGCACATCCAACCCAGTTTACAGCTACGCGGACGACAGCACCCTCCATTCAAATATACAATATTCTAAGCCTGTCTCTTTAGCCCAATTAGATGAGGATCGCAGACTCATGGAGGGTTCTGTCTCCGTTGATCTCCAAAAAATATTAGACTGGGGAAGTAGAAATCTTGTACAATTCAACCCCAACAAAACTAAGTCTTGCTTTCTTTCTCACAAGAGATACACCAGCACTAGACCCATCACAATAAACAACCAAGTTATTCAAAGTAATGAGCCCTTTTCTCTTGTTGACATTTCTGTGGATCGAAATCTTAATTGGCACCAACATGTCACATCAATTGCAGAAGCGGCTGCTAAGAAATTAGGTTTCCTCTTCCGGGCTCGCAAATACTTTTCACCAGATAATCTCTATACCTTATATACTTCACAAATAAGGCCAAACCTCGAATACTGCTCCCACATCTGGGGTGCGGCTGCCGCTTCTACACTCGCTATCCTGGACTCCATTTAAAAGAGAGCTATACGTCTCATCGGTGACCCTACCCTCACCCAAAGGCTGCCATCCCTTGCCCACCTACGTGCCGTTGGTGACCTCTCTCTCTCTCTCTCTCTCTCTCTCTTTTATAGATATCTGCACGAGCACTGCTCAGAGGAGCTTTCCTCCATAGTTCCTCCACCTGCTGCCCCCAACAGATCCACCAGGGGAACAGAGCTAATGCACCCTTTTACTGTCCAGGTCACCAGACATAGAACATCTTGTTATGCCTGCTCTTTTGTCCCGAGGACTTCCAAGTTGTGGAATTCCTTGCCGGCACATGTTTTTCCTTCTCCTCCGAATCTCCAAACCTTCAAGTCCAGAATTAACAAGCTGCCTCTTTCCTCCTTGTCAACACCCACGGTACGATAGTATTTAGGCTGTAAGCCCTCGTGGTGTGTTGTTGAAATTGAAAAAAAATGTCGGGCTTGGAATAAAAAACACATTATTATTCTGCAACTATTAACAAAAACAAGTTTAAGAAAAATGACAATAAGGGAAAATTAAAACGCCGAAATAAAGAAAAATCGAGGTGGCTCCGGAACACAACTTTTTGTCATGTAAAATAGACGTCACTAACATAACAATATGGCGACCTTCTGCTATGATCTAGTTACTAGGCAACAAACCCCAAATAGTTAATGAATAATTATTTTATTATCTGTTACCTAACAATCTTTTTGCAAAATATCATACAATCAATACACATTGAATAAATTAGCTGATATGCATTTGATATATGGATGAGGCGATTCTAATTTTCTTTAGCGTCGGCAAGGCAGTACGCTGAAAAGTTTCCCAATCTACGGATTTATCATTCAAGCACTTTTGCGGCTGTTGATGGAAGATTTCGATAGAAAGGAACTTTCTTACATCATACCATTGAACATTCTTGTCCACGCTTCGTCCGAACACAAAATTTTGAAAAAACTGTTTTGAATGTTCTTGCAGAACACCCACATACTAGTGTTAGGCAAATAGCTGCAGACTTGGAATTTCAAAAATCGACAGTTGATGGTTGATAGAGTATTGAAAGAACAACAGTTGCATCCGTATCATTTAAAACGGATACATTAACATTTTACCACAAGATCCAAACGCTAGGCTGAATTTATATAATTGTTTCAAAGGTAAACAAAACGAAGACAACAATTTTTTAAATACGATATTGATGACTGACGAGGCATGTTTCGCGAAAAACGCTGCAATAAACTTACACAATCTCTATGAAAGGGGTGACGAATATCCATTTGCTACCATTGTTAATCATTCACAATACCAGTTTAAAATCAACGTCTGGGCTGAAGTTGCTGGTGATTGCCTCTTACAACCGATTGAGCTACCTCAGCGTCTGCGTAGGCCCAGTTCTTTGAATTTCATTCAAAATAGACTTCCACGGTAACTAGAGGATGTTGATTTGGCTACGCAAAGAAAAATGTGACTTCTGCACGATGGTGAGCCACCACATTATGTTTTGGAGGTGCGACATTTTTTAAATAAACTGTTTCCAAGACGCTGAATTGGACGTGGTGAAGAGGCACACAGTAAAATGGCCTCCAAGATCACCTGACTCAATTACCTTGACTTTTACTTCTGGGGGTGATGAAAAGCAAGGTTTATGTTACACCTCTCTAAACTAGTCAGGAACTATGGAAGGGAGGAGGAAGGAAGAATTTTTTTCTAAATTCTAAAGTCGGGATCTCCTCAGTAGTGATTTTTTTTAAATATATATTTTAATACTAGCCTTACAAATTACCAACAACTAAAATAACTCCCACTCACATTTAAACATTTTTGTTGTCGTATGTTCATTTTCCGTTTTATAGCGATGCTTGTTAGCTTCCAGTTTATTTCTAGACTAATCTGAGTACAATCGTAGCTAGTAATAACAATGTTATTATGTTTTCAGATGCAGTATATTACGAAGCATGGTTATCCAGCAGAGGCTCATGCTAACATAAGGACTCAAGACGGATACCTCTTAGATATGTTCAGAATACCTCACGGGAAGTCTAACGTGACGGCAAAGGGGCCGCCGGTATTATTGATGCATGGTCTGCTGGGTACAGCCGAAAACTGGATAATTTTGGGTCCAGACAAGGCACTCGCCTTTCTGCTAGCTGATCTTGGGTATGATGTATGGATGGGCAACGTCAGAGGATCACCACATTCCAGAAAACACACTAAATACAACCCCGATAGAGACTCTGCATATTGGCAATTTAGGTAAGGATTAACAGGTACAAATTACTCGTGTTCTATATTGGATACAGGGTGTTCAAAAACATGTGCCATCGCTCGTGGTTAGATTCCTCACGTAAAAATAAGACTTTTTTCCTATTAACGTAGGTCCGATTTTGCTTCATTTCGTAGCTACATGGTGTTAGAGAATATTTTATTTGGTTTATTTCAAATTTCTCCAAAACAACTGTAGCAATCCAAATGAAATTTTGAGGGTAAAAATTATTTAAACTAATACATATCTTACTGCTAAAAAGTGTGGACAGATTTCCAAGTGCCGTGCATATGTGCTGTCACTGCAATAAATTTATTAAAAAAACCTGTCGCCACTGACGCTTTTTTCTTTTGTTAGCACAGATATCTAGCTCGTTTAGTGCCTGCTAAAAGTAATCTCCTGATATTTTTTCGATTGCGATCTCTTTTCTGAAATAAATACAGTTATGTTGTGTTATGTAGTGTATTGAATTTTTTTACATTTTTAAGGTCCTTAATTTAACTTATTTACTAGTACAAAATACCTTAATTGACTCACAGCGAGTGTTGAAAATGGCCATCTGCAGTTAAATTACAAACCCACAATCATCGGTGCAAAAATCTTCTTACTCTGACACAAATGCGAGAATCTTGCTGAACTCTTACAAATTCTAGTTCTATGCGTTGTAAAAGTTCTTCAAATGTTTGTACTAATGTCTTGTAAACAAGCTCCTTTATGTTCCTGATAGTTAAAAATAAAAAGGATTCAAATAGGGGGATCTTGGTGGCCATGCTACTGGACCATCACTACCAATCCATTGATAGCCGTATGTTTCCGAGTGGAGCTCCCCAGGAAAAACCGCAAATTGCGCCAGTGCACCATCGTGTTGGAACCACATTATATTTCTCACTAACGCAAGTAACAGTTCGGGCAAATCATTCATCAGAAAATTTAAAGATGACATATGATTCAGTCTATATGCCGATTTTGATTAAATTTCGTGAGTACCTTCCTTTTGCAAGTGGCTTGGATAAGTTCGTTAGCCACGAAAATCGGTACAGTTTTTCCCCTAAAATTTTGTATCCCCGGAAATAACAAAGTAAGGGCCACCAAATTTGGTGCACAGGTTTATATCAATAAAAGTAAATTATGTCCCAAAATTTAGCTCAGCAAGTTAAAAGACAAAAAAATTATAGGAATTTAAAGAAAAGAAAAATTGGGGTTCTCCCAAAACGTCAAAGTCGCGATTTGAAATGTTAAAATTGGCAAAGTTTAGACAAACAACGTGAAACTAATACGGGTTATGGAAAGAAAATGTTGCGAGAAGAATGTTTTACTACAAGCTCTGAAGTCTTAGCTTCAACCGTCATTGTCCTTCATTTAAATAAAATATTTTCAGAAAATAGACTCTTTCTCTGATGCTTTGGCAGTAATTTTATCTATCGAGTTTATCGTTTAATGGTATATAATGTTTCCCAAATTTTCGTAAAGAATCAATAAAGCTCAATATGTCTGTTATTATACAAGATATGAAAAAAATTGCGTACATTAGTTATTGGGTGTCTTAAGCTACATCTTAAAAAATTATTTCTACAATCACAGGATGGCCTATAAGTCGTTGCTTATACAAATTTTCTTCTTTTTTTTTAAAATCAAACATGCCTTGTTATTGCATTCTTGCATTTTTTCATTTTCCATCGATATTACTCCAGTCAAAAAACTTCAAAAAATGACCCAACCTCCTGAAAAATCCGAAAGTTTTTAAACTTCGCACACTTATTTATAGGTACCTAAGAATAAATATACCGAAAGTCCTCATAAATATGAGGCGAGCTCTAGCGACAATTAGCGAAAATAGGGCACTTTCTTTGGTTTTTCGTTAATATCTCGAGAAATGTTGGTTGGGGGCAAAAGTTGATTAGATACATAATTAAGGATTTTCAAATTTGCTATAAAAATGATAATATACATTTTTCTCGTATTGCTAATGACTCCCGAGTTATAGACGCTAAAAGAGAGCGTTTTGTGAAAAACCACGCTAGGGCGGTACAATATGGCATTTCTAATAATATTTTACAATGGTTTACTAACAATTTTGTATACTAACGATAAGTGAGGAGATAAACTTCACAATTTTGTATAAAAAGCACATGATGTATGTTACTTATTATGTATATTGATGAGGCACATGATGTAGGTATATTAAACAATGAAATATATGAACAAAAAAAAATGCTGAGGTTATTCAAAGGAAAATTTTGTACAGAAAAATCAAATAGCTCTTAATTGCTTCTTGGTAGAAGGCCCTGCAATTTGATTATCTTGGCCAGCTTCTACACTTGCTGCCTGAAACAATAGGTAAGCATGCATGAGATGAAGGTTAATATTCAGTCATTTTGCTGCCAACCAAAGAGTATCGTATGGAGTTAGCTAATCAGTTTTCTTGACTATATCTTTCAGGTCCTCCACAATCACATTACTAAATCCACCTTGTGATTTTTGGTAAGTTTGTAAGGAACTCACTCCAAGTTCCCCTACTGTCATAGCAGGTGCTACCTTGGTGAGCCTCGGTATTGGTTTTTCAGTTGTGCTTCCAGAAGGCACACATTTGATGACACCCATAGAATGGAATGTGTTGAGACCGTCCAGTGTTCTAACATTAAAGTCCGCGTTGTCAAACACAAATTGTTGAAAAGGAGTATGATTATCAGGTTGAATGTGAGGAGTTGCTGACATTTCCAGCTGCTGTGCGCTGTGATATGAAGCACTGAACCCTAAACTTGATAAAAGGTTTACCAACTTCTTACTTGCAAATCTTCTGTACACAAACAAAGCAACACTGTTCATTATTACTGATATAAAACAGGTTGGACGTATCGCAGAGATAATACTGTGAGCAATAGAAATGCATTTTCTTTTTTTATTTGCATTATCTGCTTTTTAGTGAATTTTCTTAAAAAAAATTCACTAATGAGGAGATCCCGACTTTTGAATTTTGAAAAAATTTCTTCAAATGAGCGCTAATTAGGCCCCCCAGAAAACATATCCGGGGTCAGTTTCAATTTTTATATGTTTATATATATATATATATATATATATATATATATATATATATATATATATATATATATATATATATATATATATATATATATATATATATATATATATATATATATATATATGTATCACACCGATAACTCAAAAAATAATGGGCAGATTTTGATCAAATTTGGTGAAAAAATTCCTTTTGAAAATGGCTTGGATGAGTTCGTTAGCCAGGAAAATCTGCCCAGGTTTTCCCGGAAAATTTTGTGTTTTCTTTTGAAAAAAATTTATATCTCCGGAATTAACAAAGTAAGGGCAACCAAATTTGGTACGCAGGTTTACATCCTTAAGTAAGTTACCTATCAAAATTTAGGTCTAATGTAGGTCAAAAGACAAAAAAGTTATAGGCATTTAAAGAAAAATCAATTGAGGTTTTCCTCAAAACGTCAAAGTGGCAATTTAAAATGTCAAAATTGGCAACATTTAGGCAAATAACTTAAATCTAATACGGGCTATAGAAATAAAATGTCTCAAGAAGGATGTTTTACAAACCCTAAAGTCTTAGTTTCAACCGTCATTGTCCTTCATTTTATTAAAATATTTGCAGAAAATTCATTTCAAATAGACCCTTTCTCTGATGCTTGGCAGTAGCCTTAGCTATAGAGTTTATCATTTAATGGTATATAATTTTTGTCGAATTTTCGTAAAAAATCAATAAAGCTCAATAGATCCGTTATTATATAAAATATGAAGAAAATTTGTATATATTAATTATAGGGTGTCTTGAGCTACATCTTAAAATAATATTTCTACAATCACAGGGTGGCCCATAAGTCGTTGGTGATACAAATTTCCTTTTTTTTTTAATCAAACACCCCTTATGTTATTGCATTTTTGCATTTTCCATCGAAATATAATGAATGTTTGTACGAAAAGAAATTCTGGACGCAGCAAGTGCGTTATGGTAGCGAATTTTGATCAAATGTTTCATATTTGAACAGCTCAATTTGCTATTAACCTATAAGGTTGACCAAGAAACGTGTTTTTTCGGGAACATTTTAAGTTAACTTTTGGAAATTTTTGTACATTTTCACACAATAAAGTTATTTTAATGGAACATGGCACATTGTTTTTACTATATAGGTTATATTGGTAACCAAATTTGATGCCTGCTTTCTTAAAAAAAAACACACATATTTGTTATTAAAAAGATTTTTATGAAAATTCACTACCATAACGCACTTGCTGCGTCCAGAATTTTTTAATTATCAATGTCTCCAGAAAAACTTGTAGAGTTGGGGGTACACAAGAAGCTGCTTCTTTCAAACAGTTGTTACTCGGAGAGTAGGCGCTTGTATCATACACGTTTTTCTAAACATCCTGCCTTATTATTTTTGCTGCTACTTGTACGATTCTTAGTCGCTCATTACTTTCATCAGCTTTTCTGTCATCATACCATGAGTTCAAAATTTTGAATTCAACATCATTGAAACAGATGGTTGCATCCCTCCATCCAACTCCCACAGCAATTATAATTCTTTTTCCATATTTGTCTTTGAGTTTGCTTTTAATTGTATCATTTGAAGGAACATCCCCAGATACTGCAGAACGTAATTGTTCAAAGGAAAGTTTGCATTCCTCACTATTCTTAATGAGGGAGTAAATCTATTCCATAGCCTTTATAATGTAATCTGCCTAGTGGCGTCCACGTTTTCTACCCTCTTCTGGAGACTTGTGAGACACAAATTGTTGGTAGCAGTCCAGGTGGTACACTCCATCAGCAGCGACAAGATCGCTAATGCCAGACAGACGCAGCCTAACTTTTTCTGCCTTTTCATAATTTCTCCTGTCTGCAGAATTCAATACATTCGTAATCATTTCCCTACTTCGACAATAGAATGCATCTCCGTGTATCTTAATTTGTTTTTAAAATACTCTTCATCAATAACATCTGCACAGAAGAAACATTTTGTTTTGAATTCAAATAATGCTTTCACAGAAGACCTTGTTTGTGCCAAAGAGCTATCTTGTGTTGATGAAGAAGGGTCTACAGCAGACTGCTGTTTCAGGAAAGCCTTAATAGACTCATCCAGTGTGTACTGTTTTCGGCCCTCAGCGTGTAATCTAATTGTCTCAATACCATGAAGCTTAGAACCCAAATCATCTTCCCTTTGCTCACTAGCGATCAGTAATGATCTGATTCCCTTCAAACAAACTTTCGTTACACCAGAAGGTGAAACAATAATTTTGTCGCACAACATACATCAACATTTCATATGTCAATTATGTAAACACAACATACGTCTACTATGCGAAAAACTACTAAGGCACTGACCGAACGAAAATGGTAAGAACGCACGAAAATGTAACAAAGAAACGAATGACCTCACATCAGACTCATGGAACGACGCGGATAGCAGGGAAACCTGACTGGAACTAACTGCCGCTCCGCGCTGGTTTAGTAAGCATTGTAGGTACTATATTTAATTTAGTAACTTATTATTGTCACATATTATTAGAAATACCATATTGTACAGCCCTAACGTGGTATTTTACAAAACCCTCTCCTTTAGTGCCTATATAACTCGGAAACCATTGGGAATACGAGAAAAATGTATATAACCATTTTTGTGGAAAAATTGATAATCCTTAATTATGCATATAATCAGCTTTTGCCCCCCACCAACGGTTCTTGAGATATTAACGAAAAACCAAAGAAAGTGCCCTATTTTCGCTAATTGCCGCTAGAGATCGCCTCATGAGGACTTTCGGTATATTCATTCTTACGTACCTTTAAATAAGTATGCGAAGTTTCAAAACTTTCGGATTTTTCAGGAGGTTAAACATTGTTTTGACTGGACTATATATAATACATGTTCGTAAGAAAAGAAATTCGGAACGCAGCAAGTGCGTTATGGTAGCGAATTTTAGTTAAATGTTTCAAATTTGACTAGCCCAATTTGCTATTAACCTATAAGGTTCGTTGGCCAAGAAACCAGTTTTCTCGGGAACATTTTAAGTTTACCTTCGGAATTTTTTGTAGATTTTCAAACAATAAAGTTATTTTTATGAAACATGACACATTTTTTCTACTATATAGGTTATAATGGTAACCAAATTTGATTCCTGCTTTCTTTAAAAAAACATATATTTGCTATTATTTATCACGTTCTCTCCAACATAATATGTTCACTACTGATAACAAATCAGCTACTTAACATGGGAAACTTACATTCACAACCACCACCAATTTGTCACACAGAATCCCTCTAACTTAGCAAAAATATGTAATGGCACAACTACTCACATGATTCAATCCTTGCTTTACTTGTACGGATTTTTTACTCAGTACTTTCAACAAAATTTCAACTGATAGGATAGGATACATATTCAATTTTCCGATTACAACCAATAAAACTCCCACACACTAAATGATACAATATTCGCTGTATCGTCAAGGAAGAGACCGCACTGTTCGCCCGTGTATTTGCTTCTAATTCAACGCTCCATCCGTAGGGGAAGAGCTCACCAGCTATTCCAGCAGTAAAGTCAAAAATAGGAAATATATTTTGTTTGCATTGTACTGTTAAGCACATATTGGCCCACCAATATAATGTGTACTTCTGAACTGACTCCAATTTTATGTCAGGTACTTTCGATATCCTATAAGATGAGGGTAGTTCCATCTTCCTGGAAACAAGTTCGATTTCAGCCTGCCCCTAAAAAGGAAAACAGAAGCGATGTGGGGAACTATTGTCCAATTTTCATCTTCAGTTTCGTCAAAAGTTATCAAAAAAGTTATCAATATAGAGGTTATAAAATACCTCGAAAAATCAACATCCTAATTGATTGTCAATACGGTTTTTGTAAAAACCGATCTACTGGTATTATTCTTACATACGTCACTCATCATTGGACCTCTGCGCTCGAAACATGTTGAGAAGGTCGTGCAATTTCGTTGGATATTTCTATATCATTTGATCGGGTCTGGCATGCGGTACTGCTAAATAAACCTCCAACATACGGTTTTCCTTTAAAAATATACCCATGGTTATCTAGTTTTCTGAAGGAGCACTCCCTATATGTTGTTGTCGATGCTATTATATCAGATAAATTAAAAGATAATGCGGGTGATCTACATGAGTCCGTTTTGGCTCCCACACTTTCCATTTGCATATAAATTACCTTCTGTCAACAACCAACAATTAGATCCAGAGCTTTGCTGAGGGTAGTACTCTTCACAGCACGTTCTCGTCGGCTCGTAAATGCTTCTAGTTCCTTATCAATGAGAATTTAAATAACCAACTCGTTAAATGATGACCTGCCTAAGATTCTCTGCTGGAGCTCTACAAATCGGGTTAGTTTACTGTCTCAAAAACACAGAAATGTTTGTTCTCTAGGAAGAGCGACCCGGAGGACTCAGACAAGCCTAACAAAATATTTCCCAAAACATCCACAATTTCTACATTGGGTATAACTGTTGCAACGGTTCCTTTCTTCACTTACCTGTTTCTAATATTGATAAAGCAGCAGTTAAGACGCTTGGGTTTCTGTCTATAGGCTTTTTAATTCAAAGAAGGTTTTGGTTGCGACAATATGCCATTTGCACAGTAGTATGTTTTATTATACCTGGAGCTCCAGTACATTCTGTTATAGTTTTCTATTTATTTATATACCAAAATATTACCTAACGATTTTTAACTTATCATATGCATACATACCTACATAATATATATGTTTGGGGAAAAACAGGGACACAACAAACACGCAAGAAACACGGAGAACCAAGATCAACATTTGAAAAAAACCTTTTTTGTTTTTTTTTTATTTTAACGTCGGCCTATTTCCGCGACTATGACCAATCACCGACGCCAGGGAGCAGTTTCACCTCACTATCCTGGAAATTTTGCCGAACTCCAGCCTTTCTGTAAGAAGGGTAGGGATCTTTAACGTGCCCAACATCGCATGGACACGGGACCCACGGCTTTACGCCCCCTCCAAAGGGCGGAACGTGCAGACATTCAACTTGCTCAAATACAATGCCAGAACCTCGGTTGATGTTAATTTTACAGTTTGTACTGAAAAAGTGAAAGGAGTACGCCGGGATCGAACCCAGTACCCTTCGGTTCAAAGGCACACGTTCTTACCTCTGAACCACCGAGGTCCTTACCTTTTTTTTTTTGGCTTGAAAGTGTGTTTTAATCACGGCAGATTTTGACGCTGTATAAAGCACAGATACGTCCACAGTTGGAATATTGCCTCATCTCTGGGGTGCTGCCCCAAAGACAACCTTGTGTCTGCTAGATTCTACTGTTGTGACAACATACTACCTGGATCCGCACCGAGATGGTGACCCTGTCGTACATCTTACAATATTTTAGCAGGCTGGCTACCATAGCCGTATTACTTTATAGGTGTGTTTTTGCTGTAATTAGTATACCGTACTGATGAGCTCTAATTAGAGCGAAACCGGTCTGCGGTTCTACATATGGTGAGAATACATCTAGCCTTAGCTTGTTAATTCTGGACTTGAAGGTTTGGAGGTTCGGAGGAGAAGGGAAAACATGTGCCGGCAAGGAATTCCACAACTTGGAAGTCCTCGGGACAAAAGAGCGGGCATAACAAGATGTTCTAAGTCTGGTGACCTGGACAGTAAAAGGGTGCATTCGTTCTGTTCCCCTGGTAGATCTGTTGGGGGCAGTAGGTGGGGGAACTATGGAGGAAAGCTCCTCTGAGCAGTGCCCGTGCAGATATCTATAAAAGAGAGAGAGGTCACCAACGGCACGTCGGTGGGCAAGGGATGGCAGCCTTTGGATGAGGGTAGGGTCACCGATGAGACGTATAGCTCTCTTTTGAATGGAGTCCAGGATAGCGAGTGTCGAAGCGGCAGCGGCATCCCAGATGTGGGAGCAGTATTCGAGGTTTGGCCTTATTTGTGAAGTATATAAGGTATAGAGATTAGCTGGTGAAAATTATTTGCGAGCCCGGAAGTGGAAACCTAATTTCTTAACAGCCGCTTCTGCAATTGATGTGACATGTTGGTGCCAATTAAGATTTGGATCCACAGAAATGCCAACAAGAGAAAAGGACTCATTACTTTGAATAACTTGGTTGTTCATTGTGATGGGTCTAGGGCTGGTGTATCTCTTGTGAGAAAGAAAGCAAGACTTAGTTTTGGTGGGGTTGAATTGTACAAGATTTCTACTTCCCCAGTCTAATATTTTTTGGAGATCCACGGAGACAGAACCCTCCATGAGTCTGCGATCCTAATCTAATTGGGCTAAAGAGACAGGCTTAAAATATTGTATATTTGAATGGAGGGTGCTGTCGTCCGCGTAGCTGTGAACTGGGTTGGATGTGCTAGAGAGGAGGTCATTGATGTGGAGAAGAAACAAAGTAGGGGCTAAAGCTGAACCTTGAGGAACTCCTGCATTAGTTGGATACAGTTTAGAGGAATGGCCATCCACAACAACATATATGCTCCTGTTGGAGAGAAAATTTGCTGTCCACATACAGAGTTTTGGTGGTAGGCCATAGGCCGAAAGTTTATTAAGCAGCGCTGCGTGCCAGACCTGGTCGAATGCTTTGGATATGTCTAGAGCAACAATCTGGGATTCACCGTGTTGTTCCCTGGACTTGTTCCAAGAATGGGTGACAAAGGAAAGGAGGTCGGCAGTCGATCTGCGCTGACGGAATCCATACTGCCTGTCGTGGATTAGACTGTGTTTTTCAAGAAATTTTAGTAATTCGGTGTTTATATACTTTTCCATCACTTTAGAGACGACTGAAAGGAGAGAAATAGGCATGTAGTTGCTAGGAAGCGCTTTGGATCCTTTCTTGGGGATGGGTTGTACTCGAGCAGTTGTCCAGTTACTAGGGAATGTGCCTTTATTATAAGATATCTGAAACAGACGAGTCAGGACAGGAGCAAGCTCTGGTGCGCATTTTTTGAGAACAATTGCTGGAATCTCGTCAAGTCCAGAGGCTTTTCTGGTATTAAGAGAAGAGAGCATCTTTCATACCTTTTTAGTTTTGAAAATGATATCCGTCATTTTATGCGCGACATTGGGGACTGTTGGTGGTTGATACATTTGGAGGTGGGTTGAGAGTAGAATTGCTGGCGAACAACGAAGCAAAAAGTTCAGCCTTGCCCAGGGCGGTAGAAACAATTTCATCCCCTGAGACAAGAGGTGGGAACGTGCTTTTGCAGAAATTCTTCCCAATAGATTTAGCAAGAGTCCAGAAGGGTTTGCCGCCGTTGGAGCTTAAGAGAACTTGGTTTTTGATGTGGTTATTAAACGAGTTTTTTGCCTCAGAAAGAATGCGGACATAGCGGTTTCTTGCGTCGTTAAATGCTTGACGATTTTCTTGACTGGGATTGTGTAGAAGCGTTTTGCGAGCTTTGACCTTTTGAAGTCTGGCCTTGTCACAGGATTTAGAAAACCAGGGCTTTTGAGTGGCTGAAGAGGTTTTCTGTGTACGTGGGATAAATAATTCCATGCCAGCTTGGATAATTTCGGTGACGTTTTGTGAGATATCAGAGGGGTCAGGATGAGAGAAGCAGACAGACGCCCATGGAAATGAGTAAAAGTAATCCCGCATTTCGTCCCAGTTTGCGGAGTTGTAGTGCGAAACGATACGTGAGTGTGATGACTGTGTGACCTCGGGTTGCATTGCGTAGGAAGCAGTGACCATGCCGTGGCCTGAGCGACCAAGGGGGCGGTGACTGATATCTTATAGCATTCAGGTTGTGTAGTAAGAAGGAGGTCCAAGGGATTTGAGCTGTGTGTTGGGATACGAGGAAAGTAAGTAGGTTGCTGAACCATATTGGCTAAAGAATTGCTGACTGCAAAGGTTTCCGCTGATCTCCCTTGTGGATCGGTTTTTGAAGATCCTAGCCATTCCTTATTATGGACATTGAAATCACCAAGAATAGTGACCTCGGAGGAAGGATATTCAGAAATCAGATAGTCGGTTTTTTCAGAAAGGCAGTCAAAGAGCTGGACAGCTGGACACCATACAGTTAAGAGATAAATGGCAAAATTTCCAGGCCTGACTACAAAAAAAAGTCTGGACGCAGCAAATGCGTTATGGTAGTGAATTTTCTTAAACATGTTTTAAATGGCACATGTCTTTTTTAATGAAAGCATGGATCAAATTTGGATAAATCTTTTTTACAAAAAACTATGCCAAATGAATATGTCGTTTGCCTTATAAGACGTTCATTTATCACAGTCAATATCACTTGTCTTGATCGCTGTAGATCGCTGTTGGTGGTCTCTGCCTCTTATATCAACATTACTATCGACATTGCTCCTTAGAAATTCCTTCGTATGCAGGTCCGCTTGCGACCTATGATCGGCCAAGTCGTTTAAGTCGAAAAGCACACGCTTCTAGTGTGCAAAATTACTCACTTGTCGAACGCTTCGTTAGGAATCTTCGTTCTTTCCTAGAGCATCTAAGCTTTGGAATGCCCTCCCGGCAAACATATTTCCGAAGACATATAATCTGCAACTATTCAAGAAGCGAGTAAACACCCATCATGTGGCACAACAATCAAGTTAGTGATGTCCTAGAGATAAATAGGCTGAACTGCTTTAAAATTAGATATAATTAACCGAAATAATATTAATAAATATAATTTTTTTCCAGCTGGCATGAGATTGGAGTGTATGATTTACCGACTCAAATCGACTACGTACTTTATTCAACTAAACAACCCCAGCTGTACTATATTGGACACTCTCAAGGTACTACCTCCTTTTTTGTAATGGCGTCGGAGCGCCCTGAATATAATAACAAAGTCAAATTAATGATGGCTTTAGCTCCTGTAGCTTATATGGGCACTATACCGCATCCAGTTTTCAGGACGTTATCCATTATACCTGGCACACTGGAGGTTAGTCTCAATTTCTTACATATGATCTAAGGTCCAAAAGACACCGTATTTTTAGGGTAGGCTACAAATATTTTCAGAGCGTCTTAAGGATTTTCCTTACAGATTCTAAGGAAGACCTTCAAATCAGGTTGGCCAAAGATTTGGTGGATAGGACCACTTATATGATTTCTACCTACGTGTAAAGTTTTGGTTTCAAACCTCCAGTAATTTAAAAGATATTGCGTTTTCAGAAAGGTTTTCGCCTTTTTTTCCGAAAGTATTTGAGAGCCAAAACTGTCTCTTGAACTCATCCAAGCTGTTAACAAGATAAAGGAAATAGGCACAATTGGTTTCCTTTGGTCAAAGATTTTTTGAGTAATCGGTTGGATATATATATATATGTATATATATATATATATATATATATATATATATATATATATATATATATATATATATATATATATATATATATATATATATATATATATATATTCTTTTGATTAATTGTCTGTGGGGTTTTAAATTTAGATAATATTAATTTTATATAATTGATTTTGTTATAACTATGTATAATATCCGATGATGTAATATATTTTATGTAATGTATTATGATTATTATGCTTTGATTTTATGCTTTGCAAATAAAAGAGTTTTATATTTATATTTGTTATTGATCTTTATATTCTTTAAATTTATACCTTATATGTATTTATATTTGCCCGGTTCTTGACTTCATACTACTAGGGTATCTAGTGAGTTCTTTTTCATTTTAAAATTAATAAATTTAGTGATTATTCAATTTCCCTTTTACTTGCCCAAATTTAAAAATTTAGATATATTTATCATGTTCTCAAATAATAATACTGCATTTAAAATTTAATATATATGCCTGATTTTATTCCACCAACTTTATGAGCATAAAGAAATAACAAACCTAACAAAATAACACCACAACTTAATCAACAAATCCTTATATTAATACTTGAGCTCTTTTTATTTAGGTTTTATCTTTGATCAAAATTTTTTCTTTGCGCTTTTCCAAAATTTGTGATTTTCAAACATAAATGAATCTCTTATTTAATACTACAAACAGATTAAAGGTTTATATACATTAATTACATAAATTCCCATTCATACATTCATTTGTGAAATTTAAAAGTTCCATTTAGTTCTTTAAAAAAAGGCCTTTTTTATTAGTACAGAAGTTATACCTTTGAACTTCTTGTCTCCTTACTCCCTATCAACCGCTCTTGGCGTCGTTGAAATCCACCGTTGCTAGGCAGCCATCTTGTAGACTTCCCACTTCAAAATAACGCATCTATGGCGTCAATTATTATTTTGATATTTGCATATCTTTTCTTGCAGCACTTTTTCGGAGCTTATTGCGCATTTAAGGGACACATTATTGATTAATTTATAGTTTCCAACACTTTTCAAACTTTAATTTGCCGATTTTACTACTTATTTTCATTAAATTGTATTAACAAAATGCTCTGGCATCCTCTTGATATGATGAACCAAATTGAAGAGAGATAACTTTGATTCAATTATTTTTACTTCATTTCAAAACATTGAATTCAAAGCAATCTAGTTATTCTCACCAACTGTCAGAAATGTTTTCACATTTTTGCATAGAAATAGTGTTTTGTCTATGTACACAAAAACTGAGAAATACATTTGCATTTATGTTGTCAATGTCAAATTCATATTGACCCCACTTTAAACTTTGAAATGACATATTTTAGATTATTTTAAACAACAGCAACAAAAACAAGTTTTAAAATACTTAAATTACATACAAAGCTTATTTATTTGGCAAATAATAAAGTGTTATATTATAATTTGATTTCACTGGATATTTGAAACATTTGCATCTTTAGTAAGTTATTTTATATTAATTTCATTTACACCTTACTTTGAAGTGCTTTACTTGTGTGGTTTATATGAGTGTATTTATATTTTGAGTGTATATGAATTTGTTTCACCCCTTTTATTTGTTCCACATATACAAAAACATCATCGATATTTATTTACACCCAGTATGTGAATTTCCCTCTCATTATATCTGTTTTAAAATTTTATCTCTACATTTCACATTGATTTCAGGAATTCATTGGCAATGCTCTCCAGTATTCAAACATAAACCTTTTTGACTGAGATCAGTATTCTGCACGAAACCAGCTTTGATGTCCACTTAAATTGCTACCAGGTTCTCCACAGTATTAACATTTAGTGGCAGTGTTAGTGTTTTGACAATTATCGTTCATAAACCTTTAGTATTTTAATTAATGATAAGTGATATTCTAGTTTACTCTTAAGTACCTAGATTTAAGTTTGTAGTTTTAAGCTTTGCGTGAGGTAGCTAATAATTTATGTTTGATATTGCTAAATATCAACACAATATATATAGATATATAATATATATATATATATATATATATATATATATATATATATATATATATATATATATATATATATATACGGCTAAAGACCAAAATTGAATATGACTTTGTGAATATTAAGGAATGGTTTGATGCCAATGGGCTAACTAGTTGTGTAGTTTTAAGCTTTGCGTGAGGTAGCTAATAATTTATGTTTGATATTGCTAAATATCAACACAATATATATATATATATATATATATATATATATATATATATATATATATATATATATATATATATATATACGGCTAAAGACCAAAATTGAATATGACTTTGTGAATATTAAGGGGTGGTTTGATGCCAATGGGCTAACTATTAACACGAAGCAGACGAAGTATATTGCATTTGCGTCCTATAAGCCACACTTGCCGTCATTTAATACACTGCAAATAGTTTTTAACAACAAATATAGCCAAATTGAGGCGGCACAAAAGGTTAGGTATTTGGGAATCATCATAGATCAACATCTGCGTTGGGATGAGCACGTTGGTGTGGTTTTTTAAAAGTTGAAGACAATTTTGTTTAAGTTTAAATACCTGAAAACCTTTCTGACAACGGCGTGTCTTAGAATGATCTATTCGGCATTAGTTCAACCCCTTCTTACATACGCGATTGTTGTTTGGGGTGCTGCGTCGAGTTGTCACCTGAAAAAATTGGATATAATTCAACGTCGGTTCCTGAAACTAATAAATAATAAGTGCTACACTTACCCGTCTGAAGCTTTGTACGCTAAAACAGGAGCTAATGATATTAGGCAACTGTTTTCATTGGCTGTGTTGACGTACGTAAGAAGGTATGATCGCGTCTCTAGAATAGAGCATTCGTACATAACCAGGTTAAACGCAGCAGCGGCAGCTCAAACGAGTAGAGCGATAAAAACTGTGGGCCAGCGTAGTTATACTTATATGGCACCAAGAATGTATAATACTCTTCCAGTCAGTATCAGAACTGCACTAACTTTACGTTCTTATGTGAGGATGGTGAAGACATGGGTTTCGAAATCTAGACACTTGATTCATGGTTTAGTACACGGATAGGCATTGAACGGGTCGTATATTTGGTTGACTGTGTGGTGTTGTGTGCGTTGTTTTTGCTGTTGGTGTTTTGAGTGAGCGGATAGTTCATACACATTTAATTGAATTAGGTTAAGCTTAAAAAGTTGATGTGTTTTATTTTTATTTATTTATATTTCATGTGCCCACATACAAGTAAGTATACACTTTCGTGGGTTTTACATGTGTTTATTTCATACATTTATTTCATTTATTTGGTACCATGTTTTGTATTTTATTTTGTTGACAATTTGTTTTGTATCTTATTTTGTATTATTTTTTGTTGAAATAAACTTTATTTATATATATATATATATATATATATATATATATATATATATATATATATATATACATACATATATATATATATATATATATATATATATATATATATATATATATATATATATATATATATATATATATATATATATATATATATATATATATATATATATATATATATATATATATATATATTACTCCCTACGTCTGTAAAATGAGTATTAAAAGCATTAGAAACTTCCTTTTTATCACTTGAAATTACCCCCGAATTAAACTTAATCTTCTTCTCATACACGTCTCTATATTTTTCTTTGACCACTCAGTTCTTATACAGTTTTCAATAGTCTACTCGCACTATTACCTTGATGTTCAATCTGTGCCATGTAGTAACTTGCCTTTACATTTTTTTAGACTTTAAGTAATTTCTATAGTTATCATAGGTACTACGCTTAACCTCGTCATTAGGATGCCTTAACATGTCATGGACTTTATCAGCCCAGCAGTGATCCAACTTAAACTTTTTTTGTTCTTACATTTAATTTACTGGAACAGTAGTTTACACTAATGACTAATTTTTTTATAAAATATTCTACTGCAGTGATGGTGTTATTAGCAGCATATACTTCAGTTTATTGTTCATCTGCCAAAATTCGTTTCCACCTTTTGTCGTCATTAAAAGTCCCATATGTCATATGTCATATATTTATATATATATATATATATATATATATATATATATATATATATATATATATATATATATATATATATATATATATATATATATATATATATATATATATATATATATATATATAAAGATTTTGTATTAAAAATGAATCCTGCAACGTGAGCACTTCACCCCTACATTAAATTCCCTTCGAGTGGCAGTTGCAACCCCCAAATTTTTAAATCGGAAGCAAAGGCTTGTGAAACCTCATTTGAAACATCCCTTTATTCTCTATTCAAAGATTCTATGGTTTTAAATACTATTGCAAAACTTAACAGGAAAAACAGAAAACTTCTGATTGCCATCTTTGCTGCAACACCCTAAAAAACTAATAGGTAACTAATCACGTTTAATTCTTGATGATAAAAGATTTAAAAAGTTGCCAGCATTGTAATCGTAAATAAAAATGTCTTCTAACGTTATTCAACATCTGAGGCGTGACCGACCTAATCGCAATCGTCATTTTTCCTCTTAAGTCAATTAAATTGCGCGGTTTGGTTTTGTATACCATACATTTTACATGTCCCCATAAGAAGAAGTCTAATAGCGTAAGATCGGGTGATCCTGCTGGCTATTCTAACGATCCTCACCTCCCTTTCCACAGATTTGGAAATGATAAATCGACGTACTGCCAGACATTGGTTAGGTAATGTGCTGGTACTTGATCCTGCTGGAACCATATGACATTCTCTGAAACTTGTGGATTTGTTTGATCAGGATATTAGGTTCCCAAAGTTGGCACGACATTATTTTGGAACAAGGGTAAATAATTAGCTCCAGTCAAATAAATTGCCATCAATAAAAAAGGAACCAATGACATGGTATACAACTATTCCTGAACAAACGTTAACGTTGTTTAAAATACACTACATCTGTAGCTTGATGAACAGTCCCAATTACAGTTGAAGGAGCTAGTTTAAGAAAATACCTATGACGTTTTTGCCAAACTATGATTTGACAATTTTCTGTCACATATTTTGTTCAAAAATACTTGTCGCCTAGAATGGATATCCAAGAATATGTAAACTAAATATCAGGCCTTTTGGATTCCAACTAGAAACGTTATTTAACCTGAACCGTACTATATGACATTTCTTAATTATTTTGTCAAAATGACTGCTGAAAGTAGCAACTGTGCAAATTGTTTGTAAATCAGCAATTTTCAAACAGATGACCAACTAGGAATTCAAGTATGTGTCATATTATAACAATATGGGAATGTATGAAAGAATGAAAGGAATCGGTTCATGTGTCTGTGGAAAAGATTTTAAATTAGTTCGTTTTTAGTGAATGTTCTTTAAAAAAATTCACTAATGAGGAGATCCCGACTTTTGAATTTTGACAAAATTTCTTCAAATGAGCGCTAATTAGGTCCCCCAGAACACATATCCGCGGTCAGTTTCAATTTTTATATGTATGTATATATATATATATATATATATATATATATATATATATATATATATATATATATATATATATATATATATATATATATATATATATATATATATATATATATATATATATATATATGTGTGTGTGTGTGTGTGTGTGTGTGTGTGTGTGTGTGTGTGTGTGTGTGTGTGTGTGTGTGTGTGTGTGTGTGTGTGTGTGTGTGTGTGTGTGTGTGTATCACACCGATAACTCAAAAAATAATGGGCCGATTTTAATTAAATTTGGTGAATACCTTCCTCTTGCAAATGGGTTAAATTGAGTTCGTTATCCAGGAAAATCGGCTCAGATTTTCCCGGAAAATTTTGTGTTTTCTTTAAAAAAAAATTATATCTCCCGAATTAACAACGTAAGGGCAACCAAATTTGGTAAACGGATTTATATCGTTATAGGTAAGTCATCTACCAAAATTTAGCTCTGTAGGTCAAAAGGCAAAAAAGTTATAGGCATTTAAATAAAAATAAATTGGGGTTTTCCTCAAAACGTCTAAGTTGCGAACTAAAACGTCAAAATTGGCAACATTTAGCCAAAGAACTTGAATCTAATACGGGCTATGGAAAGAAAATTTCTAAAGACGAATGTTTTGCAAACCCTGAAGTCTTCGTTTCAATCGTCATTGTCCTTCATTTTTCTAAAACATTTTCAGAAAATTCATTTCAAATAGACCCTGTCTCTGATGTTCGGCAGTAGTCTTAGCTATAGAGTTTATCGTTTAATGGTATATAATTTTTGTCGAATTTTCGTAAAAAATCAATAAAGCTCAATGTATCCGTTATGATACAAGATATAAAAAAATTGTATACATTAATTATAGGGTGTCTTAAGCTACATCTTACAAAATATTTCTACAATCACAGGGAGGCCCGTAAGTCGTTGCTAATACAAATTCTCTTTTTTTTTTAAATTAAACACGCCTTATGTTATTGAATATTTGCCTTTTCCATCGAAATAGAATGTGTGTTTGTAAGAAAAGAAATTCTGGACGCAGCAAGTGCGTTATGGTAGCGAATTTAAATCAAATGCTTCATATTTGAATAGCTCAATTTGCTATTAACCTATAAGGTTTACCAAGAAACGAGTTTTTCGGGAACACTTTAAGTTTACTTTCGGAAATTTTTGTACATTTTCAAACAATAAAGTTATATTGATGAAACATGGCACATTGTTTTTACCATATTTATTTATATCACCTTCTCCTAATAAATGTATAACTAGTTGCATACGATATTTTAATATATGTATCTATATTTCAAATTTCCCGGCTTTGTGACTCCCACAACTCAAAGGGTATTAGTGAATTCTCCCTTTTTTAGTGAAAAAAATCATTAATGAGGAGTTCGCGACTTTTGAATTTTGAAAAAATTCCTTCAAATGAGCAGTAACTGGGCCGCCGAGAACACATATCCGGGGTCAGTTTCAATTTTTACATGTTTATATTTATATATATATATATATATATATATATATATATATATATATATATATATATATATATATATATATATATATATATATATGTATGTATCATACCGATAACTCATTAAACAATGATTTGTTTTAATTAGACAAACGGATTCCCCGGTCAGTATCAGTTCTGAGCTGACCTTAAATGTATGGAATTTCGACCACAAAATTATAATGCATGTTTTGTAAGAAAATAAATTCGGGACTCAGCAAGTGCGTTATGGTAGCGAATTTTTATTGAACGCCTCAAATTTAAATAACACAATTTGCTATTAACCTATAAAGTTCGTTGGCCAGGAAACTAGTTTTTTTCGGGAATATATTATAAGTTTATTTTCGACAAATTTGTGTACATTTTCAAACAGTAAAGTTATTTTCATGAAACATGGTACATTGTTTCTACTATATATGTTATACTGGTAACCAAATTTGATGTCTGCTTTCTTAAAAAAAACGCACTTGCTGCGTCCAGAATTTTTATCTTTAAACTTAAAAATAAGACGTCATCTAAGATCGGAACGGCTGAATATATTTCAACAACCAGCAAATTGGCCACGATTCAATTCATTGTGTAATTAGCTGTTTACTTACATTAACTTTAAGGATGTAATATAAAATTCCCTGGGGCAGCAAGTTGCCGTTAAGTATCATAGAAACTGGGAAAACAAAATATTGAGCAGTTTCAGTTGTGCAACAGTGATTTTTCCATTGCTAGTTGATAAAAACCATTATTTTCCAACTAGAATTTCCAAACAGTTTGTTTTCTTAATTTCAATAACATTACATTTTTTCGCCATTATAGCATTTTCCAAGAGCTCGCATTTTTATATCTAGTTAGTTAATAAAACTCAAATTTAGTTATTGTAAAACGTTTTTTACTTGCTGTTTTATAACTTTTTTATGTAATTTTACACATACTTTGTTTAAGCTGGTAACAAGTCTCATAGGAATGAATGAGTTTAAAACCACTAATGAAATCATGAGGATGGCTGGTCAAGCTATGTGCCATACAAAAGCAATTACCAAAGAACTTTGTGCACACATAGTATTTCTTATGTGTGGTTACGATTCGGATCAACTAGACAGGGTAAGTAAAACGGCACAGGGGCCGATTTGAAATTATTATCTCCAAGATAGACTCACAGGAATTGTATATAGGTTTTCAGTTAAGACAGAATAGACATCCACTATTTTACAGAGAATTATCAATTTAATAGCATTTTACATTAAAATATTATTTATTTAGCGTATGGGGTTACAGTACGATACACGTGATAGAAGTATACAAAATATATAAAACATACAAAACACAAAATACATATAAACAGAGAAATTTCAAATATATATGGACAAACATAACTATTATGACAAACTATATATCTACATCCAAATTGCGGAGCCATTCGATTGCCTCTGGTGTGGCTTTCATAAAATCTTCGAGGTCAGAAGCGTAGGAACGGTTAGGACATTCTGATACGATGTGGTGGATAGTTTGCCGCGGAGATCCGCAATCACATTGCGGGGATTCTGCCCTGCCCCATTTGTGTAAGGAGTCAGCACATTTCCCGCATCCTGTTCTAACTCGGTTGAGCTTTGACCAAAGTCGGCGTGGCAGGTCGGATCCGTTGAAACAGTGTGTTGGTTCATCTAGTTGAATGTAGTGGTTTCCTGCAGTTTCTGTCCATATGGTAGTCCATTTATTAGTCGCATGAAAGTTTTCGTTCGATTCTAATGCTGATAGAATGGCTGGATGTCTTGATTTATTTACTGATGAGATAGAGTCTGATTTTTACAAACAAATACCAATATTAACGTTAACAATTTTTTCACGGTTTTCCGTTTCCCCTTTTTGCTACACAGTTAGCCAAATTAACCACTAAAGTCAGAGACTGTGTGTCGGTAAGATTCAGCCTAGAGTTGCCGACCTTGTAGGTGGTTGAAAAGAAATGTATGCTGAACTAACCCTCACATGGCGAACAAAAGGAATTTACCATCAGATACACACATATAGCAACCTACACACATCCACAATGCTATCCACCCGCGTATTCTCTCGCCCTTTCTCTCGTTCTTTCGAACACACACACACACACACACAAATTTAACAAATCCTCCTTCTTTGTTTTACCACGTTTTACCTACTAAACCAAATCAATTGTTATTCAAATCAACCATACTTCGCACAAATTTTCCTGGTACTGTAAGGAGCCAAGACTTTACCCTGCCTTTGACAACCAACTATGATCTTAATTTTTTGATTTCTAGTGGTAGTATGTTGTACAAGCTTGGCGTAATAGAGTTATAGTACCTCTATTTTACCGTTTTGTGTACTCTAGGAACCTTCATATGCTGTTCTCTTCATCCTTCATAACTATGGTCAACCATATCAAATTCACCCTCGTGCTTTTAATAATATACCAAGGCAGAGTACGAATACAAATGTCTTATATCTAACACGCTGGCTTCTGTCAATAACAAATCACTTGGATAAACTGAAGGTTTACCAAATAGAATTTTAAAGAACAGTTTTTGAATAACCTCTAAATGTTTGATACGGCTTGCCAGCTCTCCACTCAATGCTATAATTCCATATCTAAATAGACTTTCCACCAGAGCAGAAAATATTTTTAGGGTACCCTGTGTTGAGTAATTTTTTGAGCTGTTTTATTTTACCAATAAGCCCTCTTAATTTGTTCAGCAAATCTGCAGCATATGAAACCCAGCGTAGGTGTCTGTCTACAGTAATACCAAGATATTTAACGGAGTTGACACTACAAACAACAAAATCCTGTTGAAATATTCCCACGCTCTCCTCATCATCAATTTTCAGATCATCCCAGTTTTTTGAAGAAAATAATATGGCCGTATCATCAGCAAATCTAATGATCTTTCCAGAGTTTTCAATCTGATATAAATCACATATATATGTTGAAGAAAACTGGTCCCAAAACCGAGCCCTGTTGGACACCTCACCTAATGACCGTGCTTTCACCTAAGCCTCCCCCAACACTTGTACACTGCTTTCTCTTATGCAAATAGCTTTTTATTAAGGTCAAAGGAAGTCCACTAAAACTCATCGATTCCAACGTTTGTCCAAGAACCCCATGATTAATAGAATCAAATGCTCTAGATATATCTACAAAGACTATCAGTGCTGGCTCAGACCTATCAACTGATTCATAAACATAATTCATCAGTTCTGCTATAGCATTCTGGGTTGATCTTCCTTCTCTAAAGCCATATTGAAACTCAGAGAGTATATTAATAATAATAATAATAATTATTCTCTTTCTATTGTATACCAAAATATCTACTACCTCTTTTGTGACTTTTTTAATAGTTCTAACAGCCAATCGATTCTCATTTTTAGATTTTGTACAATTTTAGGAACTTTGGTTGCATCGGTATTCGCCAAGAAGTTCGTATTCATCCGATGACGCCTGCTTACCTTTGATGTTTGGTTTATTTATCTTTTGATTCCTGCCGCTAATGTACTCCATACTTCTGTAAAATGAGTATTAAGAGCATCAGCAACTTCCTTTTTATCACTTGAAATTGCCCCCGAATTAGACTTATCTTCTCCTCATACCCGTCTCTACATTTTCCTTGACCACTCAGTTCTTATACAGTTTTCAACAGTCTACTCGCACTATTACCTTGATGTTCAATCTGTGTCATGTAGTAACTTGCCTCTACATTTTTTTAGACTGTCCAAATAATTTCTATAGTTATCATAGGTACTACGTTTAACCTCGTCATTGGGATGCCTTAACATGTCATGGATTTTATCAGCCCAGCAGTGATCCAACTTGAACGTTTTTTGTTCTTACATTTAATTTACTGGAACAGTAGTTTACACTATTGACTAATTTTGTCATAAAATATTCTGCTGCAGTGTTATTAGCAGCATATACTTCAGTTCATTCATCATCTGCCAAAATTCGTTTTCACTTATATATATATATATATATATATATATATATATATATATATATATATATATATATATATATATATATATATATATATATATATATATATATATATATATGAAATATCATATCAAACATATAAAGAATACAAAGATCGATACAACAGTGAAGTAAATGCTGAAAAAAGAAATTATAACGAAAACATACTTAGGGAAGCAAAGAACAAATCGAAAGCTATCTGGACGATCACAAAGAGGGGCACTGGAAAGCAGAGACTGAAAATTATTGCAGGCCACATAGATAGGGACATGCTTAACAATTTTTTTGCGGACGCTGAAACGTCATGGACTTTATTCCAGGTCGAGGAGGGTTGGTGACGAAACCTAGGAGCGATAGATAGGGCATGGTTGCTGGGTTTCTGGGGTTGGAAAAAGGGACCCATTGTGACCTACTTGCCTGGCGCTCTCCTCCCCACCATTGCTACTACTACTACTACTACTTTACCAGCTCTTAATTTTAACCAAGACGGTCCCTCCATATTTTAAATTTTCAGCCGTGATGCTATTTTCACCTGGACTCTTGTTGTTTTTCAAATTAAGATATTCGAAAATCGCATTAATTTAGTTTTTTGTCATTCGTCATTAAATGACCGCGGGCACGATTATAACAAAAATAAATAATGAATCGAAATAATTGAAAATTGAATCACATTTATTTTATGACAACTGTGAATGAAAATCCGTTACTGCGTTAGGATATTTTAATCAATAAAATTATTTAAAAAAACGACATATGACGCCTTGTAATTGCCTATATGTCAATATTTTACGGAAAATGAGATCAACTTAAAACAATAATAACCATAACACAATGAAAATAGTAAATTAACTAATTAACAATAACAGCAACAGAAACAGGTTTTTTTAGCGAAAATATCGACTTACTGGAACTTATAACATTATTGTAAATATGCTTACTATGGTAAGATGTATTCTTTTTGCAGCCAGAAAAAAGTATCTACACCTGTATTTATCATGAAATAATTTCACAAAGTAAGGGCAACAACAATTAATGAATAATAATAAACATCAACTGATATAAAATTGTATTGTATAGCTTTCTGTATTTTTAGTTAAAATCTGATATTTCTTAAGATTTTGAATACCACATATTATATATCTAACTATTGCTATTTCTTAATTACTTTTAGAACTTGATACCAACGATGCTGGATACTTTGGCAAATAGTGCAGCAACGAAGCAGTTGTTACATTATGCCCAACTAGTCAACTCAGGTAAGAAACAAGCTAACGAAGCATATTAATAAAAGAGATTATGGTTTGTTTTATACTCAAACATTTAAAGGATAAAAATTCAGCCTCTTCTTACCGACCAATATCTTTGTTGTCGTGCCCTATGAAAACATTTGAAAAAATGTTAAAACTCAGGCTGGAGTGGTATTTAGAATATCCAATATTTTACCGTCCTCGCAATTTGGCTTTCATAGAGGACTAGGTACGAATGATAGTGTCTGTAGTATGCTAACAGATATTCAGTGTGCTTTTTCAAAAAATGCCTATGTGGCTTGTTTATTTTGTTAGCATTTGCAGGGGGTATACGATTCTGTCGAATTAGGGGTTTTAAAAAACACAACTTGTTAATCCTGACGTCGGCCTCAAACGGCCTATCGGAGTTACTGAACTAAAGGAAAATCGTTCTGTTTATGTAATAGACCAGAATAATATTCTGGATGGTCCCAGACTCGTGTCTGTGGGCATTCCTCGGTGTTTTGTATTGAATGATTTGCTATTCAATGTTTACACGGCTGACTTGCATGGCATGTTTGATGATCAAATGAGAATAATACAGTACTCTGATGATTTTTGTCTGTATACAGTCCGTGGTTCATTTGACAAGTGTGTTGTCGATTTGGAACACGGCATGAATATCATAAATAGCCGGCTTATAAACCATGGTTTTAGTCGCTCGGCTGACAAATCCACTGTGGTATTTTTTACAAGACACAGGTTAAGAGAGCTAAACAGTATACGCTTGGGTGAATACACAATCCCAGTACCAAAGTGCTATAGATATTTGGGTATCTACTTGGACTCAAAACTCCTTTGGAGCAAACACATTGAAAACCTGCAAAGAAAATGTAAAAAGGCTTAAATATGGTTAAATATGTAAGTGTACTTGGGGATCAGACCTACAATTTTTTTACATGTTTTACAGATCGTACATGCGCTCAATCCTAGACTACGGATCTGTACTCTACGGATCCGCATCAAACTCAAATTTAGCTGAAGTCGATCGGTAACAGTTTGAAGCACTAAGAATTTGTTTAGGTGTACTTAAATCATCACCACGTCATGATGTATTAGCTGAAGCATAGGAACCTCCCTTAAAACTAAGAAGAGCTTTTCTTTTCTTAATTAAAGCAAAGGAATTTGGTACGTGGCAAATTCGAGGAATCTAAACGGTTTATTTATTAAAGATCTTTTAAATAATTACTGGAAAATTAATAGTAGTCCTCCTCTAGCACTTACTGTGGCCGACACCAAAGATTTTGATAAAACAATTAGTTTTAAATCTGAGCTACCAGTATTCAACTTAGACTTCACTGCTCTTATATTTAAATCAGATGGGACAGGTTTTGATTTTTATCTGCCTCATGTAAAACAGTCCTATTATTACTATCTTACAAAGGAAAGTTCAATATTTATTGCTGAATCGTTTGCGATTTTACAAGCTCTCTTACAAAGGCAATATCACTAAGACAATTATATTTTCTGATTCAGAGGCCACCTTACAATCCATAGCAAAATCTGCGTCGTTACACAACGCCCGAAACAACTTTGTTTGTAAAATATGTTCAGTCATTTACAAATATATCTGAAAAACGTCTCAATAAAACTGATTAAGGGTCGCGTAGGCATAGAGGGCAATGAGGCTGCGGATGAGGCGATTAAAATGGCTATCTCATGGGTAGAACTGACCTTTGTACCGCATCTTTAGATATTTACGGCGAGGTACGCAAAAACTCGACAGTCAGCTGGGAAAGAGAATATACTAATTATTTCCGAACAACAAAATATCCCTATTTTCTGATAAATCCGACTTTACGAAAAACATAGGACTTATTGCTGAATTTGATTGTCTCAGATTTTATTCAGTTTCAGTTACAAGGCTGAGATTCAAGCAACTGTGGCTGCTTTCCAGGTCGCCTTTTCAAAATTGATCTAACTGACTTCCAGTTGTATACTTGTGACAACTCCTCAATCGGTGACCTGAATCATATATTTTTTTGTATGCCAGAAATATAGCCCACTGTCAGGCGTTTTGCTACGGAAGCGGCTCAGACTGGGATGTGAGCTTCCTCTTAACTTAGTTTCGCGTCTGTCGCTTAACAAAACACCTATTTTAGATCTGCTGGTAAGATTTGTCAGAAGGTGCAAGGTTTATAGATTGAAGAGGTTGCATGGTAACTCTCGACCAATCAGAGATGAACGCGGGAATGCGTCACATGTATTCCCAATTTAAATCTAGTGGAATAATATTGCATTGAATATTGAAATCAGACGGATTTTTTATGTTGGTCTTTTCACAGTTATAAAACTTATAACAAGATTAAGCATTCAATAGCAAGTTAAAATTAAGATTTTTTCCACATAGGAACAGAAAGTATTGACATCTTGGGATATTAATCGATTTCAAATTAATTGACTCAATGAATTGGTTTATCTTGAACACGATTAAAAAAATTAATTAATATTTATGAGGTTATAAATTTAAAATGCGTCAAATTGGACAGAATGTTTTGGGTTTCTAGTTATTTTAATAGTTCACTTACCTAATTTACTGGGCAGATCTCATTTAATAACATGCAATTTATTACAATAAGTAAATTATTTAGGGTAGTAATTATAAATCAATTTTTATAATTAATTTTGAGCCAAAACACTCAGACGTCTTATATTTAATTTTAAAATAATTATAAATTGTGCTGGCGCAATAAGTAAATTAATAATATAGGTATAATAATACTTACATTTGCACATAAGCTCACGGAGGACTTTTATTATTTGTTCTCAGAAACATGCTTAGAACCCCTTGCATGCATAAACGACAAGAAACAGGTCTTGCAAACAACCCCCAAGAAATTACGGGACCAGAGACGAATAGGGGTGATGGACCAGGAAGAAGAAACGGAAAATGCGGGAAAAAACAGTTTAGCCTGACCTATTTAAGTTGCCTCTATTCCATTTTGCAGCTATACCGCCTTAAAATCCTGTTTACCGCGCAAAGAACCCCTATTTGCCCCTGGGGTTGTTCCCAAGAAATTTTCTTGTAGTTTAGGCGTCGAGGGTGGATGTATGCATGCACAGGGGGAAAGAAAACAGCACACAACCCACCCTCACCCTTGCCCCATACCGACGGACAACCCTAAAAGACGGGGGGGGGGGATCTCCTTCGCCTTCTGCATGTCTACAACCACGCTCAACGCATAAACCACAAATTTCTAAGGAACAATCTCCCAGAATGTTAGGGGCCTGTGTCGAATAAGGGTGTTGCTACAAAATGCTTATATAGGTCGGGCTGAGCTGTTTTTTCCCATTTTTATTTATACTAACATTTTATCTCCTTCCTCGCCAAGCACCCCTATTCACTCCTGACACCGTAACTTTCTTGGGGGTGGTTTGTACGAAATTTTTCTCGTGGTTTATGCATCCATATGAAGTTCTAAGCATTTTACTAATTTTTTTTCTAAAAACCGTCCGTAAGCTCATCTGCAAATGTACCTAATACTTTATTATTTTTACTTCTTTTGGAAGAGAAAATAAGGAAAGTTTATCTCCACTTTCCAGTGCCTTTTTAGAATTATTTTTGCACATTATTACACTACTAACAACTCCACCACGCATCGAAACAGTTATTTAGGTTATATTATTTATTGAGTTCTTTCACAGATCTATTCGTATCTACCTTTATGACGATTCACCGATTTAATTATTCAATATAAAAATAATCTTAAATAAATAACGTCCAATTCGTAATACAGTTTATTTACTGTGCAGTTATATTTGCTACACAAAACGTGAAAAAATATTGCCTCTAAGACAATAGTTTCGATTTAACTGCTATTTCATACAAAATAAATATTAAAGTAAATCTGTAACTCATTATATTCAAAAATGTTTTAGCAAACACATTAAAAGTTACATTAATGTGTGTCAAATGTTATTTAAAACACCAAAACGTAATCTGAAACTATGGGAAATATCCGCATATGGAATATACATGACGTATTACCCTCCTGTCGCGTCTCTCCCCTCTCAGAGTTACCAGTAAACCTATCTCATCTACAAACCTTAAGTCGTTCGAACATAAACATATAGTTTTTTATTCAGCATCATTTTGTAGCCAAAGGTATTTACCATAGCTACTTCAACCCAAACACACACACACGCACACACACAAGCCCATTAATAATTATAAACAAGCCGTTTAACCCTTTCGTCACACTCTTGGAGTTTTTAAAAGAACAATGAATAAGTTCGCCAGAGTGCTGCTTGTATATTGTATGATTGTTTAACAATATTTTTTCATGATAAAACTTCATTTTTAACAAAAACAGTTATTCTCTTCACAGAGGACAGTATGACTAAATGACATAAATCCTTAGATACAATTTTTCATAAAAAACACAAAGGTACATTGCACTTTTTACAATATATGTGGGTGTGTTTGTCGGAGCGTGTGTGTGTGTGTTTTGCCTTTACATGCTTTTTGATTATGTGAAAACTGGAACCTGTGATGAGCACTAATAAGTACACTTGGAGAACACCACAACACATATTTCAGAGACCTTACGATCGTTTCGTTGACCATGTCAACATGTTCAGAGGAAGAAAAATATTTCTTTCTCTGAAGATGTTGACATGGTCAACGAAACGATCGTAAGGTCTCTGAAATATGTGTTGTGGTGATTTGGGTGTTCTCCAAGTGTACTTTTAATCTTTTTTGTCATAGTATTGGGGGAAATGTTTTAGATCATCACATGTAATTTCAACAATAGGTTCTCTTTCACTTTTATTTCGTTTTTTGAGTGGCCTGGTCTTGAATACTAGGTCCCCCTCTTTCAGCAAAATTTGGGGAATAAATTGGGGTGTCTTTGACAAAAACGAAGTATGTTTTTTTTTCAATTCTTTAAAGTACTGCCCGTTGCTTATATTCCATTCATGAATTTAAAAGAGTCAAGGTAAGTCTTTATACCCAATTTTTTTTGTACTTTATGTATTGCTTCGACACAGGGGTTTGTTTCAATGATGGTGTTCTATATGTTGCTTGAATGGAATCATACAGGGTGCCCTAATTATATTTCAAAACAAATAAGGAGTGAGTTGCTCTTGAAAAAATTGTAGGGGTAGTTCGATAACATTTTTTCATTTTAAGGTCGTGATACTGAGATAGAGAGTGTTAAAGTTGTTACGCTTCAAGCGATTTTTTTTAGTTATCTTTAAAACGGCTAAAGATAGGATTTTTCAAATTTGTACACGAGTAAATAATAACAGCATATAAAGAAAAACGCAAAATTTGATTTATTATATCAAGAGGTCGCACGCGTGGGGGCACTCTGATGGTTATAATTTAGAAAAAGAGATGTTAAAATTCAAACTTTCTGAAATTTTCTAACAGCTTTAAAAAATTCAAAGTCTAATACAAAATAAGGTATACTGGTAGAAATTCCATAGGATGTACAGTTTTCGAAAAAAATGGAGTTAAAATTGTTTGTTCACTAAACTGAAAGTTTACGTTACTATGGATACAGCAAAAATTGTAAACACCAGCTTAAATTGTCAAACAATAAATTGCAGGGTTTTATTAATTAAAAGAGAATAAGGAACATTTTTACTTATGTTTGTGGATACAATGGATTAATATAAAATATTGAACAAAAATTGAAAAGAACATTTATTAAATTAAGAAATTATACAACACTATAGCAGATGCTCAAATTGTGCCCCATTTATTTCTATACACAAAGCAGAAAAGATTGTCTTTCTCCAAACAAAATTCCAATATCTTGTCTTACCAGATTTGACGCTGCCACAATTCATGCCCATATTTCCTGCCGGGTTTGTACTGCATGGTGTCGCATAAACTGTACTTTTCATAAATCCTCAAAAATAAAAACCAAAAATATTTAAGTCGGGTGATCTAACAGGCCAATTTACCTGTGCATCTTGGCCACGACCAATCCAGCGCCCAGCAAACTGGTTATTAAGAAATTACTGCACGGGTTGAGCATAATGTGGTGATGCACCGTCGAACATAAACCACATATCTCTCCTAACATTTAAAGGCAAATCTTCTAATAGACCAGGCAGTGTATTTTATAAAAAATTTAGATACTGTACCCCATTTAAGCGTGGTGGCAGCTCAACGCGTCCTAAAAAATGATCACCGAGAATTCCAGCCCACACATTGATGGAAAATTGATATCGGGAATGGGACACAGCGGATGCTTTTGGATTAACGTTACTCCAGTCATGGCTGTTATGTAACTTTAGTACTCCATTTATTGTGAAACAGGATTCGTCAGTAAATAAAAGTGTGTCGCAGAATATATTGTTTTCATTCTGTTTGTTCCTGATCCAACCACAGAAACGTATTCTGGCATTGTTGAGTTGGGGCAAACGTTCGTGTACTCAAATTAGATGGTGGGGCCGTAGCTGCTGTTCTTGTAATACGTTGTGACTGTAGACTTGAAAACATTCACTTCAGCAGCAATCCTTCTTCCGCTTGTATGTGGATTCTCTTCAACCGTGTTTAAAATAGCTTCTTCCATATCTGCAGTTCTTGCAGATCGTGGACGAGCATGCTCAGTGGTATAAGGTAGAACGGTACCCTTTTCTCTAAACCTGCGGTCAATTGCAGCAAAAGTACTGTGGTAAGGAACTTGTCGACCAGGAAACTTTTCAGCATATCGCCTTGCAGACTCTAATGAATTACATCCACACTCTCCAAATACTAAATGCAAGCCAGCCAATTCATTTAAACTATACTGATTATAAGACAAAATGTCGAATAACATGAATGACAATTTAAACTTCTGTTGAACTTCTGCTGTATCCAAAAAATTTACTAATGGGGAGATTCGTGTTTATATATATATGTATATATATATATATATATATATATATATATATATATATATATATATATATATATATATATATATATACGGAGCGGCAATAGTGGAAAAAAAAACGTAAAGGCGATATAAAACATTAAAACCACACTCAACCAAAATAATATATATATATATATATATATATATATATATATATATATATATATATATATATATATATATATATATATATATATATATATCGTACCGATAACTCAAAAAATAATGGACCGATCTTGATCAAGTTTGGTGAGTACCTTCCTTTTGCAAGTGGCTTGGCCGGAAAATGTTGTTTTTTCTTCCTAAAAAAATTTATATCTCCGGAAATAACAAAGTAAGGGCAACCAAATTTGGTAAGCGTATTTGTATTATAAAGAGTGCATCATGTACCAAAATCTAGGTCTCTAAGCTTAAAGACAAAAAAGTGACGGGCAGCTAAAGAAACAAATTTTGGAGTTTTCCTCAAACTCTCAATTTGAAACGTCAAAATTGCCAATGTTTAGGCAAAGAACGTGAAACGAATACGGACTGTGAAAAGAAAATGTTGCAATAAGAGTGTTCTGGGAACCCTTAAGTTTCAGATTCAACCGTCACTGCCCTTCATTTTAGTAAAATGTTTACAGAAAATTCATTTCAAATAGACCCTTTATCTGATGCTTTGTCTGTCGGTTTAGTTAAGTTGATGCTTTCGCTGTAGGTTTAGTGAAGTTTATGGTTTAACGGTCTATAATTTTAAACTAATTTTTGTAAAACAAATTCGTTAATGCATTTTTTCATTTTTTATCGAAATATGATGCATCTTTGTAAGAAAAAATCTGGACGCAGTAAGTGCGTTTTGGTAGCGAATTTTAATTAAATCCTTCAAATTACAATAACTCAATTTGCTATTAACGTAAATTTTGTTGGTTAAGAAACCAACATTTAACTTTATTTTCGGAAAATTATTTCTACAATCACAGGCTGGCCCATAAGTCGTGGCTGATATAAATTTTCTTTTTCAATTTTTTAATCGAACACATTGCTTTTTTGCATTTTCCATCGAAATATAATGCATGTTTTTGGAAAAGAAATTCGGGACGCAGCAAGTGCATTATGGTAGCGAATTTTCATTAAATGCTTCAAATTTGAATAGCTCAATTTGCTAATAACCTACCTATGAGGTTGACCAAGAAATCAGTTTTTTTGGGAACACTTTAAGTTTGCTTTCGGAAATGTTTGTACATTTTCAAACAATCAAGTTATTTTGATGAAACATGGCACATTGTTTCTACTATATAGGTTATACTGGTAACCAAATTTGATGCCTGCTTTCTTTAAAAAAACACACATATTTGCTATTTAAAAAGATTTTTATGAAAATTCACTGCCATAACGCGCTAGCTGCGTCCCGAACCTTTTTAAACTTTTAGTTTGAAAATCTAAGTTAATACATGTGCATCTTTAGTGAACAAACAATTTTAACTCCATTTTTCTCGAACGCTGGACATCCCATGGAATTTATACTAGTATACCTTATTTTTGTATTAGTCTTTGAGTTTTTTAAAACCGTTCGAAAATTTCAGAAATGTTGACTTTTAACATATTTTTTTTTCTAAATTATAATCATCACATAATAAGTCGGATTTTACATTTTTCTTTATATGCTGTTGATATTTACTCGTGTACAAATTTTGAAAATCCTATGTCTAGCCGTAATAAAGATAATTAAGGAAAATTTCTTTAAGCGTAACACCTTTAACACAATGTATCTCAGTATCACGACCTTAAAGTTAAAACTGTTATACGAACTACCCCCCACTGTTTTTTCAAGGGCAGCTCGCACCTCAATCTTTTTGAAGTATAATCAGGACACCTGTATATCGAACGAACTTTTATCAATGAATCAATATTTTCATCTCTCGCAGTAATATTTACGAGATGCACTCTTCATCTTAGTTTAAAAAAGCTGTTGTATGATATATTTTCTTTTACTAGAGGTATACCAACGGAGGGATACCAATACATTCTAGCCGATGAAAATTCATGTTTCCGAATATTAAAAGAATAATTTTAATTCTGTAGGTGGAGCCTCGGTGGTTCAGGGGCAAGAACGTGTGCCTCTGAACCGAGGGTACTGGGTTCGATCCCAGGGTTCTCCTTTCACTTTTTCAGTACAAACTGTAACATTACCATCAACCGAGGTTCCGGCATTGTATTTGAACAAGTTGAATGTCTGCACGTTCCGCCCTTCGGAGGGGGCGTAAAGCCGTCGGTCCCGTGTCCATGCAATGTTGGGCACGTTAAAGATCCCTACCTTCCTTACAGAAAGACAGGGGTTCGGCAAAATTTCCAGGATAGTGAGGTGAAACTGCTCCCTGGCGTCGGTGATTGGCCGTAGTCGCTGAAATAGGCCGACGTTAAAGAAATAAAAAAAAAACACACACACACACAGAATTCTGTAGATGTTGCAGGTGGAAGTCTGGAAATAGTTTGCTGCACGACGAATAAATTAGTCATGTCTGTGATTACAGATATACTATTGGAATTATACTGTTGAAGAGAAAATAGGTGGAGCCAGATTATCATCATCAAGTAACATATCGAATCTGTACCAATCGATTGACAACCTTTGGAATGCTACATTTTGCAACCATTCTATCTTTGTTTTCTGTTATTTCAAGTTTCTGGTTGAATTTTTTTCATTTTCTTGTTCTGTGTCATTTTCGGTTATTATGTTTTGAATTGTTTTTTTTTTATTATTTTGTTTCCCGTGATCAGACTGTTCCTTTTCGCTTCCTTCTGAGATTTCTGCAACTTGAATGACATCACCAATAAGCTCACCAACTTCATCGTCATCGTCAGCCATACTTCTCTTCATCAGACAGTTCTCCGATATCCGAAATGTCAACGTTTATAGGATCTAATAACTCTGAGTCAACTAGCGGTCTGTGATGCTTAAATGCGTCTGAATGCAGCAAGTGTGTTATGGTGGTGAATTTTCATAGAAATGATCTACGATGTATTATGAGTTTGGATCCTATGTGGAGAAAAAATAATATTTTATACTTTTATACGCCATTTTCCATAAATCTCTAAACTTTACTTACGAGTATACCCTTTTAAGCGCCTACCACAGAACAATTTGTTGGTCAAAAAATTTATTTTTGTTTATTATGCAAAATATTTTATATTGTAGTGAGTAGTCTTTGTAACAAACAACAATATGTGTATCGTAAGCTTTACTATTTTTGTAAAACTGGTTCGACGCACCACAACTTAAGAATTTGCAAAAGCATAATTAAAGGAACAATAATTAAAGGCTTTTCTACCAGATAAAAAAAACATTGTCTGGTAGAAACGCGTGTAATTCCTGTTTCTTTCATTGTGTTGACGTGTTGATGTTTACAAAAATTTAGTAAAAGCCGATTGCTATATGCCAGTTTTTTCTTCAAATAATATAGAAACTTTTTGCAGGAAAATTTCAGCATTATGATTATGGTCTAGGGAAAAATCTCATTAAGTATAAAAGTACAGGACCGCCAGCTTATAAATTAAGCAATGTTAAGACACCAGTGGCTCTATTTTATGCAAACAATGATTGGTTGTCTTCAAAACGGGTAAGCATGGATCACAGATACACAATTAGATAGGTAAGCCAACAACCGTCTTAAATGTGGTTATTTTCGTTGCCTAGACAAGAACGGACAGCACTGAGTCATTTGACATTTGAGTGTATAAACAACATTAGTTATTTTTATCTGTGTGGTTTGCGTCAACTGCACAGCCAGATGGCAGTTGCCTGTCTCTGTTTCACCACCAGATATTTTTTTATTAGTAACGTCATCCAGTGTTGCCACCCTGAGGAAATTTTCGGTAATAGATAACAGTAATAGATTTGCGTCAATGGTAATAGATCCATATAGTATGAAATAGTAATAGATTTACAAGCTGGGTAATAGAAAATGTTAGGTGGCGCCATCTATAATAGGAAACGAACAATCAAGAGGAAAGTAAAATTTCAGCACAGAACTCTTTTAGAACAGCCGAGTCGTAAATCATTGCTGTCTGCTACATAGCGCAATCTAACAATGGCAAAGAACAACTAGCGTCACTTGTAAACGAGTTTGGGGGAATCTTAAATATACCATTTCTGCGTATTTACATTTAAAATATATTAATTAAACGAAACTTTAATTTGAAAAGATTTTAATTACAGGCAATTCCTTTAAAAGGAATAAATACAACAATTGCTTTTCATCAAAGTTTTATTGATAAATAAAATAAATTCACATTTTGTTTTAAAACAAAGACAATTTCAATAAACTGTAGTAGCGAGTAAATTCAACAGAGATAAATTACAAAATATTACTTATCCGAAAAGAACAAATTAACCACAAAAGGAAGTATACTTGGCTTGACTGTGGAATAGTAAACCACTCGAGTTCAAAAATAACATCATCCACATTTTTCATTTCTATGCCTTGACCACATTCAATGGAGCCTTTTTTCCAACTACAATGTAATATACTTGCATGTTGTTTCCATTTGTAGCATATGGTGCCTTTTAATAATTATCTGCTGCTCAAAAGGGCACTACAAGTTGAAACAAATAAACGGTTTCTTGGTTTGGTTTTAATTAATGTTAACTGACAAAATACCCGTTCAGCTATAGCCGATGAGTGGGGCAAACATAATGCCATTAATTATTTTTTTAAACATGGAAACATAAGTTTCGTTAGCTTGATTTCTTAAACAAACTATTTCATTCCAAAATATGATTTTAAGGTTGTTGGAATGTTGAATTATGCAATTTTATAAGTAGCAAATAAATGAAATACACGTTTAATAGAATAGGTTAACACATGCTTACTGTGTAGGTTCAATTTTAACTTTTTTTTTACTTTCAAATTTTTTTTTGAATTAACCTATATTTGTTTAGGTGTAGGTATTACGTCCTGTTGTATTTTGTTAGTATATTTATTTTTGTAGTTGAGATTTTGAGATTGAAGGTTTACAGCTGACAGCATAATTGTTTGCTACTTATTTGACATGGTAAGAGACTTATATTGATTGACAGGAGTAGAGGGATCCATAGACAGATGACAGAAAGATTAGAGAATGTAAGATCACAGGATACTGCATCCCAGAAATTACAAAAGAGAAGTAATAAAGAAAAAAGTACACAGACGGGGTAGCGGTATCCATAGACAGATGACACAAAGATCAGAGAATGTAAGAGCACAGGATACTGCATCCCAGAAATTACAAGAGAGAGAGAGGTAATAAAGAAAAAAGTACACTTCAAGCAACGAATATATTTAAATTTTTGTGTGATCAGAGATCACGAAAGGAAGCTAAAAAATCGTAAATAGTAATAGATTTTGCTTGGAGGTAATAGCGTAATAGACAAACCTTGAAAGTAATAGATCTATTACAATCGTAATAGGGGTGGCAACACTGACGTCATCCCGAGTCCGACCGCTCTCCGAATCCATGACTTATATGCGCATGCCCTATTAATTAACATGCCTCAACGAAAGTGCCAAACTTCAAAATACTCCTTACCTTACGGTAACTATTACTTTGATCTACTTTATCTAAAGCAAATCAACCCCTTAAAAAAATACACCAAACTAAGTATTCCACAGTTATTATCGAGTGATCGTGGACATTCATTCTTGGACTCTGTGTTTTTATTTATTTAATATCCCAAAAAGCAATACAAATGGATTTACCACAAACAATTCACATTAACACTAAGTGAGTGGTGGACGTGCCGCCAGCTAGTTGCGGAACCAAGTAGTATGTTGTCACGCCAGCTCCAAATAACATAAAGTGTTAAAAAAATAAAGACTGTATACAACTAACTAACAATTTAGAAAATTGTCAGCCCTGGCCCATTTCCACCCCAATATAGGGACAAAGTATGTAAGGCTAGATGCATTCTCGCAACAATTAGAACCGTTGATCGGTTTCGCTCTCATTAGAGCCCTTCAGTACGGCATACTAATTGTAGCAAAAATGCATCTAAAGTAATACGGCTATAGTATATCCAGCCTTTCAACACTAAGTGAGTGGTGGACGTGCCGCCGCCTCGTACTGTGAAGTCCCAACGGACGTTTCCGGTTCTGGTGTATGAGTCGGTTTCCCTTATAAGCAAAAATGATGATGGCTCCTCCTTGTATAAAAGATTCCGGAGGTAAAATACCCCTCCATTCGGATCTCCGGGAGAGGGGTGTACAGGGGGCGCCAGCATCAAGATTTAACATATCCTTCTCGAATGTATGTGGCCTAAATTCTAACCTGAATTCCGTCCACCATTTCCTCCAGGCTAATAGGCCCCAACTCCTCTTCCTCACCGAAACCCAAATCAGTGTCAAAACAGCAACTAATCACTTTAATTTCCCGGGGTATGAGCTCCTTACTTCCCTTAGTTTGCATGGAGGCGTGTGCGCATATGTCCGTAGCAATCTATTCTGCACCAGACTCCCCAATTTAGAAGCTGGAAGAAAAGATATACTATGGATAAAACTGTCTCTCAGGGCTGCAACTAAATTCATCTGTTGCATTTACCGGTCACCTTCTGACAACAACTTTGCCCAGCTCTTTGACTACCTTGAATATCCTTCCTCCGAGGTCACTATTCTTGGTGACTTCAATGTCCATAATAAGAAATGGCTAAGATCTTCAAAAACCGATCCACAAGGAAGAGCAGCGGAGGCCTTTTCAGTCAGCAATTCTTTAGACAATATGGTTCAGCAACCTACTTACTTTTCTCGCATCCCAACACACAGCTCAATTCCCTTGGATCTCCTTCTTAATACGAAACCTAAATGCTATAAAATATTAGTCACCGCCCCACTTGGTCGCTCAGACCACGGCATGGTCACTGCTTCCTGCGCAATGCAACCCGAGGTCGCACAGTCATTACACCCACGTATCGTTTGGCACTACAACTCCGCAAACTGGGACGAAATGCAGGATTACTTTTCCTCATTTCCATGGGCGTCTGTCTGCTTCTCTCATCCTAACCCCTCTGATATCTCACAAAACGTCACCGAAATTATCCAAGCTGGCATGGAATTGTTTATTCCACGTACACAAAAAACCTCTTCAGCCATTCAAAAGCCCTGGTTCTCTAAATCCTATGACAAAGCCAGACTTTAAAATCTCAAAGCTCACAAGACGCTTCTACACAATCCCAGTCAAGAAAACCGTCAAGCATTTAACGACGAAAGAAACCGCTATGTCCGCATTCTTTCTGAGGCAAAAAACTCGTTTAATAACCACATCAAACACAAAGTTATCTTAAGCTCCAACGGCGGCAAACCCTTCTGGACTCTTGCTAAATCTATTGGGAATAATTTCTGCAAGAGCACGTTCCCATCTCTTGTCTCAGGGGATGAAATTGTTTCTACCGCCCTGGGCAAGGCTGAACTTTTTGCTTCGTTGTTCGCCGGCAATTCTACTCTCAACCCACCTCCAAATGTTCAACCACCAACAGTCCCCAAAGTCGCGCATAAAATGACGGATACCATTTTCAAAACTAAAAAAACTCGGGACGCAGCAAGTGCGTTATGGTAGTGAATTTTTATTAAATGCTTCAAATTTAAATAACTCAATTTTCTATATACTTAGAGAGTTTAATTTTAATGCGTAGTAAGGCCTTTTCTAAGGCAAGATATCCGCAAAATTTCATTAAAATCACTTTGTAATTTTCAGAGAAAAAAATTTTTTTCGAAAGAAAATTTAAAATTTGAATAACTCAATTTTCTCTAAACTTGGAAAATTTTAGTACGTAGTAAGATCTCTCCTGAGGCAACATATATAGTAAATTTCATTAAAACAGCTCTGTTACTTTCGGAGAAAAAAAAATTTTCGAAAGAAAACTAAAAATTTTCCCGGAAAACCCCGTCCGATTTTTCTGGCTAACGAACTCATCCAAGCCATTTATAAAATAAAGCCACTTGCCAAGTTTCATCGAAATCGGTTAATTATTATTTGAGTTATATATATATATATATATATATATATATATATATATATATATATATATATATATATATATATAAACATATAAAAATTGAAAATGACCCCGGATATGGGTTCTAGGGGTCCAAGTTCGCGCTCATTTGTATAAATTTTTGCAAAGTCTCACCATCGATACCTCTCTATTAGTGAATTTTTTTAAATAAAAATTCACCAAAAGGTACGAAATATGCTCTCTTCTTTTAATACCAGGAAAACCTCTGGCCTTGACGAGATCCCAGCAATTGTTCTCAAAAAATGCGCAGTAGAACTTGCTCCTGTCCTGGCTCGTCTGTTTCAGATATCTTACAATAAAGGCATATTCCCTAGTAACTGGAAAACTGCTCGAGTACAACCCATCCCCAAGAAAGGATCCAAGGCGCTTCCTAGCAACTACAGGCCTATTTATCTCCTTTCAGTCGTCTCTAAATTGATGGAAAAGCATATAAACACCGAATTACTAAAATTTCTTGAAAAACACAGTCTAATCTACGACAGACAGTATGGATTCCGTCAGCGCAGATCGACTGCCGACCTCCTTTCCTTTGTTACCCATTCTTGGAACAAGTCTATGAAACTACACGGTGCATCCCAGATTGTCGCTCTAGACATATCCAAAGCATTCGACCAGGTCTGGCACGCAGCGCTGCTTAATAAACTTCCGGCCTATGGCCTATCACCAAAACTCTGTTCCTGGACAGCAAATTTCCTCTCAACCGGAGCATTTCTGTTGTGGATGGCCATTCCTCTAAACTGTATCCAATTAATGCAGGAGTTCCTCAAGGTTCAGCTTTAGCCCCTACTCTGTTTCTTCTCTACATCAATGACCTCCTCTCTAGCACATCCAACCGTGTTCACAGTTACGCGGACGACAGCACCCTCCACTCATATCTTGTACAATTCAACCCCACCAAATCTCAGTCTTGCTTTCTTTTTCATAAGAGATACACCAGCCCTAGACCCATCACAATGAATAACCAAGTTATCAAAGTAATGAGTCCATTTCTCTTGTTGGCATTTCTGTGGATCGAAATCTCAATTGGCACCAACATGTCACATCAATTGCAGAAGCGGCTGCTAAGAAATTAGGTTTCCTCTTCGCAAATACTTTTCACCAGCCAATTTCTATACCTTATATACTTCACAAATAAGGCCAAACCTCGAATACTGCTCCCACATCTGGGGTGCAGCTGCTGCTTCTACACTCGCTATCCAGGACTTCATTCAAAAGAGAGCTATACGTCTCATCAGTGACCCTACCCTCACCCAAAGGCTGCCATCCCTTGACCACCGACGTGCCGTTGGTGACCTCTCTCTCTTTTATAGATATCTGCACGGGCACTGCTCAGAGGAGCTTTCTTCCATAGTTCCTCCACCTGCTGCCCCCAACAGATCTACCAGGGGAACAGAGCGAATGCACCCTTTTACTGTCCAGGTCACCAGACATAGAACATCTTGTTATGCCCGCTCTTTTGTCCCGAGGACTTTCAAGTTGTGGAATTCCTTGCCGGCACATGTTTTTCCTTCTCCTCCGAACCTCCAAATCTTCAAGTCCAGAATTAACAAGTTGCCTCTTTCCTCCTTGTCAACACCCACGGTACGACAGTATTTAGGCTGTAAGCCCTCGTGGTGTGTTGTTGAAATTTAAAAAAAAATTGTTATACAAAGGAAAGGGTTAGAAATATACAGTAGGTCTGTATCAGATATGGTACATTGTAATATTATATTGTAATCTACAGGTTCTCTTAATGGTATTTATCAAACATATGTGTGTTTGCAGGGTATGCAAGGTCATCCTTATTAATATATATATATATATATATATATATATATATATATATATATATATATATATATATATATATATATATATATATATATATATATATTACTTCTACACATCGTTAATTAGTGTGAAAGTATGGTATCGGTGACAAAAATTGCAAAAAATTTGTTTCGATTAAACGTCGAAGAAGCCTCAAAACATACAGCAAACATGATTTTTTTTGTCTGTCGGTCTGCATGTCTGTCGGTTAGTAACCACGATAACTTTAGAACGAATTGAGACATCGCCTTCAAATTTGGTATACAGTTAGCACCCGACAAAGGAACAGTTCGGATTGTTTTTGGCTAATATTGCTCTAGAAGGTAGGGGATGAATGGGGGGTGATTTGTTGAAATTTTTTCGTTAAAACTCAAGTACGATAACGTTTTAGGGTTTGTTTGTTAGAAGACTTTCAACAAACATCTGGTATTCTGGCTGAAATTACATTATGGGTAGAATGTGTGGGGGTGGATATCGGTGACAGAAATTTTGAAATTTTTAATTTTTTTTTTGATAAAACGGCCTAAAAGTCTCAAAACATATCGGAAACTTGATTCTGGAACGAAATATTTGTTGTCCGTCGGTCTGTCGGTCTGTATGTCTGTCTGTTAGTAGCACAATAACTTTAGAACAAATTCAAATATCGTCTTCAAATTTGGCACACGTTGGCACCCGACAAACCAACGGTTCAGATTGTTTTGGGCAAAATCGCTCCAGGGGTAGGGGATGAATGGGAGGTGATCCGGTGGAAATCGACATTTCGTTAAATCTCGAATTATATAACGTTTTGGGGTTTGTTGAATAAAAAAGTTTAAATTTCATCAAACATCCTATATTCTGTGCTGAAATTAAATTAGAGGTTGAATGTGTAGGGGTGGAAAATCGGTGACAGAAATTTCGAAATTTTTCTTTTGCTAAAATGGCGTAAAAGTCTCAAAACATATAGAAAATTTAATTCTGAAACGAATTTTTTTTAATGTGTCAGTCTGTCGGTCGGTCGGCTTGTACATCTGTCTGTTAGTAGGCTAAATAACGTTCAAACGAAATGAGATAATATCTTCAAATTTGGCATACAGTTAGCATCCGACATCCGAAGTGTTTTTGGGTAATAACGCTTCCGGAGAGTGGCCATCTAAATTCATTTCATGAGAATGTCTGTATGAGGAGAGTAAATTATCACAGCTATGTGTTATGATTCAATTTGCAGCACTATTAGTTTTATATATCTTGGATTTCACCAATTTCTCGCGCAATATAATATACAATGTACTTCAAGGGTTGGCCGTCGGCTTACCTCTCTAATTATGCATCCCTGAAGGTAAGCGATTATTCACCGATTTTCAGAAGTAAGTTATTCTTAACTGTTTGTTTCAGGATGTGGAAAAACTCTCTAGAAATCTTCCAAATGTTGTCACAAAATATTTAATACCTTACAAGTCCTTCAACCATTTGGACTTTATTTTTGCTAAGAATGCCACTGGCCTGTTGTACACCAAAATGTTTGGATTGTTATGAAGATTGTAAAAGAAAATGAAAATAGAAAAATTTGAATTTTGTTAATGTGTTTCATTTTTGTAATAGATACGACTTTACTCGGTTCAAACAAACTTAAACCATAAACAAACAGAAAGTTTGTTTGCACCAATATCCATCACTGCTCAATAGTTCCTTGTTTGCACTGCCTCTTTGGTATGAAAGAGATTCCAAAACTATCCCCCCCCCCCCCTTGGTGGCTCACACCACGGCATTGTCACTGCTTCCTGCGCAATGCAACCCGAGGTCACACAGTCATCACACCCACATATCGTCTGGCACTACAACTCTCCGAACTGGGACGAAATGCGGGATTCTTTTCCTCATTTCCAAGGACGTCTGTCTGCTTCTTTCATCCTCACCCCTATGATATCTCACAAAACGTCACCGAAATTATCCAAGCTGGCACGTAATTATTTGTTCCACGTACACAGATAACCTCTTCGGCCACTCAAAAGACCTGGTACTCTAAATTCTGTGACAAGGCCAGACTTGAAAAGGTCAAAGCTCACAAAACGCTTCTACACAATTCCAGTCAAGAAAACCGTCAAGCATTTAACGACGCAAGAAACCGCTATGCCCGCATTCTTTCTGAGGCGAGAATCTCGTTTAATAACCACACCAAAAACAAAGTCCTCTCAAGCTCCAACGGCAGCAAACCCTTCTGGAATCTTGCTAAATCTATTGGGAATAATTTCTGCAAGAACACGTTCCCACCTCTTGTTTCAGGGGATGAAATTGTTTCTACCGCCCTGGGCAAGGCTGAACTTTTTGCCTCGTTGTTCGCCGGCAATTCTACTCTCAACCCACCTTCAAATGTTCAAACACCAACAGTCCCCAATGTCGCGCATAAAATGACGGATATCATTTTCAAAACTAAAAAGGTACGAAACATGCTCTCTTCTCTTAATACCAGGAAAGCCTCTGGCCTTGACGAGATCCCAGCAATTGTTCTCAAAAAGTGCGCACCATAACTTGCTCCTGTCCTGACTCGTCTGTTTCAGACATCTTACAATATAGGCATATTCCCTAGTAACTGGAAAACTGCTCGAGTACAACCCGTCCTCAAGAAAGGATCCAAAGTGCTTCCTAGCAACTACAGGCCTATTTCTATTCCTTGAGTCGTCTCTAAAGTGATGGAAAAGCATATAAACACCGAATTACTAAAATTTCTTGAAAAACACAGTCTAATCCACGACAGGCAGTATGAATTTCGTCAGCGCAGATCAACTGCCTACCTCCTTTTCCTTTGTCACCCATTCTTGGAACAAGTCTACGGAACTACACGGTGACTCCCAGATTGTCTCTCTAGACATATCCAAAGCATTCGACCAGGTCTGGCACGCAGCGCTGCTTAATGAACTTCATGCCTATGGCCTACCACCAAAACTCTGTACCTGGACAGCAAATTTCCTCTCCAACCGGATCATTTATGTTGTCGGGGATGGCCATTCCTCTAAACTGTATCCAATTAATGCAGGAGTCCCTTAAGGTTCAGCTTTAGCCCCTACTTTGTTTCTTCTCCACATCAATCACCTCCTCTCTAGCACATCCAACCCAGTTCAGAGTTACGCGGATAACAGCACCCTCCACTCAAATATACAATAATCTAAGTCTGTCCTTTAGCCCAATTAGATGAGAATTGCAGACTCATGGATGGTTCTGTCTATGTGGATCTCCAAATAATATTAGACTGAGGAGGTAGAAATCTTGTACAATTCAACTCCACCAAATATCAGTCTTGCTTTCTATCTCATAAGAGATAGACCAGCCCTAGACCCATCACAATGAACAACCAAGCTATTCAAAGTAATTAGTCCCTTTCACTTGTTGGCATTTCTATGGATCTAAATCTCAATTGGCACCAAAATGTCACATCAATTGCAGAGGCGGCTGCTAATAAATTAGGTTTCCTCTTCTGTGCTCGCAAATACGTTTCACCAGCTAATCTCTATACTTCACAAATAAGGCCAAACCTTGAATACTGCTCCAACATCTGGGGTGCCGCTGCCGCTTCTACACTCGCTATCCTGGACTCAATTCAGAAAAGAGCTATACGTCTCATCGGAGACACTACCCTCACCCAAAGGCTGCCATCCCTTACCCACCGTCGTGCCGTTGGTGACATCTCTCTCTTTTATAGATAGTTCCTCCATCTGCTTCCTCCAACAGATCTACCAGGGGAACAGAGCGAATGCACCCTTTTACTGTCCAGGTCACCAGACATATAACATATTGTTATGCCCGCTCTTTTGTCCCGAGAACTTCCAAGTTGTGGAATTCCTTTCCGGCACATGTTTTTACTTCTCCTCCGAACCTCCAAACCTTCAAGTCCAGAATAAACAAGTTGCCTCTTTCCTCCTTGTCGACACCCACGGTACCATAGTACTTAGGCTGTAAGCCCTCGTGGTGTGTTGTTGAAATATTAAAAAAGGAACAATAAGTGTAACGGAATTTTTTAAAGAGACCTCCGGCAACAAAAATATAAACGTAGAAAGTTTGCTTGTGAATCCTTTCTCTAGGGTGTCGTTTTTTTACCTGACACCTAATATAAACAATATTTAGTAGTTAAGAGTTTACAATTTTTCATTCCCTGATGATGCTAACTTTGTTAGTGAAACGATCGTCAGGTCTTTAAAATGTGTTATGGTGATTTGGGTTCTCCAAGTGTACTTACCAGTGCTCGTCACAGGTTTTAATCTTCACTAAGTGAATTTCTGAGATTATTATGGTTCTCTTGAAAAACGTTAGTAGAGGAATTGTGCTCAAGCTGACGTACTTTTTGTTTTGAGGCAGATTTTTGGACATTTAAAGGTATTAGAAAATACGTCTAAGGTTACACATCAAAAACGTTTATTAAAGAAGCAGAAAAATGAATCCCAACCCTACAGAAAATGTAATAATTGAAATAAAATAGAAAAATTACCATCATGTCCACGTGGGTACGATGACACACATCAGTTTAAGTTGACTCATCTAATCGGTGCACAGTTCACAGTTGAATAGCTTATTTCTTGCTGCAACTCCAGCACATAGAGTATGGCACCATCGCTTAATTGGCAGCATAGCCAATGCTCTCCTGGCTTAGATTTACTTTAAAATTTGTTGCAATAAAGCCATGCAACATTGAAGTCAGCAACATCATCAGTGTCCTGCATAAAATATTCCTCAGATTCGGCATCGGAATCGTCCTGAAGGATTCGCTTCACTCTGATGCTTTTGCGTCTTTCTCTTTTTGCTTTGGACTTATGCTTTAACTTTGTTCATGAAACCAGAACCTGTCAGAACCTGGGAGCCAGAGATTTTCTTCTTCGTGTTTCTCGTTCGCCCTGTAGACACTGACTTCGGAAGTGGAGAAATACCATTTAGAGATGTCCTGGGTGGTAGACGAAGAAGCAGAGAGTTGGCAATCACGCTTAAGTGGGCCGACTGGTGTAAGATCCATAGTATGCTGTGCTGTACTCGACAACGAAGATCTAGAAGCATCCTCAGAATTAGGCTGCATTGGATCGGCTGGTGAAAAGTTATCTTGGAAAAGTTCTGTAAAACCAGTTGTTGATTCAGGAAGGTCTTCAGCTTCCTCCTAGCATTTTCCGTCGTCCGTCTCCTTCTCAATAAAATTTTCAGTTACTTCATTCGGCAGATAAAAATGATCTCAAAAAACATGTGAGTTCAACGGATAAATTCTACTTTTTCAGATCCACTCGTTATATTTCTGACCATGGCATCACTTCCATAAGCTCTCCCAAAAATACCGGCGACTTAGTACAGCCCTACCAGGATGCGCTTTTAGACAGGTGCTCATTTCTCGGTTGTAATATGAATCGAGTAGTCCAAAAAATAAGACATCAAGTGGCTGCATCCGGTGGATGCAATGCGGCGGCAGACACTGCTGTATGGTTCCATTGCCCTTAGCAAACTTCAGTGTCTCTATGTTCTTGTGACTACTGTGGACATCGAGGACAAAAAAAGAACTTGGTTTGTAGCGCTGCAGCCAGTGGAACTGACGATATGTTCAATCCATTTTACAAATAACTCACCAACCATGTAACCACTATCGTTACCTAGTTGCAAGGTTCCTGGGGGTTCACCATCAAAATATTCAGGTTTATAGTTATTTCTTGGGATAATCATTGTAGGTGGGACAAAATTCCTAGCACCATTGTCACAAACAGCGATAGAGACATGCTGACCACGTGCTGCACTTTTTAATGCCCCCACTTGCCTTTTCCCCTTTTGTGCAAATATTTTTGGTGGCTTTTGGACGGTGCTAATGCCAGACTCATCCGTGTTATAAATTTTTGTTGGCGGAAAATTATTTTCAGTCACCAACTTGTCTAGGATATCAAAGAACTTCATCATCTGAGGCTTATTGAAAGCTCTTGCCTTCGCTGCAGAAGTGGCTTCAGGGTCCTTTAACGAAACGAAAGGATTGCGCTCCCTGAACCCCTCTAACCAATCACAACCTGCCATTTGTGTATCGTCGAATATATTGGGCAATCCCGCCTTTTTCGCAAATTGGTATACCAATCTTCTAATATCAGTGTGTTAAACCCAAAGAATCACTCTTTAAAATGAGGTATGTGTTATACTAACTGTTGTTCTATGTCGGCTTCAAAGGTAGGCTTGAAACGACCAAGATTCACGGGTACAACGAAGTGTGGCCTGCTGCACGTTGAATGTTTTAGAGACCTTAAGCCACCCCGTCTTCTTTTCTCTTCAACTTTCAATGGCCTTTACTATATCTTCCTTTGACCACGAATGACGCGTGGACTTTCGTTGATAGTTGCCGAGCATCCTGAAAATGTAAGTAAGATTTTAAAGAATTCTTACTCATTGTAAAGAACTTCAGGGTAAGATGACACACTATGTCACCATAAGCTGACGGTTATTGTGTCATCTTACTATACTAGGTACAGAATATTTGCCGCCTTTTGTGCCTTACAACTGTGAGGTTACTATCATTATTCTTTAGTATTTATAACGCATATTAACCACAGCTTACACCAAAGTAGTCAAAAACACGAAAAAACTTACCTGGTACAAATTTATCGCAACAAACACTTTGAACAGAATAATATTCTCGAGTAATGGAACGGTAACAATGAACACAACAGCCAAACAATGCGAACAAGCAATCACAGAAGTTTTGAGAGTAACCGCCACCTGTGAGCCAAAGGTAAACATCATTCAGGCGCCCGTGGCGCGTATATTTAAACAAATAGTAAGACTATGTCATCTTACCTGAGTAGGTTATCTTGAGCACAATTCCCATATTGAAATTATAGAATTATAGGAGTCACAGTTTTGAGACACTAGACACATCACCGTTTTGGCTTCAACATGCGGATCATTTTGGCCCTTTTATTTATCGCTGATCATTTACCGCGGAGCGTTACCTCATTTTACTTGATCGCGATTTGGAACAAGCTTTGGAAACCAGTTTACTTGCAACTATCAAATGTGTTGGTTCCAGCAGGATAGTGCGCCCACGCACAACGCCAGGGTCGTACGGGAAAATATATTGAACAGATTTCCTGAAAACGGCTAGGTGCCCATTCCGCATTTCCTTGGCCACACCGTTAGCCGGACATAACACCTTTAGATTCTTTCTCTCTGGAGGTACATCAAGAATTATGTCCACCGTCATATTTTTGAGACCAAAAAACTACGAGGAATCATTAACATTAAGACAATAACCATCTTAGCCATTTAAGCATTCGTAACATCAGCTATCACACGCAGTGTTGTGAAATTACCGTTATTTATATTTTTGATAACTTACGATGGTAATTTACGGGTTTTAATTACCGTGGTAATAAATTTGTGTCGTAAATTACTGTGGTAATATACCTTCATAGATTTTTTAATTAATAACATTAAATTACCGTGATTTACCATAAACTACAAGTAAACAAATCATTAGTAAATAAGTGCCGTTTGAATTTGTCTCTGTCTTCTAAAAATATAAATTTAAAAAAGACACAAGCACCTTTTTCGGAATAAAACCTACTGTTTTTCCAAAAATCATGTATTAAAAAATTATTTTTGTAATGGCTTTTCAATCAATACATAATCTTGACTTGGAAATGAAATTAAACTGTCGAACATAGAATTGTTTCATTTGTTATTTGTTATTGTTTGTGAATAAAAAATAAAACTAATCGTTTCCTGTGAAATATTATTTATGTAACCACTAACCTATGTTAACAAAACATCGACTGTGACGACTGCCGAAACATATTTGCTTAGAGGGCAAATATCGCGTTTTAAACGATGTGAATCCCCGACAATGGCCTAATAATCTCCGGCGGCCGGCAGTAATTCCCCGAATCTATGGCATATAGCTGAACTGTTCAGCTATATGCCATCGATTCGGGCAGAACACCTAAGTCGCTAACGAACGTCGCTTTTGAGAGATATGGTAAATCACAAGAAAACCTCGTAAATAACGGTAAATGACGCAAAATTTTTTACCACAAAAATCGTAATTCATTTTGTAAATTACGAGAATGTGGTAATTTATTTATGGTAATAATTTACGGTAAATTGCGGTAAAGTACCACGGTAAATTATTGGTAATTTACCGGTTCACGACTCTGATCACACGAGAAAAATAAATACAACTGGAATTGTGACAGTTTCTTTGTGAATGATTAAATTTGACATAAGCATTAGTGATTTGGATAATAGAAAGTCTGGACGCAGCAAAAAAACATTTTTAATGGCAAATATGCCTGCTCTAGTGCAAGCAGGCACCAATCGGGTTACCGTAATAACCTCTATAGTAGAAACAATGTACCATATTTTATCAAAATAACTTATTGTTTGAAAACGTACAAAAATTTTCCGAAAATAAACTTAAAATGTTTCCGAGAAAACTTGTTTCCTAGCCAACAAACCTTGGGTTGATAGCAAATAAGAGTTATTGAAATTTGAAGAATTTAATGAAAATTCGCTACCAAAACGCACTTACTGCGTCTCGATTTTTTTTTCTTACAACCATGCATCATATTTCGATAAAAAAATGCAAAAATGCAATAATATAACCGTGTTCGAAAAAACTAATTCCAGGTATCACCAACGACTTATGTCCAGCCTGTGATTGTCAAAATAATTTTATAAGATGCGGCTCAAGACACCTTGTAATTAACGTATAGAACTTTTTCTCGTATCTTGTATAATAACAATTACATTGAGCTTTACCGTAGAAATGAGTCACTTTGTATATACGTAAACAGATAAAAACTGAAACTAAACCCCAATATATTGAAGACATCTTTTTAAAATTCAAAAGTCGCGGTCTCCTCAGTAACGAATTTTTCTACAAAAATTTGCTAAAAATTATAGACCGTTAAACCAGAAACTTAACTAAAACTACCGCCAGAGCATCAGAGAAAGGGTTTATATGAAATGAAATTTCTGGAAATATTTTACTAAAATGAAGGACAATGACGGTTGAAGCTAACATTTTTCTTGCGACATTTTCTGCACATAATCCGTATTTGTTCAAGGTTCTTTGCCTAAATGTTGCCAATTTCGACGTTTCAAATCGCGACTTTGACGTTTTGAGGAAAACCCCATTTTTTTATCTTTAAACTTACAGACCTTAATTTTGGTACATGCTTCACTATAATACAAACACGCGTACCAAATTTGGTTGCTCTTACTTTGTTATTTCCAGCCATATATATTTTCTGAAAGAAAACACAAAATTTTCCGGGAAAACCAGGGCCAATTTTACTGGCTAACGAAATTATCCAAGACACTTGCAAAAGGGAGGTGCTCAGAAAATTTGATCAATATCGGCGTATTATATTTGGAGTTATCGGTGTGATGATACCTATATATATATATATATATATATATATATATATATATATATATATATATATATATATATATATATATATATATATATATAATATATTGAAACTGACCCTGAATATGGGTTCTAAGGGGGCCTAGTTCGCGCTCATTTGAAGAATTTTTTTCAAAATACAAAAGTCGGAATCTCTTCGTTACTGAATTTTTTAAAGAAAATTTACTAGAAGAGCACAGCCTACTCAATGTAAATAGGTAAGCCGGTTTGCATAGTTTTCAAGTGCAGTAATTACAATTTAAAAAATCAAATTTTCCATGAAATGCTAACAGACAGGAAAAAATGTCAAAGAATCACTCTTGTTTAGGAGTAAATTCTCCATCTAAAAATGTAACTTGATTTTCGTTCACAGGTACAAACTATTGTTTTTTTGTTCAAAATCTTGAGGTGAATACTCATATCTACGCCACTGATTGTCTGAACAGCTTGATAATATTGAGTTTTAAAGCTACTTGTTACAGGTATCCTGTGTACAAAGTTTGGTGAAAATAGTTGCAGCTGCAAAAGAGTTATGACTAAAAGACGATATTTTAAAAAAAATTATCAACACCCTGTATCTCGTTAAAGTATACCACTTAGAACACATGTTTATATGAACATTTTTTCTCAAAATTATTAAGATATTAAGTCCCTAATTTTTGTAACCTACTTATGAAAGAACCTGTATAATGAAGCTACAATCAAGTTAACGACTGTTCTGTAGTAATTTGAGTTTCCTATGAGACACTTGTTTCCTCGTAGACATGTGTTTCAGTAAAAATACAAAGTACCTCTTGTGCATACCTCTTAACATAATGTTATCTACTGCGCATTATTTTAAAGTTAAATTGCAAAAAAAACAGTTATATAAAAGTGTAAACCTAAAGCGGATCTTCATAGATAAATATTTCTATTATTATTTTTGCTAGTATGCATGAGTCAGACATCAATCTGTCGGTCATTAGCAGCATCCCTTCATCTCGTGAATCGACTGTTGGATTGACGTCATTGCAAAAACAAATACTTCAAGGGTCATTTGGTTTAACTTTATTAGTCAGGCAGACTATCATTTTTGTAGCACAAATAATAAATAGCACACAATTGTTCGATTAATATGTGATAAAGGAGTTAAAAATAAATGTATATATCTACATATAATTTCTAAATATACAAGATGAAGATTTTAAAGTGTTACAATCGGATATCTGAAAAACAGTTGTACGTTTTATATATATATATATATATATATATATATATATATATATATATATATATATATATATATATATATATATATATATATATATATATATATATATATATACATATATATATATATATATATATATATATATATATATATATATATCTACAGGTGTCCCAATAGTGTGTAATTCCTCTATATAGCCCTTACCCTTGGAGCTAGCCAAAAAAACTTTCAACAAAATATTTTTGTGATTATCTAAGCTATATCTAGAAAGTATATCCAGCTTTATGGAACTTCCGGTTGCACCGGAAGTGGCTATCAACTTCGTTATTTTAAATGGAATGCTATACTTTTTATTACATTTTTGGATAGAGATTAAAAAATAAGTGTGACTTTATGTAGCATTCCCTATAGCTATCTTTAATATTTGTAAAAATATTACGACTTTCTTTTTTTTTAGCTCCGATTTATGTGTTATTTGAAACGTCTGCTGTGAGCTGAGTTTTGAGTTTTGCTACCTTAAATTCTAAATATCAATAGACGACATTTGATACTTTAAAATGGTTAAAGAATAATTTATCATCATTGTACAGGGTGTATTATTTTGGGGTTACAGCATATCTAACTTTAAAGCAGCATAACTTGTGTTTTTCAAATGGAACACCCTGTTTTTTATGGATTAATCAGGCAGACCATTAAATTCTGCATCGACATAATATAGGTCTTTCTATAGCTATAGTTGATAGTTTTTGACTTATAGTGGTTTATTTTAGTTTCGCTTGTAAAAATATTGGTACTGTCAGATTGTCACTGTATGAGGCACATAATGGTACTGTCAGATTGTCAGTGTATGAGGCACAGAGCATGTGAACAATGTCAGGTGACACCTAAACGTCTCCTTGACAAGAAAGTCAGCAGTTTTTATATCTCCATTGTTTGAGCTTACTTCCGTCTAATAAATGTTTGTTTTAACAATAATTTGAATAGAATTACCAAATAAAATGATATAGTCACGATGCAAATCACTTGATCATATCCTCGTAACTAGATAATGTGTCGACAAAAAAACTTATCGAATGCAACTACATGCAATGATTGTTATATAAAGGACTTATTCATATTTTTACCATACAAAAAGTGAAACACAGTTTAATAAAGGTAGTTGTAATTATGAGAACCAGAAAGTGAAGTAACTATAATAACATAACTATAATAATAATAATAATAATCCACAGTCATTAACAGAAAAAAATAATCTAAAAAAAGCGATACATTAGAACTATTCGAAATTTTGCCCATTGACCTGAATACACAATCTAACCCTCCTTAAGAATTCTTCTTGAGCATTGCTCAACATTTGCGAAGTTATTGCCCTGCACGCGACTGCAATTTTATTTCTTAGTTCCTGTGGGGTGTTGGACGGTGTTTGATACACAATTTCCTGGATATAGCCCCACAGGAAAAAATCTAGACATGTGAGGTCAGGAGATCTTGCAGGCCACGAGACGGGACCACCTCGCCCTATCCATTTATTGGGGTACCGATCATTTAAAAATCGGCGAACATTTGTGTCATAATGTGCTGGTGCCCCGTCCTGCATAAACCACATACGTCGATTGTTATCTAGAGGCAAATCGTCCAAAAAAGCCTCTACATCTTCACCGTTGAGGTGCCCATCAAAGAAATATGGCCCAATAAGGTTAGTCCCAATTATTCCAGCCCAAACATTTATCGTAAAACGGTGCTGGTTGTCAACTGATCTGCAAAAGTTTGGATTTTCTGAAGCGTAATAATGAAAGTTGTGCCCATTAACCCTACTACAACTTGAAAATGAAGATTCATCACTGAACATCACGTAATTAAAAAAATTCTCACTTTCATTGTACTTTGCTACTGCCCACTCACAAAAACTGAGGCGACTTCGAAAATCTGCATTCGTCAATGCCTGCTGCAGCTTCATGTTATGTGGATGAAACTTGTATTTTCTCAATGTTCTGTTCACTGAAGATTTTGATATTCTTATTTCGTCGGCAACTTTCCTCACGCTTGTGTGCGGATTATCTAATGCCGATGCAACAATACAAAATTCGTTTTCTTCATTGCCGCTTACTCTCCCTTTGCGTGTGGTCATTTCATAATTGGCGTTAGCAGTTCGCAAAAAAACGGTCCAACAATTTGACGAAACATTTTTCCTGAGGATGTCTTCGATTCGGATATGTTTGTGCGTATACACGAGATGCTAAAAAATAATTTCGCCGACACTCGCCTATAATAAGTGTCATGTCAACTAATTCTTCAGTATTATAATTCATTTTAAATTAAATAACGCAAAAGTTAGCACATAAAACTTAGCTCAAACACCTGAGAACTGAAAATAGTTATAGTTCTGGTTAGGTGACATTTATCTGTCATCTGACAAAAAATATTAGTTGTTTCATTCTCTGCGCCTACTGTATCTGACAGTACCATTATTTCTACAAGCGAAACTAAAATAAACCACTATAACTCAAAAACTATCAACTATAGCTATAGGAAGACCTATATTACGTCGATGCAGAATTTAATGATCTACCTGATTAATCCATAAAAAACAGGGTGCTCCATTTGAAAAATACAAGTTATGCTGCTTTAAAGTTAGATATGCTGTAACCCCAAATTAATACACCCTGTACAATAATGATGAATTATTCTTTAACCATTTTAAAGTACTAAATGTCGTCTATTGATATTTAGAATTTAAGGTAGCAAAACTCAAAACTCAGCTCACGGCAGACGTTTCAAATAACACATAAATCGGAGCTAAAAAAAAGAAAGTCGTAATATTTTCAAAAATATCAAAGATAGCTATAGGGAATGCTACATAAAGTCACACTTATTTTGTAATCTCTATCCAAAAATGTAATAAAAAGTATAGCATTCTATTTAAAATAACGAAGTTGATAGCTACTTCCGGTGCAACCGGAAGTTCCATAAAGCTGAATATATTTTCTCGATATATCTTAGATAATCACAAGAAAATTTTGTCTAAAGTTTTTTTGGCTAGCTCTAAGGGTAAGGGATATATGGGGGAATTACACACTATTGGGACAGCCTGTATATATATATATATATATATATATATATATATATATATATATATATATATATATATATATATATATATATATATATATATATATATATATATATATATATATATTATATATATATATATATATATATATATATATATATATATATATATATATATATATATATATATATATATATATATATATATATATATATATTCAGGGTGATTGACGTAAAACTCCTAGGCCACATATCTTGGCAACGAGTAGGAATTTTGCAACTTTGTCAAAAACAAATGACTACGGCCATCGGTGGCTACGTTTAGTAGACTAACGTAGATATGTCATATGCAGATTGTAGGTGACTGGCGTCGAAAGTCGAAAGATATTATTCGATGGCAGGAATTTTAAAAAGTACTTTTTCGGTATCAGCCATCATTTCTAAATAATTTTTGTTTTATCAAGAATCTTCGAAAAGTTGACAGATTTTGAGATAATGGAGGTGTAATTATAAAACTTTGGGAGATTACAACTTGAGGACGGAAAATAATTTTTGTATTCTGTGAAAGCTTTACGACCTAGGCCGATGACTTCTTAAGCAGAATACATTAAACGTAATTTATAGTTGGCGCTGATGTAGAATATTTTTTCTGATCGCAAGAACCTTTAGAAATGGAATGTCTGTGTGGCTTCTGATTTCAAGGTAATTTTAATATTATATTATATTATCATAAAAGAGGAACAAACAATAACTCAAGAAATACAGTCCGCTTATTGAATGATCTACATTGAGAAAAATATATTTTTTATCAACATAACTATAACCATAACCAAAACATTAAAACAAACAAACAAAGCTCACAAGATATTCTCATAAACGTTACCATTTGCAGCAATACACATTTCAAAACGATGTCGTAATGGTTAGTTACAAAAAACTAACAATGAATAGCTATTTATTAGCCGCACAACTAGCAAAAAATTGTATTAACTAGGTCTGCCATATCTTCCATTGGTTCAGCATACACTATATCTCTCAGTAAACCCCACAGGAAGAAATCGTTTGGTGTTAAATCTGGCGAAAGCGCCGGGCAATCCAGAGGTCCATTAGTCGCGATCCATCTTCTAGGATAAGTACGATCAATGTACTCGGTAACTGAAGCCGCATTATTAGCAGGTGCCCCATCATGTTGCAACCACATTGTACGCCCTGTTACTAAGAAAACCTCGTCTAACAAGCTAAAAATATCGTTTTTCAGGAACTCTAGATAGCGTTCGCCTGTGTGTGATCCTTCGAACAAAAGGGGACCAATCAAATGCCCGTTTAAAATGTCACACCGAACATTGACTGCGAACTTATTTTGATATCCTGTTACCTTTGTCAATCTAGGATTTCTGCGAGATCAGTAATGGCAATTATGTTTGCTGACGAGGCCGTTATTGTGGAAATGGCTTTCGTCAGTCCATAAAATTTTATTTAAAAAATCGTTGTCTGTCGCTACCATGATAGACATTCGTGATATAAAGTTTAATCTTCTCTCAGAATCTCCAGGTCCTAAATGATGCACTAAGTGTACTTTATATGGGTGGAACTTATTTTTCTAAAGTATTCTTTTACATGGGGAATAGGACATTTCTTGTGAAATACTACTGATTGATATGTGCGGGTTACTTTCTGCAAGCTGTGGCACTTCTGCTGAACGTTGCTCATTTGTGACAATACTCACACGATTTCGTTTTGACTGATTGAAAGTTCCGTATGCAATCAGATTCATTTTCAGATTTTGAAATGGTTTGCTATCCGGAGTCACCCTGTTCGGATATCGCCTCAAATGTAATTTTACAGCTGCACTGGCATTTTCTTTACATTCTCCGTAAATAATAATCATGTTATATTTTTCTTCGTTTGTGAATTGAACAATGAAAATTTACTTCTTTACTAAACCTGTATTATAATGTGTTGTTGACACATTGTATTTCTGACATGTCACCGAGAAATTTAGTTGTAAGCCTACTACAGGCAATTGCGAGTTACACCGGATGGATATGAGTGATGTAGTGTAGGGTAGACTGGGGTTGACTGAACAGGGCGGGTTAACTGAACACTTGACCTTACTGCTATCTAGTGGCAAAACGAAGAACAGACCTTGCCTTCTTTTAAACAGTTGGTGGTAGTGCTCTATTGCATCTAGCTTTCGGTTGATTATTGTTGTTCGTTTAGAGGTTATGATTACAAAGCTGTTTGTCATCACAAAAAGTAAATTTTCAGCGCCCTATATCGAAGTCCCAAATTAACGCTTATATTTGAAGGAAGTTTTCGGTAAGTTTACTATTGTTTTGTTTACTCCTTCCTGTGCGATTTTCAATTATTATTTTGATTATTGTCCTAACTGAAACTTTTTTATGTGTTTTTTTCCTGAAAAGTCAAGATGGGGTTAACTGAACATTGATAAGGTAGGGTTAACTGGACATGTTCAGTCAACCCCATTCAAGACAAATAAGCAAAATTATTTCCTAAGAGCCTTTCTTTTCCTCTCTTTCCTGTAATACTTAACAACTAGGATGCCTCGTAACAGAATAAGAACAACTAACAACAGAGACTACTCAACGGATGCACTAAAAGAAGCTATTCAGAAATGCTTGGCTGGTGCAAAAATAAAACCAACTCCTGCCGCTGCCGGGATTCCACGTCCCACTCTAATTCGCTATGTTAAAAAGGCCAAAGCAACTTCACTGGACCAGCTAACATTTAAGCCAAATGTTCATCGTCAAGTATTCAAACCTGTGGATGAAAAGTTGCTAGCAGAACACATAACTGAAGCATCCAGTTTCCATTATGGCCTGACTAACCTTCGAGCAAGATCTTTGGCTTTCGATTTCGCCCAAGTCAACAATATTGAGGTTCCTGCTGGTTGGAAATTAAATAAAGCAGCAGGTAAAGATTGGCTGAGATCCTTCATGGAACGTCACAGATTGTCTTTTCGTACCCCAGAGGCCATTAGTTTAGGCCGCGCAACAAGTTTCAATGAAGCCAATGTGAAAGGTTTTTTTGATAACCTTCGAGAACTAAAAACGAAATATAACTTTCCACCACAGGATATTTACAATCTGGATGAGACCGGCTGTATAACTGTCCATCGTCCACCTAAAGTTATTGCTCCGAAGGGCAAGAGAACAATTTTGCAAATGACCTCCGGTGAACGAGGAACGCTGGTTACATTGGTTGCTATCATTGGTGCTACAGGAAAAGCAGTACCTCCATTTTTTATCTTTCCCAGAGTGCATTACAAAGATCGCATGCTTTGGAACGCTCCCCCAGGCAGCAAAGGTGCAGCTAACGCATCTGGCTGGATGGTTTCAGATTTATTCTTTCCAGTCTTGGAGCATTTTGTTGCCCATGAAAGACCAACGAAAGACAATCCCAAGCTGATAATATTAGACAATCACGAGTCCCATCTCAGCATATCTGCTATTGATTATGCACGTGCAAATGGCATCATCTTGTTAACATTCATATCATATCATATCATATCATATATTTAGCGTTCAAAATAATACATAGTAAAGTTTTAACTTAAGAGGTAACTAACGCTATGGAATACAACTCACAGAAGTATAATACATACTTGTATGTGAGCTACTCAGTTACAATTAAGAGTAATCTAAACACTAATATAAATATAAACCACTGTATCTACCAGAAAAACACATACAATGAATACGGCAGTCCGCAGGGACCACCTATATAACTGTATAATATTTCAATAAAACAAGGAAAGACCAAAACGAAACACGAATACCACATCACACGCATGCAAAATATGTAATTTAAAACCAACCACAGTATCTCATGATCAGGTAATTAAAATTTGTCGAAATTAAATTACAGACAATTACAATTATTTAAAATATATAAAAATTAGTTTTGACACAACCTAAAATGTGCACATATGTACACGGTCACACACATACATACCGCACACACACATACACTCAAATCTTACTCATTACTCATTATTATGGTCATGTAATTACAATTTCTTAACAATAAATTACAGATAATTAAGTGCATCAAAATATACAAAACTTAGTTTTGATACAATTTAAAATGTACACATATATACACCCTCACACACATACATACCATATACACATACACAAACACTAAAATCTTACTTCTACTTATTATTGTGCTCAGGTAATTCAAATTTGTTAAAATTAAACTACAGACAATTAAATGCACAAAAATATACAAGAATTAGTTTCGACACGATTCAAAATGCACACACATATACACGCTCACACAAACACATACCACACACACATAAACAAACACACATAAACAAAGACTCAAAATCCACTTATTACCAACATTTAAAAGTTTTTCAGGCTTTTTCTGCTCAAAGTTTTATAATAGCTTGAGCGAGACACACTTAGTAACAAATAAGTAGCTCAGCTTATCAGTGCCCCCTAAAGGTTTCTCCTATTAATAAGCGCGTGCAGCTCTTGTCGGTCTATACTCCTTATGTACTTTTTTAGTTCTTTCTTATATCTAACTGCCGACCTTATTGTCCTTATCTCCGGAGGGACAGTGTTATATAATCTTGGGGCCAAATACTCATAGCTTCGTTGCCCCCACGGTTTACGATGCAAATGGGGTCGTGAAAGTTGTGTTCTTCTGCCGTGTACTGTAGTTATGTGTGGCTCTCTTCAACAGATCCCTGGACTTATGTTGGTGTGCATTAACCGATAGGTAATACAGTTGCCTAATATCTAACATTTCCGATTCGGCATAGAGCCTTTCACTGGGGTAAGTGTTTTCTCTTAGTAGCATAATTTTAAGAAACCTTTTTTGCATAATCTCGATTTTTTTTAGATGACTTTTCAATATGCCACCCCAGGCCAAGATACTGTAAGAAAGATGGCTCTCTACAATTGAGTAATAAACTATCTTTATTTCTCGGATTGTTAGATGTGAACGTAAGTATCTAAATTTATACAATATTTTTCTCAGTTTATCCACTACAAAATTTGCATGTTTGTCCCACCCCAAACCACAATCCATGATCACTCCCAAGTACTTTATGTGATCTACCGCATGAAATGCATCCTCGTCCTTTCCACCCCTTACTTTTAGTTCCGTATATGATGGGAGAAAATCCCTTCTATTTGCAAACGGTGAAAACTTGCTCTTAGCCATATTAATTGTTAGCAAGTTTGAGTCACACCATTCCCTAATATTTTGCAGATCGTGTTCTACCCTTTCCCTTAATCCTTCCCAAGTGTCGCCCCTGTAAAAAATAACGGTATCGTCAGCAAATCCAACTATTTCTCCCTCACTTTAAACATCAAACAAATCATTTATGTACAGATTGAATAATGTTGGCCCAAGTACTGTACCCTGAGGTACACTGCCTTTCAAATCTTTCAAAGCATTTTTCAACCAAGCAGCGGACAAATGGTTACTGAATCACCCAGGTTCTGCGATCAGTATTTATGAAATCGCAGAGCTAGTCGGTGAATCATTCCCCAAAAGCTTCACCCCACACAACATTTTCAGTGGGTTTAAAAAAACTGGTATCGAACCGTTTGACCCCAATGTCTTTGGTCCAGAAGATTTCCTATGCTCCTACGTTACAGACCGGCCTGATCCAACCAATGTGCAAGCAGTTAACGAAGTTTCTGTTTGCTCCCTACGAACTCTACGTCAAGATCATTATTGTCTGCGGAACCTTCTAATGTCTCGGAGGCGCTCAGTCCCAAGGCGAGACCGTCAACAAGGTGTGCAGACACACCAACATCCTCCAAAGCATCTGTTTCCTTGGTTTCTCCTAAAGAGGTGCGGCCTTATCCAAAGGCAGCAGCTAGAAAAACGATGACAAAACGAGCAAAAACAATTTCTGCTGTGTTAACAACGACGCCAGAAAAACAAAAATTGGAAGAGAAACAGAGGTTTAAGGAAGAAAGGGCAGCAAGGAAGAAACAAGCTGAAGAGAAAAAAAATTTTGAAGACAATTTTTCCAATGAATGGTGCTAAGAAACAAAATCCTTACAAGAAGAGGTTTTTTCTTAACACCGATTAAGACGATTCTTCTGATTCAGTGGACTCTGAAGATGTCTCGCTCCATGATTCAGACTCATCGAATGAAGAATTTGATTGTGATGAACCTCCGAAAGACTTAGAGGAGGGTGCGTTTTCCCTGGTTAAAGTTTACAGAAAATCTAAAGATAACTTTCGTTTCTATGTTTGTCAGATCGATAGAGCTTGCTCAGTGGGTTACGACGTTACTTTTTTCAAGAGAGTTACGGGGACATTCAAGTTTAAGGTTACTGAGGAAACAGGGTTTGTAAAACCACAAGATTGTTAATTTACCTGATCCAATAAAATTTAAGGCAGGCAGATTTATGGGTATGTTTGCTTTCAATTTTGATTTTGATGAGTTCAGTCCTATTTTCTGATTAATATTAGGTTAAACATTTATTGTAATAATTTAAGCATTTATACCTGTTTCACTTGTTTAATACAGTTTTTTCTCTCAAAAATATGTTTTTTACGCAAGCGTTCAGTTGACCCACCCCATGGGGTTAACTGAACACTTGTCCATTTTTTTTTAAATCTCAATTTTGACTAGGGCAAAAGTGAAAAATTAAGTCAAACAATTTTTTTTTAGACACCTTAAACTATATCGAAGACATTCTTCTTTACAGATTTTCTCTATCTATAACCAGACAAATTTGACAATTTTACAAAAAAACGGTGTTCAGTTAACCCCAGTCTACCCTAAGTACGCAGCTCTAACGAGGAGTCACTCAACGGCAAAATATTTATAACTTTCAAACTAGATATGCTTAGCTTAACACTTGACAATTCATTTTTTATTTTGTTCTATCTGTAATAAATAGCAAACACTAATATTTTTAAGACTACTTTGTTTTCTAAATCGATAAACAATACAAATTTTTGCAGAATCTGGTGATTAAAAATATTTTACATCAGCGTCACCTATAAATTACGTTTAATCTATTCTGCTTAAGCTTATAAACAAAAGTCATCTTTGACCTAGATCGTTAAGTTTTTACGGATTACAAAAATTATTTTCCGTCCTCAAGTTTTCATGTCCCAAATTTTCATAATGGTACATCCATTATCTAAAAATCTGTCAACTTTTCGAATATTTTTGATAGAACAGAAAATGTTTAGAAATGACAGCTGATACCGAAAAAATACCTTTCAAAGTTGCTGCCATTAAATAATTTCTTTCGACGCGAGCGCCACCTACAATCTGCATATGACGTTAGTCTACTAAACGTATTCATCGATGGCCGCAGTCATTTGTTTTTTACAAAGTTGAAAAATTCCGTTACCAAGATATGTGGCCAGGGAATTTTATGTGAATCAGCCTGTATATATACTAGCTGTTGCCCGCGTGGAATTCAGTTAATAATAATAATAATAATAATAATAATAATAATAATAATAATAATAATAATAATAATAATAATAATAATAATAATAATAATAATAATAATAATAATAATAATAATAATAATAATAATAATAATAATAATAATAATAATAATAACCATATTTTTCAATTTCAAGCTGTATAGGCCTAGTATACTCATAAATACCTTACAAATTGACATACAAACGACGTTCTTTACTATTTTAGAGGGCGGTGTCGGTACAATTAGGCTATGGGGTGAGCTCACACGCGAACACGCTAAGTACATTGGCCATGGGAGAAACAGTCCTGTCTTAAGTCAACTCCTGCGAATTTTAGAGTTTGCCCCTGTGATTTATTAACTGTCATAGGGAAGCATTCTCTCAGGGGATACTGCAGTCAATTGAATTTAAAAGGGAGATCATTTGCAATCCAAGGGATACGATGGATAAATACAATTTCTCCTTGAGCAGACCCGGTTATAATAGTTGCCTCTACTACTAAATAGTTTAGATATATAATATAGGTATTGGGTATATAGGTGTTAATATAAAATAACAAAAAATACACTAGTATCACAGCAGTATACTATTAACTTAATATTTATATATTAACATGCTTATATATCCAATACCTATATTATATCTCTAAACTATTTACCAACTTTAATACATATACTATAATGAAGTACGAATATATACAAACTACATCTTAGTAACTATACCTAATACTTAAGACGTATGGTAGAATCCCCTATTGTTGGCACTGATCTAATGATTGACACTCCAACTTATTTATTCTATTATCAGGTTGAAAAATCAAGTTATTCTGTAGTTCACGTTTCTATTTAATTCTGGCAACAATGTTCTGCCGACTAAATTGACAAGTATGGACAAATAGCGCCCTAACCTTACCTCAAAGTAGCGGGAATCCTGTAACTATTTTCGGGAGGTGTGTTTATGCTACTTTTGTTAGGTGGTGTGCTGTTAGACAAAGTATCTTTATTTACTTGTTAAAATTCTTAAAACTTGGCCACATAGACATGTGTCAATAGAATGAGTTATGTAGAATCTGGTTTAATAAAAATAAATCAAAAATCTAGCTTATGTGAGAAAATAATACAGGTGCCTTCGATTAGTACTGAGAAGAAACAGAAATCTAATGAATGGCGGGGGGTGCCAATCATTACTACAGAATAAAAACATGATGTTCTAATCATTGTCCTCGACGCTTTATGTAATAATATTATATATATATATATATATATATATATATATATATATATATATATATATATATATATATATATATATATATATATATATATATATATATATGAAATGTCGTATTTAGGATGGTCACCGTCCATAACTCAGAACTGTTAACCCTAAATATGAGCCAAAAAATATTTTCCAGTCATTTCTTAGAGGGCCTTTCATTATGGATGTTTTTCCCAAAGTTCAAGGGAGGGCAGCTTCTGAGATATGGCCGGTGGTCACCCTCAATCGGATACCCTGTGTATTGATAAAAATACCTAGAGATAAGCAAGTCTGTTTTAGATGCCTAAAGTTAAGCCAGGAAAGCTTTACAACAACCTCTATGGTGAAGATGCCATGCAAAAAGCTTTGGAAAGTGTTAAGCAGTGTGTATCCATTAAGGCAACTGGTGAAAAATACAGTATCCCCAGAGCTACCCTGCAGTTTCGCTTGAAAACCAAACTAACCGAAACGAGGGCCGTGCTAAATACCTACCTCACCCAAAGCGAGGAAACATTATTAGAAACTTGGCTAATCGAGTGTGCTAAAAAGGTTTTCCACAAAGGGAGGCTGATATTTTTTGTGCAGTACAGACCTTTTTAAAAAACTCTTAGAGAAAACACCTATTTGTAGACGATACTTCAGACCGCGGTTGGCATAAAAGTTTCTTGGCTCGTCACCAACAGATTCATTAAGAACTTCAGAGACCATAACTAAATCCAATGCCAACATAAGCGAAACAGATATACATACGGTCATGGTTTTCCAATATAGAATCTTATTTAAAAGAGAAGGGATATTTTGAGGTTCTTTCCGATCTTAGTAGAGTGTTCAGTGGGGACGAAACCTGCTTCCAGTTGTATCCCAAAGCAGATAAAGTAATTGCTTGCAAAAGCTCACAAAATGTATATGAAGTTGACCGTGGTATAGCAAAACAAAACCTGACGGTCATGTTTTTATTTTCTGCCCATGGAAAAGTTACGCCGCCATTAATTATATACCCATATCTGCAGTAACTTAGAAGAACTTATTGGTAACGACTTGATCAGAATATTCAAGGCTCTAGCTGCGGCAAATATTTCCGTTGTTGATGATGACAAGAGTTCCAATTTACTATATGAAATGTTTAGAGCATTCGAGACTACAACATCCATGGATGTAAAAGCTATCATCACAAGGCCTATAGATTCGCCTATGGGTGAAGATTTGACAATTAAAGATAGCTACATTGATATACTTTTAGACGAATCAATTAACTTTTCCAAAAATGATGTTTTTAATTATCCAATAGTTATTGTGGAAGAACCTGTTCCTGAAACACTCATACCGCAACTACTTCCTATGAGTAGTAATCCAACATCAGTGCCCCAAAACTCAACTTCCAGTAGTAACAGAATACCCCAGCCGCTGAGTACATCTGTTAACTATGCTGAGGTGCAGCCTATATTGGAGCCATCAAAGGATGAAAATACCTCACAAGCTTTCACTTCAGGCAAGATTTCAGCTGGCAATGATTTACAAAATTCTAGCCCAAAAAGCAATCTTAATAATGAAAAAGAAAGTAGTACTAAAGTAACAGCTCAACATTTGGTATCGGGCTTTCTAGTTTTTATAAAAATGCCAGAGAGAAAAGTCAAAAGTGCTTCAAGAAGAGTGCATTATGTTATCAGTTGCTCCGGCTTTGAAAGATTTTGCGGGGAAAAATAAAATTTTAAAAAGAAGGAAAAAGAAAGAAAAGAAATCAATAGAGCAAGGAGAGCGGAAAGGTACCAAGGCTAAAGTCAAAAGATTAAATGCAAAGAAAAGGTGTACAAGGAAAGAAGCTACAATTGTTACCATTGAACAGATACATAAAACAAAGTGTGATACTACTAACACTTGCATTATAAACAGAAGTAGCAATTACACTGAAGAAGAAAAAGGTGCACAACAGCATGTGAGAAGCCTCTTCAAAAGATAATTTGAAGAACCAAACAGAGTTTTCGTACATGCGGAGGAACAAAACTTCAATAGTATTTTTATTGATAATAGACTATGCTTTATATGCCTAACACAGTTTTATCGTAAAAACACGGGAATAAAATGCCAAAAGTCTAAGAGGACATACGACAAAAAGTGCTTAAGGAAAAAAGGTATATATGAAGAATTCTTCGTTTGCACAACCTGTGCAAAAGAATGTCATCCTAATGAATTGTTTGGCAGTCACATTATTTTCAGGATGTTTATTTTCACAATTTAAATAAACACTTTTTTCTTTAAAATTGGCAACATGTTTATTATTTATACTTAGGTACACTCTGTTTTACTGAAAGCCGAATAACCTTACATTTTCTCCCTAAGCAAATAGAATCAGGTAGAACGAAAATAAGACAGTGAAAAAAAATTGACTGTACCCGGCTACTTTTAGATCTACCTCGGTAGGTGTCCAATTCACATTAGTTACGCTTGACCACTGACCATTCATGACTGCCAGTAACTGATGATGTCATTTTTCTAATTGCCAATAATTGGTACTTGGCCAATCGCTAGAACAAACTGCCAATAATTAGTGCAATGGCATTTTTAGATTTATTATCAATTTAATAAGTCGAGGACATCTTTCATGGTAATAAAATATATTTACAAACAATAGGACAATGCTTGAGACCCATATATAATAGCCGCTATAGATAAAACGTCAAAGGTTAATTTATTATCGCTTGCAAGATAGCAAACTGTTCTTAAGGTGCCAATCATGGGGTCTTTTACCCTATCTTATACCACTTAACAAAGAACTTAAATACCTAAATTACAAAAAATTAACTACGAAAACACTAACTAGCTAATGAACTGTAAACTAATCTGACAGTAAACAGATAGATAAATTAACAAATCGGTAAGCAACCGAAAAACCGAAAAGGGTTTAATTTCAAAATATCCTTTCTTAATACTCGCCTACGTTATAACAGGAACCTCTGTGCAAAATTTCAAGTCTCTAGACCCAGTAGTTCGGACTGTGCGTTGATAAGTTGGTCAGTTTATTCTTTTATGCATATATATATATATATATATATATATATATATATATATATATATATATATATATATATATATATATATATATATATGTATATATATATATATATATATATATATATATATATATATATATATGTATACATATTTATATGTATATATATATATATATATATATATATATATATATATATATATATATATATATATATATATATATATCTGTAGCCGAGAGGTAAACAGTCGTAACTTCACTTTTTGCTAATATTGAGTTAAGATCATCTTTAAACTCCATTATTTTATTTTGCTATTGTGGTAGAAGATTGCAAGTCACGCATTGCTGGTTGTCAATATTAGTGAACTTTTATTTAAAAAATTCACTAATAGAGAGGTGGTGTTGGTTGCTCGTTTAAAACAAGGTAGCTATTGTCGTGTGTGTGCAAACTGATTTAATGAATTCCCCTTTCTTGGATATTCTTCTTTCTAATTAAATAAGTCAAAGAAACTAAATTTAACTATTCTTTCAAAAAAGTTGTAATAAGATAATGAGTTGATGTATGTCGATATTTTCGTTGTATAGAGACTGCTTTTATACTGTTATTGTTTAGTTATTTTATTGTTATAACTGTTATCATAGTTATTATAGGCTAGTTCTATTTTTATGTTAAATATTGACATACATCACATAGACATTTTGAAAGCCTCATCTGTCATCTGTGTTTCATTTTATTTTCAATTTGATAAAAAAATTTTGATCAAAACATCATATCATAACATAGCAACAGATATTTATTTGTAGTTGTCATGATTTCGTACTAATTCAATTTTGATCTGTCTGAGAATGCTGTCAAGCAGCGAAATTATAGTCACAGAAACATTGAAGAACATCCTAGAACATCCAGAATTCGAAGGGCCACTTGCTCCAGTTAGCTCACGCGCTGGCTACGTCCTTCATCTACAAAAACGAAAACCAACAGTGAAGCCAGAGAAGTAGTCTCCAAGTCTGTATGTAGTATGGACAAGTTTCACCAAGTAAGGGCAACAACAATCAATGAACCTTACTACACATCTAAATTTAACTTTCTAAGTTTTTAGAAAATTAAGTTTTTCAAATTTTGAGTTTTCTTTCGAAAAAAACTTTTTTCTTCGAAAATTACAAAGTTATTCTAATGACATTTGGCAAATATGTTGCCTTGGGAAAGGCCTTACTACGTACCAAAATTCAACTTTCTAAGTTTATCGAAAAGTGAGTTATCCAAGTTTGAAGCATTTAATGAAAATTCACTACCATAACGCACTTGCTGCATCCCGAACTTTTTTAAGTTTAGAAGGTGTACTATCTTCATCTATTTAAGGAGCAAAGAAACATGTCCAGAAGCATCTGTTTTATTCTAAGAGTTATAAAACAGTAAAGAGTATAGTAAGTCCACAGGAACGTAACGTATAGTAAATACTTGCTTTGTTTATTCAATATTTTTGCAATTTGTAAAGATTACGAGTGCTAAAAGTAATAGTGCTTTGAAAAAAAGAGACATGAGAGAACAACATGAATCACCCAAACTATCTGAAGAAGTTCTAAATAGAATTAGAGCACATATTCAATTTTTCTCATGTTACCAAAGCCATTACACCAGTCTAAAAGTAAAAGGCAACAGTTGGATCCAAAATTAAATAGAGAAAAGTTCGGGATGTCGCAAACGCGTTGCGGTAGTGAGTTTTCATATCATAAGAATAATATACAATATGTTATAGTAATTTAGCCTTATATTAAAAGTTGTAAAAAAATATTATATTGAATTAGAAACATTATAAAATAAGAGAAAGAAGGGCAAGCTAAAACATGATCTCTAACATAAATATTTATACAGTAAATTGGATACAATTCATACAAACAAAGCATATGATTAACAGAAAATATAACTACTCAACAAAAATACACTAGAAATCAGACCATAAACATTCCTGTAATTCATGCATTAAGGGTAATTGTATGCATGCAGAAGGGGAAGAAGAACCTCCAAGAAGAAGAGGGTTTCTGCCCCCTCACCCAAAAACACGGGTGGTTCTCTTTCCCCTTGTGCATGCATGCAACCGCCTTCAAAGCATAAAGGACAAGAACAATTTCTTAGGAGCAATCCCCAAGAAAGTTACGAGACTTGGGGCGAATATGGGTGTTGTGCGGGATAGACAAGGTTTAAAGACGGTATTGCTGCAAAATGTGAAAAACGCATCTTTTGAAAGGCCCGTTAAGTTGTTTTTTTTAAGGATTTTTCCGTCCATATTTCCTCCCCGCCCGTAGCATCCCTATTCATTCTTGGACCCTTAATTTTCTTGGGGGTTGTTTGCAACTAATTTGTCATGTGGCTTGTGCATCCAAGAGGGGTTCTAAGCATGTTTATGAAAATAATTTCTAAAAACCCTCCGTGCAGTAAACAGCAAATTTACCGAAATTACATCCACTTCCTCGCTGATAATGTCTTTTGCAGATAATATAGAATACAGCACTACATTAAAACTTGCATTTTCATTTCTTTTCTATTTTTATATTACATATATGAACGCGAGATAAGTATAACTAAGGAGGGGGGGTGGCATTGATTGACAGTATGGCAATAGAAACTTGAAAAGTAGAGAAGTTATTTAGAGTGCGTTAACAGTCATAAACTTGATTTCATCATTATGTCATGATAGTATTCTGATCATAAAAAATTACTTCTAACTGTATGCACACAAAAATTAGTGAAGTACATTCATAAAACCTAATAGAAAACAACAGTTTCGTAATTGAGATGTGATGAAACGTCAAACTCACTGTAGCGCAGCATAATATTATTATGTTGCGACTGTACTCGCCCCATGTCGCAGGCGCTTGACAGTACAGAAATAGATAGCCGCATTATCATATCTCTCTAGTAATTGTGTCATGTTTAAAACCTAAGATTGAGGCTGAATTTACAATTTAATATTGACAATTGACAATAAATGACATTACCACAGAATGACAAATTACAGGAAAGCTCCAGCAGGAAGGCAGTCTAGCAACGTTGTCAGATAGAGTAAATTAGGATTGGGGGGGGGGGAAACATTAAAAACCATGAGAAATGGGTAATTCGAAATTTGCAGGTATTAGATACAGCTATGGATCACGGTATTTTTTAAACTAACTGATGAAATTAAATTTTATAAAATGTTTTCCTCATTATCAGAAGTTGTGAAAATTTGAGATGTTTATACATGAAAATTTTAACTACACGGAATTTCTGAAGACCTGGAAACCCCGGTAAGAAACAGCTACATCTCGACATCTTGTAATGAGTGTAAATTCCATTGTTTAGATTTTTATCTACGATGTATTTAAATAGCTGTAAATTTTCGTTTCAATCACTTAGACAATTTGAAAGACATTGCGTTTAAAAAAATATTATTCACTTTTTTGTTATGAAAAATTGAGCGTTAAGTTCTGATGAACGAACTCATCAAAGCCATTAGCAAAATAAAGGCAATTCCCAAATTTGGTGTTAATCAGTGAAGTATTTTTTGAGTTATCAGTTGGATACATACATACACACACACACACACACACACACACACATATATATATATATATATATATATATATATATATATATATATATATATATATATATATATATATATATATATATATATACTTTCAAACTGACACTGGATATGTGTTCCAGGGGCACTAATTCGTGCTCCTTTGAAGAAATTTTCCGAAAATATTATTATGGATACCTTTCTAATAGTGAATTTTCTTAATGAAAATTCACTAAAAATGTATAAGTTGTATTTAGCCAAATGTGAACAATATCCTATTCCCAGCCAACAAGGTACCAAGTTTTGGGCTTATAAAAATTGTTTTAACACAGAGTCTAATTTAGCGTTTAAAAAACTTGCAAATGATACTTGTGATAAGTGTTACGAGTTTACCTTAAAATTTAAAAAGTCCAAAGGTAGCGAAAAGTCAATTCCCCAAGAAGAATGAGACGCATTTGAAAGAAGCAGAGAAGACATACTAAATTAAGAAAAAGAACAGCGTAGGTATTCAAAGGACAGAACCAAAGTTATAATGCTGTATTTGCAAAAATACCTTACTACCCCATACCTCTCAAATCACCAAAGCTTTTATTAGTGAATTTTTATTTAAAAAAATTCACTAACAGTATCGGTGGTGAGACTTTTTTTTAATAAGCGCGAACGAGGACGCCTAGAACCCATATCCGGGGTCAGTTTCAATTTTTACATGTTTATATAATATATATATATATATATATATATATATATATATATATATATATATATATATATATATATATATATATATATATATCAAACTGATAACTCAAAAAGTAATTACCCGATTTGAATGAAACTGGGCAAGTACCTTTCTTTTATTAATGGCTTGGATGAGTTTGTTATCCAGGAAAATTTTGAGTTTTCTTTCGACAAAAATTTTTATCTCCAAAAATTATAAAGCTATTTTAATGAAATTTGGTGAATACGTTGCCTTGGGAAAGGCCTTATTACACACCAAAATTCAACTTTTTAGGTGTATAGAAAATTGAGTAATTCAAATTTCAAACATTTAATGAAAATTCACTACCATAACGCACTTGCTGCGTCCCGAACTTTTTTCTAAAAGTGTAGACCCGAAATTTAACTATTTACGATTCAACAGACAATTTGTCTTATTGCTTGGGATGGGATGAATCAGAATCTGGGTGAGGGGGCTACGAAATTGCATCTGCATTGATCAAATGGGCTGAAAGTACTATTGCTGGTACTACCATAGGAGCCATAATAATTTGGTCAGATAACTGACGCAGCCAGAATCTAAACATTGTTATGATGCCGAGTTATCTGTGGTGATTGAAAACCGTGGAGCACAAATATTACTACGAGGTCATGCACACATGGAAGCAGATCAAGCGCCAATTGAAAGGTCTTTAAAAAACAACCAAGTATGGAAATATGCACCCCTTGGAACTGGCAATAATTAATAAGGTTAACAGGTGAAGCCATAATAGAACTGAACGCTTCTGATTTTAAAAACGTTGAGTATTTGTATAGTCAACCTGGAGCTCCATTTATCAATAAAAAGAAAAATACCCAAAAAGATTTTTTTTAAATATCACATCATTTACAAGCCCTTACACTGTCTTTTATAAGCTAAATTCTCCGGATGAGGAATTTAAAACTTTAAATATCCTGATACCTATTCGAAATACAATACCACTACCTGAACAACTATCTAGCCCGCGCAGCAAATTGACAAGAATAATGAAGAAAAAGTACGTTTTTTTAATAAAGAGTTTGCAATTTCTGAAAAATTTTATAGTTTTTGTAAAAACATCCCAAAATTTGTGTTGTACGGGTCCTTTATTTAATAATTTTATGGAGAAATAAAATTTTTTTCAAGTATTTTCTGTTTGGTGATAATTTTTTGATATAAAATAAAACTAGTTTTGCATTATGAGGCTTTGTTATATTATTTGTACCTGTTTTTTTCAAATAGAGGTAAAAAATCGTAACTCCAAAATTAAGGTACACGTAAATATTTATGAAATATTATAAATGGCGATTAAATTGTAAGAAGTTTCCCAAATTTTAAAAATCATTAGCATTTTTACATGTTTTGCACATTACCGAAAATGTCCTCTTATGGACATAGGATTCTCTCGGCTACATATATATATATATATATATATATATATATATATATATATATATATATATATATATATATATATATATATATATATATATATATATATGTATATATATAGGCTGGTCCACCTCGCGAAAAAAAAGCCAGTTTTCCATATTAAACTCAGTTTTATCAAAAAAGCTTCAACTGAAAGTTGTTCCTATCAATCAGCTGCGTAATTGAAAAATATTTTAATTTACACAGAGTGTTCATTTTTCTCCGTGGCAGACCAAACTTACCTTTTTTTTAATAAAAACAGCCTGTATTTTATATAATTCTTTAATAAGATGGTATCGCGACAAGTAAATTGATACCCCACATGATGGGTCTAGGCCCAACCGTTTCAGAGTTATTTATTTGTTTATTAAAAATATTGGTCTAGTTTGGTGCGTAAATACTTCGATTCTGCACAATGTTTTGGCTGCATATTCACTGGAGTTAATTTTATACACTCCTCACTATAACAAAATGCATCATGGTAATTTTAATTTAACCTGCCAATACAGAGTGTTAAATTTCGCATAACTTAAATTATCGCGAAAATTTCAAATGGAACGGCCTGTATATTAGAATATTATTAGATGCGCATTTTCATGTCATTTTCAACAATACCACGTTTGATGACATTATTTTTAACGGTTTCAAAGATATAAAGCATTAATTACAAAATTTATCATTTTCCAATATTTATGAAACTTATCCCAAAATCTAAGGGCGGCTTTGACAACGCCACTTGACATTTGAAAAATTGACTAAACCATTGACTGATAGCTTTCTTAGTTACCCGCTTTTTTCTTGATATCAGCATGTTTTTTACTGAAGAACTTATGTCAATGCTGTACGTGATTGCTGAAAGTTATGGAAATTTTGCCTTAGCAAAGATAATCTATAGGCAGAAATACCCTAATCGACAACAACCTCAGTTGAAAGTAGTTAGATTGGTGAAAGCTCATTTTGATGCATACGGCAGTGTACAGTATCGTAAGAAACAAAACTGTTCTAAATGAAGGTACGTCTGTAAACATCATAGCCTCAGTCATTGAAAATCCACATATCAGCCAGCGACAATTAGCTTCAAATTAAAATATCAGTAAAACTTCTATACAAAGATGTTTTAGAGAAAACAAATATCACCCATACCATGTCAAAAAAGTTAAAGTGCTGTCTGCAAGCGATAAGCAGCAAAGATTGATTTTTTTTTGGCTCTACAGAAAGACAACCAGGAACCAGGATTTCTTGCAAAAGTGCTATTTACAGATGAAGCAAATTTTTCAAACTGTGAAGGAATTAACATGCACAATTTCCATTATTATGCTGATATAAATCCACATTTTTCGTGGCCAGTGGATCGTCAGCATAGGTGGTCAATAAATATGTGTACTGGAATTTTGGGTCCGTATTTAATCGGAACGTATTTTTTCGATGGGACTCTCACTGGTGAGCGTTATCTAAATTCTTTAATAATGATCTACCAGAGCTGTTAGAAGAAATTTCTCTACAACTCCGGGATGAATTGTGGTATCAATACGATGGAGCGCCTCCACATTCAACAGGAGCTATTTTAAACCATAATTTTAAAGAACGATGGATAGGTCGAGGTGGACCAACCCCTTGGCCAGCAAGATCTCCTGATCTTTCAAAAATAGATTTATTTTGTGGGGTGACATTAAAGTTAAAGTGTATGCGACTCCAGCAACAACCAAGGAGGACATGCGCGCAAGGATTTACGAGGCTTTCAATTCTGTACGCGAAACAACATTGTTGAAGGTGCAAAACAATTTAAGACAGAGATTACAAATTTGTATCGATAATGACGGCTCCCAACTTGAACACTTGCTGCGTTGAATGTTTGTTGTTTATTTTGTGAATTTCGATTTAGTGTTGTTCCTGTTGATTTAAACCTTGTTAATATATGCATTAAATGTTTGGCTCTTTTACATCACACACACTTTGGTTTTTTATGCAGTATGCATTAAGGATATCACGTAAACTATTTTAAAATGATATAAAATACAGGGTGTTGCATATTAACGTGAAGTATTTACTTGAATTTATATAAAAATGGCTAATTCCGTAATTAATGCTTTATATCTTTGAACCGTTGAAAATAATGTCATCAAACGTGGTATTGCTGAAAAGGCCATGAAAATGCGCATCTAATAACGTTCTAATATATTGGGCATCTTATTTGAAATTTTCGATAAACTTTAAGTTTTGCGAAATTTAATACTGTATAGGCAGACTACATTAAGAATTAACTCCAGTGAATATACAGCCAAAACATTGTGCAGATTCGAAGTATTTACGCACCAAACTAGACCAATATTTTTTAAATAAATAAATATATATGAATATATATATATATATATATATATATATATATATATATATATATATATATATGTATATATATATATATATATATATATATATATATATATATATATATATATATATATATATATATTATTGTGGTTCCTAATAATAATTTAGAATATTTTTCTCAAAAGTTAATTAATTGTGATAATGAATAAATATCTTATATTATGTATATGACGGCTGCATTTCTGGTATTACTATAATCACTGGTACATACGAGAAAGGAAAAGAAATAATTCCATGCCTCACCAAATTCTTAATCTATTTTATGTTCACGTACCTTTATATATATATATATATATATATATATATATATATATATATATATATATATATATATATATATATATATATATATATATATATATATATATATATATATATATATCTTAAAATTGCCTTCAGCTTCTCCTCTTTAGTCTCAAGGGTGGGTTCAAATCCACCAATTTGTCCATAGAAAATATGCCCTGTAAAATTACCTATTTTTCTTAAACCTCGAATAAATAAATACCTTTAATAATTTTGATTTTTATTGATCTACTTTTTTTTTCTTTAAATTTGCCTATAATGACTTAAAATTATTGGATCCTTTTTATTTATATATGGCTTATTAGCCCATTCATTCCACCTAGCCTTATCACTACATATCTTTACTATTACTAAAACTAATCATAAAAGAATCTCCAGACAAATTCCATCAATAATTATTTTAACAAGTTTAGAAAGTCAAGTTTCACTATACCTGCAGGTTCTGCTGAGGTTTCAGGTTTCCTTTACCCGTTCAATTACTACCATCTGCGAAATTCTAAGCTGCAATTATTATATCCACTTAAGATCGATCCACATTCTCGTTCAACGTACGTAAATACATATCGACTGTGTGTACATTTATTGCGGTTACTTCAACTTGTACTTTACCATTTTAATTCGCGTTGACTCGGGAGCAAATGGAGATACATCCCGTCTTTTTGTTGTCACGATGCCAAAAACGTTTTTTCAATCTCTTGATCTGTTTATTCTTTTCTTCCTTCCAATATTTTCCTACAATCTATCGCAATCTGTTTCCCTCGCAACTTTTCTTTCTCTTTACCTCACTGATTAAATTTATTCTGACATTTCCACTCTTGTTTGACAAATGTCATTCTTATAATTTTTCTATATGTTGGCCTAAGTTTACTATTAAATTATAAATAGCAATAACGTGGATAAAAATGTGGGTCTTTCTTGTGGTTTTGATTACCAGTTATATCATAATTTACATAATTTGCTTAATATTACTAACAATTCTTATTTTACAGTCACTTAGCTTGCTATATTAACGAATAAACTTTTTAACTACATTTACATACTAACGTTTTTAAACCAAAACTCATTTTGTTGCATACACACTTTATATTGTCAGGTTCTGTGTGTACGCACAGTTTTCTTCAATTTTAAACTTTCACTACTTATCCCTACACTATATTACTACATATTGTTCCATTTTAACAACTAATTACATTTCTACCATCTAACATCATCTAACATTTTTCACAACGGTTACAATTTTACTTTTTTTTATTTATTTTCCAAGGTATTTATTTATATATGGATATTTTGATTTAATATCTTTGTTTAAAAAAAAACTGATATTGATATTATTCCTTTTCTTTCTCCACGGCTTTCTACCTAAATTTGGTTTCAAAATGTAACCAATTTTTTATTACTTTCTGTTTGTTGTACTTTCTCCCCTTATACTACTAACGTTAACAGTGTGTTTGTGTGTTTTTTTTTGAGTGTTATTTATAGGCCTAGTAACCATAACAATATATATATATATATATATATATATATATATATATATATATATATATATATATATATATATATATATATATATATGTATGTAAATATATAAATACATAAATACATAAATATATAAATATACAAATATATAAAATAAATAAATAAATAAATATTTTATCTCCCCTCATCGAGACAAGTGGAATGATACCCCACATGTGTTCTCTTAGTTGAATATCAATATTTTCAGTTTGCGTATACGCAAATGTCACATTTGAATGCCACTTGTCTAGACGAGTACGGTGATACCCCACACATGAGTGTCTAACCATACAAAATAAAAAAGTTGGTTTGCGCCTGCGCTGTCAGACATATTTTTTATATGTCATTTTTACTAAAATCAAGACGGTTGGTTCTCTTATTTTTATATATTAGTCTAAATATCTTTTAAAAATACAAATTTCCCAAATTGTTCACTTACAGTCAGCGATCTTGGCCGTCATTTTGAGTAACGTCAGCTCATTAAAAATCTCTTTTTTTTCTTTCTATCCATCCACTATTTTTGTTTTATCACTTTGACTACAAACTCATCAGATTTTTTACTTCTGGTCGGCCATCTTGGCCGCCATCTTGGATTACGTTATCTCAGGTAAGATATTTTTTCTCTGTCTATCCAACCCACCATCTTGTTTCGTCACCATGACGTCACACGCATGCTCAGAGCCTGGTGGTGGGCTCAGAACCGACCATCTATACCCATGATACAAATAACGAGAGATATGATATTCCGACTGCCTATTTTTAGACCTGTCACGCGCATGGTGTCAAGTGGTGAGTCCAATGCAACAATAATATGCTGTCGTACAGTGAGGTTTGACGTTTCATCACAACCTCTTAACAAATTACGTATTTTACTAATATTTAAGTGCATACAGTTGGAAGTAATAAAAATAAAAAAGGTTAAAATTAGTGTTGTGATCTATATTATTTGAAAAAGACAATATAGGCGTAACTTCAACCGCATTAAACTGGCGTATAGAAACTTTTTGATCGCGAATGACTTTGTTTTAAGTGTGTAGTTGGACATCTATAACGTTACTCACCACGTGACGTCAGAGGAGGGGGCGGGGCATATGCGCAATATCATATCTCTTCTAAGTCATTATATCATGATCTATACCTACTTGCGTGTGGGTGTGTATGTGTGTGAGTGAGTTTGTGTGGGTGCGCGTATATGTGTGTGTGTGTGTAAATCTTAAAACTGACTCTGGATGTGGATTCTACGGGCACTCATCTTAAGAAATGTTTCAAAGTTCCACGGTGTAATTTACTCATAAGAAAACCTGTTTATAAGTAAGAAAAAAGCTATAAAAGTTATGTTGTCGTGTTTGATGGTTGTGGTTACATTTCTTATAAAACTATATTTTTGCTAAAAATCATTTCAAGGAGCGCGATTAAAACTGTTGTGTGAACATTTGCCCTGATAGTTAAATTTTGAGAACCGCTGTTGAAGCAATACGTAGGTACCAACATATTAGGCATGCAGGTATCTTTTCCTAGAAACTAGAAAGGAATGTTCAAAGTCAATAGAATAGGAAATCTAATACGTATCTCTAGGACAGACTGTACGTAAGCAGTACAAGTTTCTTCCTAATACATTTCGTCAATTATTTTGTTGTGTTAAATTTTAAATTTAGTGTACCTATATGCCAGACGGTTATGGAATTTTTTCGCATGATTGTGAATAATCCGTTTATCATTTGGCTAAACTTTTCCAACTGTCTATAGATTGTGCAAATTATATGACAATATTGATTTAGCAAGCATTAAAGCAATTTCTAGAAACTATGATTTAGGGTGCAGATAATTAAAAATTTGATTAGATCTTTAGAAAATGGCTGATATAATATTTTATCTGTAAATTTTTTTCCTATCATGTAGTGTCTCCAAAATGAATGACAACAAGAAAACTGTAAAAATATCACAGGGAACATGGTTTTTGAGATTATATAGGACTTGTCGTTTTTGCATTAAATTGTAATTTGAAAAAGCCTGGACGCAGCAAGTGCGTTATGGTAGCGAATTATCATAAAAATATTTTTAATGTCAAATATGTCTTTTTAGTGAATTTTCTTAACACACCTGTATATATATATATATATATATATATATATATATATATATATATATATATATATATATATATATATATATATATATATATACAATGTGTCCACGATAAGGATCCAACTATGGGGATCTTCAAAACGGTAGCAGATACAGACTTGGTTAAATGCGAGAAACGTTGCGCGCTCAAAAGCCCATCCAAATTTTAGACGGTTAGGCATGTCCGAATTATTTTTTGGTTTTTGAGATATTTTGAAAAATTTTAATTTTTCGAGTTTCATATTGTTTTATTCTGGCGTTAGTGGTGAACCTACACTAATACCGATGACACTTCTCCATAGCAACTTTTCATTTTCTTTAACGTAAGATTGCTAATTTTTGAATCCAACGTTTCGTCCTTGCGGGACCATCATCAACTTTTTTTTTTTTAATAAGGACCTCATTTTCTAATATCACATTCTGAAAGCCCTTTTTATTCCACATTCAGCGATGTCTCACACTTTGTGGTTTAGTACCATTTTAGTTTTTTTTTCGAACTTTAATTAAGAAAATTCCTATTACGGACCTGTACATAGCTTTTAAACTTAAGTACGAAACAACTAGCTATATCATTTAACACTTTATATCATTCAGGCGTTTAATAATAATTCATTGAGAACCTCGGTGGTTCAGGGGTAAGAACGTGTGCCTCTGAACCGAAGGGTACTGGGTTCGATCCCAGGGTACTCCTTTCACTTTTTCAGTGCAAACTGTAAAATTAACATCAACCGAGGTTCTGGCATTGTATTTGAGCAAGTTGAATGTCTGCACGTTCCGCCCTTCGGAGGGGGCGTAAAGCCGTCGGTCCCGTGTCCATGTGATGTTGGGCACGTTAAAGACACCTACCCTCCTTACAAAAAGGCAGGGGTTCGGCAAAATTTCCAGGATAGTGAGGTGAAACTGCTCCCTTGCGTCGCGGAAATAGGCCGACGTTAAAGAAACAAAACACACACACAATAATAATTCAATGTATGAATTGAGGCAATAATTTAATGGAATACATGAATAAACACAGAACAAATAAAATTACCAGAAGGCTTAAACACAAAAAAAAACAACAAGCGAATACGAAGAAAACAACTTAATTTAGAGCATCTGTTCAAATAAATTTCCACTATTTCTCAAGCACAAATATCACCTTCTAACTGTCGATTCTAAAACTTTAGTCAACATTTGTGGAGTCGGGCAAATGCTTCCAGAACTGACCTCCTCAGATCGTGTTCTGTAGAAAAATTTTGCTGATATACATGGTTCTTAACGTATTCCCATACGAAGAAATCGAGCGGGGTTATATCTGGTGAGCGCGTGGGTCAGGGTGTTCCCGAATATGTGCTGATTACCTTATCTGGAAATCTCCTTGAAAGATATTTCTGACTGCTCTGGAATTATGAGCAGGTGCCTCATCCTCCTGTATCCAAAAGTTGCGATATCTCTTCAGATGCATGTTATCGAGAGCATCATCTAACTCGTTTTGTAGCAAATGTAGGTAGCACTCTGATGTTAAGGCATGGTGGTAAAGAAACGGTCCTACAATCGTTGTACAGAAGATACCAACCGCCATATTGAAAGCAAAACGGTGTTGATGCGTCGACGTTTTATTTGAGCGTTGATTGGTTTCAGACCAGTAATAAACATTTATTCTCTTGAATTTATCATTATTAGGTAATTTAGGCATTTAATAATATTGCAGTAGTAATAGTAATAGTAATTTTTATTTGGCAAATGAATCATACATTTGTGTGTGTATTATACATAGAAGCTTCGCTTGTGCATGTGATGAATTGAGGCAATAATTTAATGGAATAAACACAAAACAAATAAACCTAAATTAAAAAGACAAAGGTATGGTTTGGAAAATAAATGGATGTGACAATATTTGGTTTGACAGTAACATTACTTTTTGACACATAAGTGTCTTGTTTAATTTATTGTGTAATAATTAGTAACTATTTCTAGTAAATATGTTTTCTAACGAAGAAAATTTTGACATTTTGGCATGTTTCATTTGATCCAACCGAAATTGTTCTGTTGCTGAGCGTATACATTTGCAGAAATATGCGGAAAAAAGACAACCAAATACAAGCACTTAGAGCAAGTTAGCGACAAACTTTAAAGCATTTGGTTCTTCTAAAAAACCTGTAGTTTCTAGCCAAAAGTCAAGCAATGAGGAAGCAGTACATAATGTTTTGTTAGCAGTTACTGGGGATCCCGCTACATCAGTCGGGCGGACTTAACGAAATGGTGTTATATCAAAATCAACTATTTTACGAAAACAAAAATTACATCCGTACAAGTACATAATTTGTCAAGGACTCGGACCAGATGATTTAGAACGACGTCGATTATTATGTAAGAGGTACACAAGAAAATGCCAGGACAATTTTAATTTTCCATGTCAAATAATATGGTCTGATGGAAACATGATTACGAATAATGGTATTCTCAATAAAAGAAATTATTGGTCTGAAACCAATCAACACTCAAATAAAAAGTCGAGGCATCAACACCGTTTTGCTGTCAATATGTGGGCTGGTATCTTCGGTACAACGATTGTAGGGCCGTTTCTTTACCACCATACCTTAACATCCGAGCTCTACCTACATTTGCTAGAAAATGATTTAGAGGATGCTCTCGATAACATACCTCTGGAGAGTGTTCGCAACTGTTGGATACAGCAGGATGGAGCACCTGCACATAATTCCAGAGCCGCTGGGAAATATCTTTAAACGACATTTCCAGATAAAGGAATCAGCACGTATTCGCAACACCCTGACCACCGCGTTCACCAGATATAAGCCTGATTTATTTCTTTGTATGAGGATACGTTAAGAATTATGTATGTATATTAGCAAACTTTTTCTACAGAACAAAATCTGAGGAGGTTTGTTCTGGAAGCATTTGCCAGTACTACTCCGCAAATTTTGACTAGGGTTTGAGAATGCACAGTTTGAAAGTACTATTTGTGCTTGGAAAATAATGGAAATTTATCCGAACTTATGCTCTAAATTTAGTGGTTTTATTCGTGTTCGTTAGTTGTGTTTTTTAATGTTTAAATTTTCTAGTAAGGTAATATTAGTTATTCTGTGTTTAATCCATTAAATTATTGTCTCAATTCATCCATTGGATTATTATTAAAGGCCTAAATCACATAAAGTGTTAATTGATATAGCAATTAAGCAGAGCATATTGTTTATGTTGTTACTTCAGTTTAAAGGCGATGTACAGGTCCGTAATAGGAGTTTTCTTGATTAAGGTCGAAAAAGGACTAAAATGGCATTAAACCACAAAGTGTGACACATCACTGATATAAAAAGAGCTTTCAGAATAGGATATCAGAAAATGAGGGCCGTATTAAAAAAAATGATGATGGTCCCGCAAAGACAAAACGTTGGATGGAAAAATTAGCAATGCTGCGTCAAAGAAAATGAGAAATTGGTGTAGGTCCGCCATTAAGCCCAGAAAAAAATAATACGTAAAATCGAAAAATCCAAATTTTTCAAAATATCTCAAAACCAAAAAAATTTTCGGTCGTCCAATCGCTATTTTGTTGGGCTTTTGAGTGTACAACTTTTCTCCCATTTAACCAAGTCTGTATCTGCTACCGTTTTGGAGATCCTCATAGTGGCCCTCCTTATCTTGGACCCACTATATATATATATATATATATATATATATATATATATATATATATATATATATATATATATATATATATATATATATATATATATATATATATATTACTTGTCACACCGATAACTCAAAAGATATTTTGATCAAATTTGATAAGTACCTTCCTTTCGCAATTGGCTTGAACAAGTTAGTTAACCAGGAAAATTGGACCAGTTTTTATCTGTTAATATATACACGGTGACTTACTTCTACGGTAGAGCTCAATATATCCGTTATATACAAGTTGCGATAAAAAATTGTACCTATATGTTAATTATAGGATATGTTAAGCTGCAACTTGTAAAATTATTTTTACAATCTCAGGCTAGTCCATAAGTCATTGGTGCTACAAATTTTCTTTGTTTTTTTTAATCGAACACGCCTTATATTATTTTATTTTTGCATTTTCCATCGAAATATAACGCATGTTTGCAAGAAAAGAACTTCGGGACGCACCAAGTGCGTTATTGTAACGAACTTTAATTAAATGCTTCATATTTTAAAAACTCAATTTGCTTATTAACATAAGTTTCGTTGGCTAGGAAATCAGTTTTTTTCGGGAACATTTTAAGTTTATCTTCGGAAAATACTTGTACATAATCAAAGAACAAAGTTATTTTAAGTAAATGAAATACATTTGTGTTATTAACATTAACGTTTATTTACAAGTGTTGCATATAATATATATATATATATATATATATATATATATATATATATATATATATATATATATATATATATATATATATATATATATATATATATTCTTATACGATATGGCGTCTTCTAGTACCTATTTATATACACAAATTCACCTACTGTTTTGATTTTGTTTTTCATTTGTGATCTGAAATTTATTTACAATATGTACATTTGTTTTCTTTCAGGATGTTGCAATGTTGCCGTAGTTAGAACCTGGTTGGCTGATGTGAGAGTAATTTGGAATACGCGGTGTGCTATGTTGTCTTACGTGGGATTCCTGAACGCAGATTATATCTGGATGAATGTGTTGGGTAAGCAGTTCAAGTTCATTCGTTATATTTTCAATTGTGAATGCTGCTGGCATTCCAGGATAGTATCTTCAGCATGTTTTGCCGTTTAGTCATAAGCGGACGCTACCAGCTTGAATATGATTAACTTATCTAGGCTGGACATGCCTAGCGACATTTTTCTATTGATTTCTGTGATCATTTTGAGCATTTGCCACAGGTGGTATATTGAGTTTAAAATTTTTAGTTCCCTGATTGGTGAACTGAATGTGTTTTCCGGATTGTTATTGGTTGTAGTGTTTGTATTATGTGTTGGTGTTATGAGCTTGGATTGGTGTTTATTGGGTAGTGGAAGGAAGTCTTGTTTTTTAATTAGTGGTGGGATGTTGTATGTGGGTGGTTGAGGGGGCTGTTTTGTGTAATTTGGGTATACGTGCGGTTGCCTATTGTTTTATATGTACTAAGGTGGGCATTAAAATTATTAGCTTGAGAGCGTTTGGGTCTATTTAACGTTGGGCACTGAGGGTGGTTGGCTGGATGTGGCCCGTGGCAGTTGCAGCATTGAACTCCGTTCTTTCCTTGGGCATTCCCTTGTGTTGTATTGTTGGGTGCATGTCACGCACCTTGGTTGGAGGCTGCAGTGTGCTGAGCCGTGGCCAAAATATTCATAGTTTTGGCACTGCGTCACTAGATGTTTTTTGACGAGAGGTTGCCACCTTGACGCGGACATCGCCCATGTCTTGTATTTTTTGAAGCTGGTCAAGGTTTATTTCCTTCTTGGCAGTGATTAGAAATGACGATGACCTCTTATTCTTTCCTTGCATCTTTGTTATATGTTCTATGTTTAGAAACGATACCTCCAGTGCTGTTTTAATTTCTGCGCGTTTCATATGGGGGGCCGCTTTGATGACTATTTTCTCAACCCTATCTTCTTTAAGACAGTGGCTAAACTAATGTGTTTCACTGTGTGTTAGAGCTTCCTTCACTTTGTTGAAGTCGGCTTTGCACGTTGTATATATTTTGATTTCCTTTTTACTTATATATTTTACATTATCTAGTTTTGTGCATCATTCAAGCACTTTGTTGTGAAATAGCCTTGTATCGTGTATTTCACTTTGAACGATGATTGGTGGCATTTTCATCGTTTTCGGTGATTGAGGTGTTGGTGTGATTTTTCTGATTTGAGTTGTCTTCTCTCCAGACAACAAATAATTTATTGTCTGAAGATAAGCCTTTCATTTCATGTTTAGTTATTAGTTGTCTTGAATGGAACTGGATCGTGTTCCATTTCCTCTAGCGGTTCGTTCATTTTCGTTAGCACTCCGAAGGAGTTATATTGCAGACGGACCTTGGGGTTTATTTCCTCCATGTTTGTCACGTTGATTTGGTTTGTTTTTTATTTGATTGGTTGATTTGTTCCATCCTTTTCTTTACGTCTGACACGTGTTAGAATTAATTTGTTTTCACCGGTCGACCTACATTTGATGGCTCTAATCGCTAGCCGTTTGTACAGTGCATTCTTGGTTATGCGATAGTTGCCTTCTGGCGCCATTATATTGATTAGCGTCGGCTGCGGCCAACAGGGCTTCTGGGTGCGCGGAGGTTGAGCTGTGGTGTTGCACTACACTTTGCACTGCACTACACTTCGTAGAAGCTAATAGTACTGCACTGAATTACACTGTGGTTCTCCACGTGGTAGCACTAGAAGCGCACGCACTTGTTCACCGTCTCGTGCTTGACGACCTACTCTATGGTACATTGTTTCTAATATATAGGTTACACTGGTAGCCAAATTTTATATCAGCTTTCATAAAAAAAAAGACATACCTATTTGCTATCAAAAACATTTTTATGAAAAAATTCACTTCCATAACGCACTTGCTGAGTCCAGACTTTTTTTTATCAAGGGAGCAAATTGGTAGATAGTATAACCTTTATAGTAAAAACCACGTACCATATTTCATCAAAATAACTTTATTAATTCAAAAAGTACAAACATTTTCTGAAAATTAACTTGTGAAAGCTAATATATTGTATTAGAGTATAATATTTTATTTGTTGTCTGCTGTCGGAAAAGTTGAAGAATTTCGAATTTACGATAAAAATCGGATGTCGTATATTGCACGACTCAAGCAATTTTTTAAAGTAAATAAGGAATGTGCATAAAATGAGACAGCCATTCTCATAACTAAGTGAGATGTAAGACAATAAACACGTGCCGCCATCTCGTTGCGGAACCAAGTGGTATGTTGTCACGGCAGCTCCGAATAACACAGAATGTTAAAAAATAGAGACTGTCTACAACCAACTAACAATTTAGTAAATTTACAGCCCTGGCCCATTTCTACCACAATATAGGGACAAAGTAGGTAAGGCTAGATGCATTCTCACCACAATTAGAACCATAGACCGGTTTCGCTCTATCTAGAGCTCGTCAGTACGGCATACTAATTGCAGCGAAAATACACCTATAAAGTAATACGGCTATGGTAGCCAGCCTTCCAAAACTAAGTGACACGTAAGACACGAAACACGTGCCGCCATTTCGTTGCGGAATCAAGTAGTATGTTGTCACGGCAGCTCCAAATAACACAGAATGTTAAAAAATAGAGACTGTCTACAACCAACTAACAATTTAGTAGATTGTCTGCGCTGACCCATTCGGTTCTAATTGTGGTGAGAATGCATCTAGCCTTACATACTTTGTCCCTATACTGAGGTAGAAATGGCCAGGGCATTTAGATGTGATATGGTTCCAGCAGGATGGAGCACCAGCACAGAACTAAATCAATGTCAGGGAGTACCTTGACTTAATATTTCCAAATCAGTGGATAAGGAGGCGAGGATCGTTAAAATGGCCAGCACGACCACCCTATCTTACGCTATTAGACATCTTCTTATGGGATATGTGAAAAGTGTGGTATACAAAACGAAACCATGCGATTTAACTCACTTAAGGAGAAGAATATCGATTGCGATTAGGTCGGTCACGCATAAGTGGATTATATCGTTAAAAGACATAGTTTTTATTTACGATTATTAGGTGCTGCCAAGACGTTCAAGGCATACATTTTGAACATCTCCTACATTAAGATTGATGTGTTTTTTTTTACATTTTCTCATTATCAAGAGTGAACTGCCATTAGTTACTAATTTTTTACTGTGTTGTAGCGAAGTTCGTCAACCAAACTAATTTGTTTTTTTACTGTTAATTTTTGCAATAAAACCATAGCATTTTGAATAGAGAATGATGAGATCTTTCTAATTAGGTAAAAATGCAGGTAAATGAGTTTGAATGCAGGGGTGGAATTTTCACGTTGACGTATTTCTTTTTTTTTTAAATATGCACAATAATAGACAATGTGCATGTTTTTTTTCTTATCACATCTGACATGGATGATTTTTAATATTCTTTTCATTTCATATACTACAAAAATAACAACGCAAAAAAATATTTAATAATGCGAATTTCATAATTGATTTCCAACACCCCTATTTTGCCGGCATAATCTGTGACGTCACTGGACGGTAATGTCACAATGGCAATGAGCTTGCTTCTCTGTGTTTACATTACCACGATATTGGGAAACAAGTGACAGTACTTATACCATAGGGCACATAATGTAAACACGTCATTTATTCACTGTCCAAGTACGTCACGACCAATAACAGAACGTTCGCGGTGACATGATAATAATTCGAAATTTTTTGATTTTAGAACTCTTTTTCTGCCCACTACATATGTTTTTGGGTATGTTCATACATGTAATAATGTTCTATGTATGAAAAACTATTATAGCTAAATGTTAAATTCATGTAATGGAAAATCCAAGCAAATTATCTATTGGGATACTGAATTTGTTCCATTTGGCTGATCCACAGTTGTCATGAACACTTCTGAAGCCAGAGAAGTAGTATCTGCATCTGTAATTAGTATGGAACCTTTTTACAAAGTAATGGCGACAATAATTAATGAAAATATGTAGGTACTTTATTTGTGACTAGTTCAGCGATCCTTTTGGGATCAGCAGTCCTTTAAAGTGATTAGAAATTTTCCAGATGTTTCTACAAAATACCTAGGTAGTACCAACAATAGTTTGTTTTTCAAACCACTAAGTATAGGTGTCCCTATAGGTAATGTTTTACACAACTGTAACGGTCATAAAGTTTTAGATAAACTTTTTACACAAATCAATGTGATAATGTGACAAAATTTAAAATTATTCCACAGGGGGTCTGTAAATCTTATCTCGCATATGTTCTGTTAATTTTTGCTCTAATAAATGACTACCGTATTACAAAGATTTTATAACTATTACACAGGGGTCTGCGAATCTTATCTGACTTGTGCTGGTAATTTTTGCCTTTTTTGCTACAATAAAACGACAATCATATCATTACAAAGGTCGACTCGTTGCAGCTTTCGTAATACGATATCTGTAATTTAATATAATAATGATTTAAATTCAAATTCCCAATGCACACTATCTCCAGTGTTTACTAACATATCTGTTTGCACGCGCTGGACGCATGGCTGTATATTTGGACCAATCAGAAGGCAAGGATTAATCCTATATTACACAGAATAAACCGCTAGCCGGCTTATTGAGGCCAGTGCTCTCGGTCTGTGTATTGTGTAGTCTGTTCATTTCTTCTCGTCTTCTGTCAAAGTAAAGCAGTGTGAAAAGTTTATTTGAATCGAAATTTAAGTTATATTTAATATTAATAGTGACTGTATCTGATTTCAAGACCCATTCTTTATCTACTTATTGAGATTTGATAGAAATTTAAATCGGTAAGTTTTGTCCACCCTTAATTTAAGTGTAAGCTTAACTAGTTTTCATTTGACATGCTCCATTTCATTTATTTCCATTTTATAACTCATATTATGGTGTCTAGTTTCGTCCACATAAGCGTGAAATTCTTAATTTCATTCCTTTGATGATCTGCAACAAAAGCCAGCAATAATCTTTGATCTTGTATGACAGTTACATAATATTCTGTTGATAATAGAAACATGCAGTAATTATTAGTTTTGTAGGTAGGTACCTATATATATCTTATGTACCTATTTACTATCAAAGTAAACATTTCTTAGTTCACATTCTACAATATGTATTTATAGATCTAAAGATGAGGAATTCGATCTAGGTACTCTGTGGCATGCAGATGCAGGTAGGCTTGAGCTTGAGCGTTGTCTGCAGGGTTGTCAAGTTTTAAAAACTAAATATCGCCGTTTTGCTCGCCCAAAATCGCAAACTTTCGATCCAGGGATAATCGCTCAATTTCTGTCAAGTGCAAATCGTCCAAACTCTAAATTTTTCGGTGGGAATTTCATTTTTTTTATGAAAGCTCGGTAAATTTGTGGATTAGCTCCCGAACGCTTTTCAAAAAACTGTTTTCAGAAACCTGTCTAGGGCTCCCCCTCGATGGAGTGTGCTTCGTCATAGGCATTTTCCTTCCTCTCTCGTGTGCATACAAACACTCTAGTTGCATAAACCACAAGAAAAACTTGTTCCTACCCCACAAGGAAGTTACGGGACCTGGGCCGAATAGGGGTGATGTGCGGGGTAGGCAGGGTTTAATGGGGATTTGGCTTCAAATAGACAGCTTTTAAGCAGTTTTCTTTGCATTTTCTGCTCATATTTCCTTTTTACTACCTACCCCGCTTAGCACCCCTATTCACTCCTGGTCGCGTAACTTCCTTGGGGGGTGTGAACAAGAAATTTTTCTTGTGGTTTGTGCATCCAGGGGGGGGGGGGAGTCATGTTTCTGAAAACAATTTTTTGAACAGCGTTCGAGAGCTAATCTGCAAATTTACCGAAAGCTCTCTTTTAGGTTGACGAAGAAAAGGCTTTAATATAATGATCAGCATAAAGCCTCGGTGGTTTAGTCGCGAGAATGTGTCCCTCTGGACCCAAGGGTACTGGGTTCGATTCCCAGGGTTCCCCTTTCACTTTTTCAATACATACTGTAAAAAATCGCATGTAAATAAAAATTTACCTTTGGTCCTTAAATTTAAAAAGAAAAAGTGACCAGAACAAGAATTTATTTATAAAATATAAAAAGATACACCCACTGGGAGTGTTATAAGAATGCAAAATTAAATATTTTTTCTATATAACGAAACAAAATATACTTGAAAATAATATAAAGCATAAACAACATTTTATCCAGTCACCCGTCTTACTGTCATCTGTCACCTATAATCTATTCTCTACTATCTATGTCGAAATGGAATTGCTTCTCATTGATAGAATAATGTTGGTCTATTATGTTACTTTTGAGTAAATCAAACTATCGCGAAACTGAATAGTTTTACAACAGAGTTCGTTTCTTCGCCCAATTGGCTATTTTTAGACAACAAAAGTAGTCCAATTTGCGACTCTGCTATTTCGTTAAAAAAACTCCCAACAAAAGATAGCCCAATTTGCGATAAATCGCCCAATCTGGTACCTATGCAAACGTTGCCAACCCTCTGACGCTACAAATAATGAATTCGGATAAGAGACAAAATTTGTCAGAGTATTTTAGTTCTTTTAAAGGCACTTACATTTCATATTTAGGATAAAAATTACCTAAATTCTTTCAAGATTTTTTACTTTTGCTTGAAAGTAGGATAGAGCTGGGTGCCAAAAAAATACAGAACAAGTCCTGGGATTTTTCTGTTCACTTTTATCCTCATTGATGAGAATCTAATAAGACCAAGACCACAACAGCATAATAATTAATTATTTACAAAGAGGTTGTAAGGGATAGAGGTAACAAAGGTGCAGTTTTGCAATACAAGAAGCCTGTACACTTTTCCTAACTGGGCGGAGTTCGGTGACTTGAGTGGGAGAAACGTCAGGGACGTATTTAGGAATTTTTAGTTTGGTTAGAAATAAAACTGAAATTATTCAATCATTGAAATGTAATGCTTATTCATGAATTTCTTAAGCTTTTGTATAAATAGGTAACCTAAAAAGGTTCGGAACGCAGCAAGTGCGTTATGATAGTGAATTTTCATAACAATATTAAATAATATATTTATATAAGCTGTAAGATTTAGCCTTATATTAAAAGTTATGAAAATTAATTAATTTAATTAGGAACAGTAAAACAAGGTAAAGAAGGACAAGCAAAAACATGATCTATGACATATATTTATAGAGTAATTTGGATACAAAACTCAAACAAAGCAATTGATAAACAGGAAATATACTCTAGAAAAATAAACTAGAAAGCTGGAAAAAAAATCCTTTGGTTGATGCATTGAGGGTGATTGTGTGCATGCAGGAGAAGAACCCCAGGAGGAAGAGGGTTTCTGCTCCTCACCCAAAAATTCGGGGGGTTCTCCTTCCCCTTGTGCATGCATACAACTACCTTCAAAGCATAAAGCACAAGAAAAATTTCTTGTGAGCAACCCCCAAGAAGGTTGCTGGACCTGGGCGAATATGGGGTAGACAGGGTTTAAAGGAGGTATTGCTGTAAAATGTGAAAAACGCATGTTTTCAAAGTCCCTTAATTTTCTTGGGGGTTGTTTGCCAGAAAATTTGCCTTGTGGGCGAGGAAGGTTTTAAGCATGTTGCTGGAAAAAAATATCTAAAACCCTCATGCAGTCAACTGCAAATTTACCGAAATTACATTCTACTTCGTCGCCTATAATGTCTTTTTCAGATAATGTAGAATACAGAGCTAAATTAAATAGGTTCACTTGCATTTTCATTTTTTTATTTTTTTTTTATATTACATTTATACGCACAATATGCGTATAATTAAGGGAACCCTTAATTAACATTGCAGCAACACAAACTTGAAAAGTGGAGAAATTATTTACAGTATGTTAACAGTTATAAACTTGATTTCATCATGTTACAGTAGTATTCTGATAATAAAAAATTACATCTAACTGTATGCACACAACAGCTGGTGTGTTACGAGATGTGATGAAACGCCAAACTGACTGTACCACAGCATTAGCATAATATTATTATGCTGCCACATTATCATATCTCTCTAGTAATGGTATCATGTCAAAAACCTACACTAGAGGCTAAATTTCCAATTTCTTCTTTGTTTATGGTGTCTGTTTCTACTGTCCTAAATTTCCAATTTGATATTGTCAATAAATAACACTACCACACAATGACAAATGACAGCTGAGCTTCAGCACAGACGCAGTCTAACAAAGTTGTCGGATAGAGTAAATTATGATCGGAGGGATACCTAAGTTGAAAATCATGAGAAATGGGTAATTCGAAATTTGCAGGTATTAAACACAGTATTTTTTAACTGACTGATAAAATTAAATTTTATAAAATGTTTTCTTTATTATCAGAAGTTGTAAAAATTTCATATGTTTATACATGAAAGGTTTAACTACATGAAATTTCTGAAGATCGGGCAACCCCGGTCAGCAACATCTTGACATCTGGCAATGGTTGTGACTTCCATTATTTAGATTTTATCTACAATTTATTTAAATAGCATAACAGTACAGGTAGCTGTATTGCTCTGCCTTTGTCCAACATTGTAGATATTGCATTACAGAATTTGAAGTGATGTCGAGGATTATTTTATTATTAATTTCGAATAACTTCATTTTTCTTTGATCAAAAGACTTGAAAATTGGTACACAACCACATCTCTGTATGTTCTTTTAAGTTGTAAATTTTCGTTCCAATCACTTAAACAATTTGAAAGCTATTGCGTTTAAAAAAATATATTTAATTTTCTGTTAGGAAAAACTATGTGTTAAGATCTGATGAACGAACTCATCCAAGCCATTAGCAAAATAAGCATAATTCCAAAATTTTCTCCAAATCAGTGAAATATTTTTTGGGTTATTGGTTGGATAAATTGTTGGATGAATATATTGGATAAAGTTTTATATTCAAAAGGTTAGATAAATAATAATAGTTTTTATTTCAACAACAGAAGAAAATACAACATAAAGTACATTGTACTGTTTACAAATTAATGTTAACATTCCTTGTCTTTTTTAAAGAAATAGAGATTAATTTCATTGATTGCTGTTGCCCTTACTTCGTGAAACTGGTCCATACTTCATACAGACTTGGAGACTACTTCTCTGGCTTCACTGTTGGTTTTCGTTTTTGTAGGTGAAGGACGTAGCCAGCGCGTAAGCTAACTGAAGCAAGTGGCCCTTCTGAATTCTAGATGTTCTTCAACGTCTCTGTTACTGGTTTTGCTGCTTGATAGTATCCTCAGACAGAAAAAAATTGAATTAATACGAAATCATGACAATTACAAATAAAGATCTGTTGCTATTTTATGATGTTATAATCAAAAAAATCTTTAAAAGTGAAAATAAAGTAAAACAAATATGACGGATGACGCCTTTAAAATGTCTACGTGATGTATATCAATATTTAACATAAAGATAGAAGAAACCTATAACAGTAATAACTATAATAACAATTACAACAATAAAATAACTAAACAAACACATTAATAAAGCAGACTATACAATGAAAATATCGACACACATCATGTCTTATAACAACTTTTTGGAAAAAATAGTTAGATTTATGTTGTCTGATTTATTTAATTAGGAAGAAGAATATCTCAGAAATCCTAAATATTGTCGTGTATATGCTTTTTTACTTCTAAAGCTTAAAACAAGTCTAGTTTACACTTGTCATGACAAAAATGTTGTGGTTTTATGCCGTTATTTACTGTGGGTCTATGTTGGGTATCAATAATATGTTTTGCAAATGTAGATTTGTCAGCATGGTTATTTCTAAATGCAAAAATATGTTCTTTGTATTGGGTGTTAAAATTTCTAGAAGTTTGATCGATGTAGATTGCGTTACGTGTGCATTTCACAAATTTTGAATACCTATACAAATACAAAAGTAGCTTTTAAATCTTATAACATGACGCTTGATTTATTAGATTATTTCAAATAATTGATTGGAAGTATTATCACAGATGATGGTAAGTGTAGGAAAGGTCTGAAGAGGATCGCGATGGCAAAACAAGCATTCAATAACCACAGTACTGTTCTCACTAATAAACATTTTAACCTGTACATGAGGAACAAATGCAAGTCGTACGTGTATGGAGTATGGTAATGTATGGGGCGGAAACTTGGGCTGTAGTTAAGCAGGATATGAAGAGAATATAAGCTTTTGAAATGTAGACAAGAAAAATTTCAAAGACAGTGCAGGTTGATAGAAAGACGCTTCAAAGTGTGCTAGGAGAGGTGAAAGAATAAAGAGGGTTGCTCAAAGAAATAGAGAGGAAGCTAAAATTTATTGGTCATATTATAAGACATAATAACTTTCCGATAACATTATTTGAAGGACATACGAGTACTTGAAATGTACACTGAATTATTGGCCCTTAAATAAGAGAAGTTTGTTATAAACAGCCCTTAAACTTCTACTTTTATCAAATAGATTTTTGTTATAATGATGTATTCTAATAGAAACATACATAGAAGATATTAGTTTAATTAGATGGCCATAATGGCAAGTCAAAAGATTTTGTTCTCGAAAGTGAACTTCAAGTTTTTTAAATATGCTGTTTTGGTTTATTATAGTTTTTAATATTCGCATGTTTATTTCCTTTACATTTATAATCACCGCAGATTCATTTAAGTATGTTTGAAGAACTTTTTCTGCAATAGTGCAAATAGATATTACATCGTCAGATGGGTATGTGAGGAGTTGACCTTTGTCTTTCTGATCTATAAACGATGTTAATAACACAGACCTCTCCCCAACAAGTTCACCCGCGCATTCTTCGCATCTCAGAGCTTTTGTTATTTTCCTTACTACATAGCCAGATATATATGTCACGACTTCTTTCTTAAACTCTGATATATTCATATCTAATATTTGAAGAACTGTGTCGTCGTCAAAATTATCTATTTGACTCATGTCTTCATCTGGTTCTTCAGATATTCGTTCTCGCCCACAAGTTTTATTTATTACCTCAATGGGTGACAGAATAGGAATTGCTTCCAAAGGGATACAATTTCCTTTAAATGAATCTTTTAATTCAAGATCCACCATCATCCTTTTATATGCACTTTTAAATTGCTTTGCTGATGGGTTATTGTTATAGCCTCCCATGGATCTAATTTGCCCAAAAAAAAGCTCAATATGATCCTGACTGATTTTGTAAGTGGGAAAATACAGCAAAAAATTATTGTCGGCAATTAAAGTTTTATAAACAAATTGCAAACTTTGTATGCAAAATAAAAAGCCAATTATACCCATTTTTCTACCACTCTCACACAGAAGCGGTCCATCAATTATCCTAAGTGACGTTAAATATTGTGATAGCTCTTTTAAAAATACATTAATGTTTTCAAAATTTTCTGCGTTTATTGCTTTCTTAAAATCTGAATTGTTTAAATTTCTAGAATTAAGAATGTCAAATAAATTGTTTATAAGTCGGATAAATTTCACAGTTCCCTCACATTCTTTGAACTCCTCAAGATGTAAAACTTCATTGCAATATTCCAAAGAATGTGCCACTGAGTGGCTAAAAAGTTGTGTGGCTAATTTAACCTTCATTTTTTGGTTTGTATAAAATATATGCGATTTTCTTAATTTATTTGCCAAATGAACGCCCTCCTGATCCTGTAACTCATTTAATTTTACTAAATAATCCCACTTTATATTTTCCCCATTCTCATCAATTATTAATTTTTTATCGCCTAATGTGTTTCTTATCAGTTTGATCATATGACATGGATCAAAAAAGACTGCAATTTTCCTACCTGAACTAGGATCAACAAACGTAGAGTTAATGTTCCTCCAATTCAAATCGCAGCCAAGTTCTTTTGCTAACGTTAGGTTATTTGTTGCCTCATCAAAAGTTATTGAGACCACGTATATGCCCGACTCATTTAGTAGCGTTAAACACTGTAATACCAAATTTTGTTTTTGTGTACCCCTTAAAGAGTCGATTAAAAAATATCCAAGAGGAAGCTTCCATGATTGATTAATGCTAATAAGCATAAAAACAAGAGCTTCTTTGGCTACAGGGTTACAATCGGTCTCAAGATTTATACCAAAATCTACAAACCCATAATATTTTACCCCATCCCATTCTATATGTTGGCGAATTGCCATCTCATCTATGACTAAAGAACATATAAGTTTTCCATTTGTGCTTTCTGATTTTGACTTTAATAAGTTGAACACCTCTGACGTAAAACCAGCTTCCCCATTAACGCTTTGATACCATCTAGATATAGTTTTTGGATGAGGAAGAGCCGAGTTAAATGTGTTTCTGACAAAACTGTAAGCTTTGGGAGAGTAATAATGCAGCGTAAGAGAAAAAGCTTTAAGTTGATTTTCATACTTATGTTTACGACCTAATTGTCTTTGTAAAAATTCTTCATTAGGTCCTATTTGCATTAATGTTTCTAATGTTTCGTCGGTTACTTTACCTTTTAGTTGTTTGATTATATTCGCAAGGGTTGCTGTTCTCTTCTTATAATGATGAACACTACTGCTGAGCCGTTTAATTTTTTTTCGTGCATCGAATAACTGCTTCTTCAGTTTACGTTTGCGCGGTGTAACAACCTATAAAAAATGTTCAGTGATAAACCATTTATTTTCTCAAGTAAAATGAATATATAAACAAAATTTCCAACAACACATTTTGGTTAATAGTGGTTGAGATAAATTGCAAAACAGTTGTTTCTAACTTATTTAATCATGGACTATACAAACTTAAACACCATATAAAATGTGATGGAATAACATATTAGGTTTTTTAAAATTATACTGATTTCATAAACGGCAAAAACTGAATTTAACTCACCATGTCCTTCAAAGTGGGTGGCATTGAAGGTGTTTTCATTTCAGCAAATCCTAAACTACTAAACGATCTTTGCGGTACCTCTACAACAGTTTTCTCTTCATAAAAACCAGCACTTGTTGATGGCCGAGAATAATCCATTACAGGTACATTGCTACCAGACCAAGTACTAGTTGACGGGTTAGCTGCAAATGGCACATTGATAGCAGTTATATCAGTCATTGGCTGCTCGCCAAAAACGACTTGTGTTGATGGCTTGTTTGTTACCTGCATAAATAAATTTGAAACGAATACCATTAATGTAAATTTGCAGGGCTAATTAAATTACGATAAATATCATAACAATATATTACGTGAATGTAATTAGTAGCATAGTTACTAGAGATGAGCGATATATAGCTACCGGTGATTTAATCGCTTCTATTAAAAGATCGCTGTTAGTAGCTGTTATTAAAACACAAAACAACAGCGATTGTGAAAACCGAGATTTACACAAATCATTAGAGTAATTATTTCTATGAAATTCATCTTATACTAAAAACTCCATGACAAACAGCAATTGCTGTATTCATAATACACGCAATCGCAGTTTGTGCGAGCGAGTAGAAGTATCTGTATACTTTCCTTCTCGCCATTATTAGAATACAACATTTCTCCTTTTCTTATAGGTAGAAAACGAAAAACTCATGATACAAATAACGCGAGATATGATAATGAGACTATCTATTTTTAGAACCGTCACGCGCATGGCGTCATGTGGTGAGTCCAATGCAATAATAATATGCTGTCGTACAGTGGAGTTTGACGGTTCATCACAACCCCTTAACAAATTAGGTATTTTACTGATATTTGAGTGCATACAGTTGGAATTAACTTTTTAAGATCAGAATACTATACTATGATTATGTGACATGATGATCAAATCAAGTTTATGAATGTTAAGGCCCCCTGTAAATGTCTACGAACGTCTTCTCTACTTTTTAAGTTTGTGTATCACCAATGCTAATTCAGGGCTCCCCTTAATTATTATACTTCACTTGTGCATATATATATATATATATATATATATATATATATATATATATATATATATATATATATATATATATGTAATATAAAAATGGAATGGAATGTAACTTCAACCACATTAAAGTGACGTATAGAAACTTTTTGATTGCGAATGACTTTGTGTTAAGTGTGTAGTTGGCCTTCTATAACGTTACTCACCATGTGATGTCATAGGAGGGGACGGGGCATATGCGCAATATCATATATCTTGTGTCATTATATCATGGAAAAACCTGCTGAATCTAGAATTAAAGCAGCACCGAACTGTAGCATATATATGCCTTCCAACTTTTTCATTATATTAAAATAAAAATAATATGTAGATTTCTCTCATCGTATATTCTTGTAATATGCTAATTTTATAGAACTTCTATTAATAGTAAAAATCTGAGTAGTTTTAAAATTAATATATAATTTAAAAGTTATCTGAAGATCATATTGTGGTTTCAATTAAGCGGTTAACACTAACACCTTGTAAGTGTTTAAAATAATAGCATACGCACATGCAGCATTGTAAATGGCTAAACCACAATCGCAGTAGCTGTTTAAAGTCCCTGTTATTTAAAAATAGCCATCACTGATATCAGTGCCATTGAAAAACCGCTGTTTGGCTATATATATATATATATATATATATATATATATATATATATATATATATATATATATATATATATATATATATATATATATCACTAATAGTTACATAAATTAATAACCTTGATTCAGTACTTACCAATACAGGTATAGAACTTTTTTTTAAGTATACTGCAAAAGGTGATTTTTCTAAATCATAAGATTCCTCGGTAAAATGTAAATTGCACACATTTGAGTTCATAAAAATATCTTCATCGCTTAAATTTAATGCTCGTTTCCAAGCCTCGTATCTTTCACCAGCTTTGGGAAATCTGAAAATAATATCTCAAATTATCTACTTTATCAGTGACTGAACCTCTAGAAAGATGCAGTAATAGATAAAACAAAACTATTCTACTTTTTTTCTGCTTCTACTGGAACTACATAGGTAAATACATCTAATTCAAATAATAATTGCCAAACAAAATGCCTAATTTCATTACAAATATTCAATAAATAATGCATTATTAAGATTTTATTTCTTGAAAAAACACAATTGACAATAATAAATGCTAAAGATTTAACAAAAGCAATACAATGTGTAAATACGGACCTGTGAAAACCAATAAACATTTGGCGCCAAACAAGGAAACAGAAGACATGTAAACAACTTACCGAAATAAATGCACAGTTGCTTTATCCTTTTCATAATTGGCACTTTTATTGTACATACAGTTCTTCACAATACACCTTGGCATTTTTTAACTTTTACACTCTTAAAACACTGCTAAAAAACGGCAAAACACACAAGATAACCTCTAATCGCAAATCAACAAACACTTCAAATACTTGTTGACAGCTGACAATAACTTCAAGCGCGGTTGGGGGAACGAATCAAAACAAAACACATTAGCGCGTTATTCAAAATTTTGTTTGTGATTGGACGGTGACAGGAGTGGGAAATCGACAGGCTGCAAACTCGGCTTTGTTCCCTCTAACATATACAACCTCTTTGATTATTTATTATGCTTTATACTGTGCTAGTACACGCTGTAGAAGAGTATTAATGTTATTAATAAATTTTTGTAGAAAAAATCACTAATGGGGAGATCCCGACTTTTCAATTTAAAAATGTCTTCCTAATTGTTTTGCATAAATAACAAGGTTCCGGCACACCTCTGGAAAAGTATTTAGGATGTTTTCGAGTTAATATAGAGGCAATTTAGCGCTATCGCATTTAGAAACAGGTTTGACTGTGAAGAATTAAATAAATACGTACAAGTTACTTTTACTGTTTACACCTACTCAAGTCATTCAGAGAAAGTTAATAATTTCTAACATGTAAATAGTGGGAGGTATATCAGCATTACTCGTACTTGCATTGGCACAATATGGGTGATCGAACTGTAACCGCATTTTTATTGCAGCCCTATAAATGCTCTAAAATAGCCGTTGACCAAAATCTCAAGGCAAAAAGTAAATGTTTATTTTGTCACAATTAAATGTCAAAACTGGCGATTTTTGAACAAAGATTGTAGAGCAGATAAAGTGTTGTTTGAAATGTGTTCTACAATGTTTTAAATCTCTGTTACGACACGTACTTTTCTTCATTCAATTAAAATGTTTCCAGAAGGAAGGGCACGGCCGGTACATAATTAAATTCAATGATTTTTGAAGCAACATTCTGAAACAAAGAAACATATCTTCCTCACTTCGGGTCGTCATCCTTTTAGTGAATTTTCTTTAAAAAAATTCACATATATATATATATATATATATATATATATATATATATATATATATATATATATATATATATATATATATATATATATATATATATATATATATAAATGGACTCGTTTTTATAAAATTTGGTAGGCACCTTCCTTTTGCAAGTGGCTTGGATTAGCCAGGAAAATCGGACCAGCTTTTCCTGGAAAATTTTGTGTTTTCTTTCGGAAAGCTAGTGTATCTCCGAAAATACCAAAGCTATGGCAACCAAACGTAGTACTTAGGTTTACACTATTAAACTTACCCTGCATGCCAAAATTCAGATCTCTATGTTAACAGAAAAAACAATAGTAGGCATTTAGAAAATATATATTTGGGTACCGCTGATGACCAGAGAAATGCACAAAACCAAAATATTTTGTGTAGATAACAAGATCTATTGTATATTACAGACAAAAATTAGGTTTTCTTGGCGCAACAAGGTCAAGAAATAACAGAATTAAATTAACAAAATAACTTTGAAATTTTTATAGTTTTTCTTCTTAAAATGTCAAAGGTGCGATTTAAAACGCAAAAAAAATTTAGACGGAGAACCTGAAACAAATACCGGCTATGTAAAGCAAATGTCATAATAAATGTGTTTTACAAAGCCTTAGTTACAGCTTCAACCATCATTGTCCTTCATTTTACTAAAATATTTGCAAAAAAATCATTTCAAATAGACCCCTTCTCTGATGATTTGGCAGTAGTTCCAGTTATAGAGTTTATGGTTTAATAGTCTATACCTGTTCGAATTTTCGTATAAAAAAAGCATTATTGAGAAGACCACGACTTTATTTTTTTAAATATTACCTCAAAGGAGTGCGAACTAGGCGCCTCCGGGGTCAATTTTAGTTTTTACATGTTTAGATATATACAGAGTGGTGCATTTTTACTGTAAATCTCAGTATATCGGTTAAGATAGGGGAAAATATTATAAAAGTTATTTGTAGGGTGTTTTGAGCTGCATCTTATAAAATTATGTTGACAATCACAGGCTGGCCCATAAGCCGTAGGTGGTACAAGTTTTCTTTTTTTTGTAAACGGAACAGTCCATTTATTGCATTTTCCATCCAATATAAACACATGCTGGTAAGGAGAAAACATTTATATCGCCCGTCGTTTTCGAGTTATTTCAATTATTTTTCAACTTTTTACATTTTGGAACATATCAAAAATTTTGATGCGGCAAATCATTCAGAGAAAGTTAATAATTTCTAACATGTAAGTAGTGGAAGGTATATCAGCATTGCCCGTATTGGCACAATATGGGTGATCGAAAACTGTGTAACCGAATTTTTATTGCAGCCATACCTATAAATGCTCTAAAATAGCCATTGACCAAAATCTCAAGGCAAAAAGTAAATGTTTATTTTGTCACAATTAAATGTCAGAACTGGCGATTTTTAAACAAAGATTGTAGAGCAGATAAAGTGTTGTTTGAAATGTGTTCCCCAAGGTTTTAAATCTCTGTTATCACACGTACTTTTCTTCATTCAATTAAAATGTTTCCAGAGGGACGGGCACATGGCCGGTACATAAAATCAAATTCAATGATTTTTGAAGCAACATTCTGAAACCTGAAACAAAGAAACATATCTTCCTCACTTCGGGTCGTCATGCTTTTCTTACATGGAAAACGGGAATGAATTTATTAAAATATTCGTTTGATTATTTAGATAAGGATATCTGATTAATTGAGACTGGTTACGTATGACCGTTTTTTCTTTAGTATAATTTATTCCATTTGCTTTAGAGCATTTAAGTGTTGTGAAAGAATGACGCATGCCTAAAAGTGCGACATATCTTTTATACGCGTCTACAATTGTTTTGGCACCGAACCAATGTTGGCTACCATGCACTTCTAACGGGTCGATGATCTGAAACGATGCAGTGACACATATAAACGCCATTTTCTGTACTTGATTAAAATTGGGTTTAAACTTTAGTTGCTTTTTAATAGAAGCCTATTTGTGGAGAGGGAAGAAATATAGGATGGCGCATTGAAACTGAAACAGACCGATCTGCGTCCAGAGATTTTTTTTTAAGAAACGCTGAAACACGTCAATTTTAATATTGAGGGGGACATGTTTTGACATAAAACTCACCTTTGTCACATCAACCCCTTAGGGGTGGTGATAACAACCCTTATATTTTAAATAGGGAACATCTCTCTTATTTATGATATGATGGTCTTCGCCTTCCGCATACTTGGAAACCTATTATATATTCTTTACAAGCACATAAAAGGAAAATAAATTCCACAGACAATTTTATTGCTCCATTATCTGCCTCAACAAATGCCGGTGGCCCTCTTAATCCTCCCCATCCTCTAAGTACCGTGACCAAAGCCCCCCACTTAATTGACGGTGACCCCACTACTTTCACTGATAACGAAGCAGGTAGACGGAACGATATATATAAGACAAAACTTGCAACGAACTGCCAGATCTCTCTGAGGCCTAGGGTTGAACACACTGAGACCTCACAGACGATCTCCGGCGAGATTTGGGGAGTAGGCAGATTGAGGCCCCATAATCGAGCTACAACAATCCAACCCACCTTTGTCCACCGCTCTAAGGAGTAGGCAGATTGAGGCCTTAGAGTGTCCTTACATATTTCCTTTACCTCTTGAAAATGGCTCCAAAACAGGAGCCGAAACGTCGAGTTTTCGTAAACTCTGGACGCGGTTCAACCCGAGAACCAAGTATGTCTCACATTAAAGACCGCGGAAATCTTTCTGAACATATATATATATATATATATATATATATATATATATATATATATATATATATATATATATATATATATATATATATATATATATATATATGTATCACACCGATAACTCAAAAAATAATGGGCCGATTTTGATAAAATTTGGCATGTTCCTTCCTTTGGTAAATGGATTGGATAAGTTCGTTAGTCAGGAAAATCTGACGAGGTTTTCTGGGAAAATTTAAAGTTTTCATTCGAAAAAAATTAAAAATAAAAAGTGTGGACGCAGAAAGTAGGTTATGGTAGTGAATTTTCATAGAAATGATCTGGCACGAAATATTTTTTTCTAACTTTTTTTTCTTTTAACATAGAAATATAGATTTTGGTATATAGTTTCCTTTTAATGTTGTTAACTTACGTACCAAATTTGGTTACCATAACTTTCCTATTTTTTGAGATAAATTTTTTTTTCGAAAGAAACCCCAAAATTTTCCTGGAAAACCTGGTCCGATTTTCCTCGCTAACGAACTTATCCAAGCCACTTATAAAAGGAAGGCATATGCTAAATTTTATCAAAATCAGTCCATGATTTTTTGAGTTATCGGTGTGATACATATATATATATATATATATATATATATATATATATATATATATATATACATATATATATATATATATATATATATATATATATATATATATATATATATATATATATATATATATATATATATATATATAAAACATATAAAAATTGAAACTGACCCGGATATGGGTTCTAGGGGTCCTAGATCGCGCTCATTTGAAGAAATTTTCTCCTCATTAGTGAATTTTTTCTAAGAAAATTCACTAAAACGCTATGATAACCAAATTTGGTAGGTAGGTTTACGATATAAAAAGTAAACTATACACCAAAATTTAGATTTCTATGTTACAAGAAAAAAAAAGTTATTATAAAATATTTTGTGCCAGATCATTTCTATGAAAATTCACTACCATAACGCACTTGCTGCGTCCAGGCTTTTTTACTGATCTCCTAAGTTGACGTTGACATATAAAATCAACTTCGTGTCATATATTTTTGAAGTTTGACATTATTGCAAGAAGCAAAATTTTATAATAAAAATAACATCTTTCATAAACGAAACCTGAAAACAATGAAAAGTGAAAATGTGAAATAAGGTACTAAAGTTACATCAGTATATTTATATTGGCCATGTGAAGCAAGATGCTCCGAATCATGTCGCAAAAGGGAGTACAACTTAAGCCTTTCCCACGAAAATATCCAAATATGTCCAAAAGTTTGCTTCTGTCGTCATTTGTATTGTGACTTCCGTCATCTACACCCTAAAACACGTCTGTATACAAAATTTCATGAGAATCGAACACATGTGTGGAAAGTATAACGATACCGAAATTACTTTTCAAGCCAAGTACAAACATATATGGTGTTGTAGCTGCTGTGAAAAAACGATAAGTCTGACAACAACGCTAATATTAAAATCTAATGTGTCATATTTTGACACCCCACTACACAAGCGTTGTCGAAAATTGAACCAACGGATGTCAAAATAATGAATTTGTTCCAAGCTTTATGGATATATAAAAATTATTTTTAAAGTATTACAGTTGTAATTCTGGCATCAATTTGCGATGCGAATAAAATGTTTACACGTGTGTGAAAGTATACTGCTTTCTTTATTTTCGTCTTGGCAATCAGTAGTGTTAACGAATAATTGGTCATTCAGAATTTACGAGAAAGTCTTGTGACTTAATTTGCATGCCTATCTGCGCTTAATTATAAAAAAGTCTTGACGCAGCAAGTGCGCTGTTGTAGCGAATTTTTGTAAAAGTGCTTGTAATGGCAAATATGTCTTGTTTTTAAAAGAAGGACATTTGGTTGGCAGTATAACCTATATATTAGTAACAATCTAAGGTATTTCATTAAAATAGCTTTGATGTTTCAAAAAGTGCAAACATTTTCCAAAAATAAACCTTAAAAGTTCCAGAACAAAACTGGTCCGATTTTCCTGATCAACGAACCTCTTTAAGCTGTTTACACAGCTGCCAGGATATAATTATTAACAAAAAGCTTTAGGACCAAAATTGAAAAAAAAATATATGAAAATTTGCAAAAATTTCTTTTACAGAAAATCACCTTTTTTTTTAAAGGAAATTGCCTTCAGTAATGTTACAGTAAATTACATTTTTCACAAAAATTCGACAACTATTTTTTACAATAACTTACTAAACATTTATTATTAATTACCAGCATATCACAAAAATTTTACAAAAATAAATTCCACAGAAACACTAAAAACATTTCTGCGAAAACTTTTAAAGTTCAGCCACTATTTGAGCGTGCCCGTATACGGCAGCTCGAGTTTTTCGACGAGTAATACAAACAAAAACCTCTCTGAATGCGTCATTTCCATGGGCCTCCGCTATCTATTGATACAAACGCCGTTTCACAATTTGTGATATGTGTTTGAAATATGTGCAAAAAACGTGAAAGGTTGCAAAACAATTCAAATAAGTTAAAAACGATGAACGATATCAATTTTTTTCTTACAAACATGCATTATAATTCGCTGAAAACACAAAAATGCAATAAAATAAGAGGGTGTTCTATTAAAAAAAGAAAGTGTGTATCACCAATGACTTATGGGATACCCTGTGATTGTCAAAATAAGTTTATAAGATGCAGCTCGAGATATCCTATAATTAACGTATATACTTTTTTGTCATATCTTGTATAATAACCGATATATTGAGCTTTGCCGTAGAAAAGCGTCGCACTGTATATGTGTAAACAGAAAAAAACTGAAACTGACCCCGTATATGGGTTTTTGGAGTTCTAGTTCGCGCTCATTTGAAGAAATCTTTTTAAAATTCATAAGTCGTGGTCTTCTCAATAACGAATTTTTTCGACAAAAATTTGCTAAAATATAGACCATTAAACCATAAACTCTATAGCTGAAACTACTGCCGAAGCATCAGCAAGGGGGTCTATTTGAAGTGGATTTTCTGAAAATATTTTAGTAAAATGAAGGACAATGATGGTTGAAGCTGAATCTTAAGGCTTTGTAAAACACATATCGTCTACATAATCCGTATTTGTTCCAAATTCGTTGTCTGAAAATTGCAAATTTTGACGTTTCAAATCGCGACTTTGACGTTTGAAGTAGAAAAATTATCAAATTTTCAAAATATTTTTTCTGCTGCTTCTTGTCGTGTTTGCGTCAAGAAAACTTAACCGTTGGATGTAATATTCAATTGGTTTTGTTAATCACATAAAATATTTTGTTCTTGTGCTTTGCTCTGATCACCAGTGGCACCCAACATTTTTTTCTTAAAATGACTATATAAGTTTGATAGTAGAAACATATATGCCAAATTTGGTTGTCATGGTTCTGTTATTTCGGAGATACAAAAATTTTCCGAAGGAAAACCCAAAATTTTTCCGGAAAAACTGGTCCGTGAATCCATAACTATTTTGATTATTATTATGTTTGTATTGGATATCTTAATGCTTGTTTACCTATGCAAATATTTTCTAGACATGTGTTGTCTATGAAAGGCGTTACGTAACTTATCTTTGCGCGACAAGATAAACAATTTAAACAGATATAAGATGGAATTGATTTAAATTCGTTGTTTAGTTGCAATAAATTCATTCCATAGATCTTTTGATTGCTTGGAAATTTGTGACGAAAAGCATTTCATTTTATTTGATTAAAATTAGAAATATCGAATGTGAGGAGGACTGTTAAACAAATTACTTGTAAGTAAAAATGTATTTACCTAACTATATACAGACGTGGAGACTACTTCTCTGGCTTCACTGTTGGTTTTTGTAGGTGAAGGACGTAGCCAGCGCGTGAGCTAACTGGAACAAGTGGCCCTTCGAATTCTGGAAGTTCTAGGATGTTCTTCAATGCTTCTGTGACTATAGTTTCGCTGCTTGACAGCATTTTCAGACAGATTAAAATTGAATTAGTACGAAATCATGACAACTACAAATAAATATCTGTTGCCATGTTATGATATGATGTTTTGATCAAATTTTTTTTTTTTTTATCAAATTGAAACACAGATGACAGATGAGGTTTTCAAAATGTCTATGTGATGTATGTCAATATTTAACATAAAAACTAGAACTAGCCTATAATAACTATGATAACAGTTACAACAATAAAATAACTAAACAATAACAGTATAAAAGTAGTTTCTATACAACGAAAATATCGACATACATCAACTCATTATTTTATTACAACTTTTTTGAAATAATAGTTAAATTTATTTTCTTTGACATATTTAATTAGAAAGAAGAATATCCAAGAAAGAGGAATTCATTAAATCAGTTTGCTCGTTTAAAACAAGGTAGTTATTGTCGTGTGTGTGCTTTTTGACTTCTAAAGCTTCAAAAAAGTCTAGTTTACGTTTGTCATTATAAAAATGTTGTGGTTGTATGCGGTTATTTATTATAGGTCTATGTTCAGTATCAATAATATGTTTTGCAAATGTAGATTTGTCAGCGTGGTTATTTCTAAATGCAGAAATATGTTCTTTGTATCGGGTGTTAAAATTTCTAGAAGTTTGACCTATGTAGATTGCGTTACAATGTGTACAAGCTAATTTATAAACTCCAATTTTGAAAAAGAAATTTCAATAACTAAACAAACAGCATTTAATAATGGCTACTCTGTTAAAATAATAGATAAAATGATAGAGAGAAAAGAATACAAATTTGCGATTAATTTAATTTATCCAAATATTAGAGACAAAGAAAACAACAGATACGTTTCGATAACTTATTTTGGAACCATTTCAGAAAACATTTCAAAAATTTTAAACACCTGTACAAATACAAAGGTAGCTTTTAAATCTTACAACACGACGCGTGATTTGTTATTTAACGCGAAAGAAAAATCTTGCTTCCTGACAAAAGCTGGAGTTTATAAATTAGCTTGTACACATTGTAACGCAATCTACATAGGTCAAACTTCTAGAAATTTTAACACCCGATACAAAGAACATATTTCTGCATTTAGAAATAACCACGCTGACAAATCTACATTTGCAAAACATATTATTGATACTGAACATAGACCTATAATAAATAACCGCAACATTTTTATAATGACAAACGTAAACTAGACTTTTTTGAAGCTTTAGAAATCAAAAGGCACACACACGACAATAACTACCTTGTTTTAAACGAGCAAACTGATTTAATGAATTCCCCTTTCTTGGATATTCTTCTTTCTAATTAAATATGTCAAAGAAAATAAATTTAACTATTATTTCAAAAAAGTTGTAATAAAATAATGAGTTGATGTATGTCGATATTTTCGTTGTATAGAGACTACTTTTATACTGTTATTGTTTAGTTATTTTATTGTTGTAACTGTTATCATAGTTATTATAGGCTAGTTCTAGTTTTTATGTTAAATATTGACATACATCACATAGACATTTTGAAAACCTCATCTGTCATCTGTGTTTCAATTTGATAAAAAAAATTTTGATCAAAACATCATATCATAACATAGCAACAGATATTTATTTGTAGTTGTCATGATTTCGTACTAATTCAATTTTAATCTGTCTGAAAATGCTGTCAAGCAGCGAAACTATAGTCACAGAAGCATTGAAGAACATCCTAGAACTTCCAGAATTCGAAGGGCCACTTGTTCCAGTTAGCTCACGCGCTGGCTACGTCCTTCACCTACAAAAACCAACAGTGAAGCCAGAGAAGTAGTCTCCACGTCTGTATATAGTATGGACAAGTTTCACCAAGTAAGGGCAACAACAATCAATGAATTGAAGTATTTACCTAATTTCGAAAATCCCAAAAGTGACACCATCATCATTAACTTCATACATGTTTATACAGTCCGCGCCATGGAATAAATTAAGCAAATGCAAAATAAACTTTTTTGCGAAAATTCACCGAAGTCTATTTTATTTAATAAAATGTTCGGAACGCAGCATGTGCGTTATGGTAGCGAATTTTCATTAAACGCTTCAAATTCGAATAATTTAATTTTCTATAAACCTAGAAAGCTGAATTTGGGCCTGTAGTAAGGTCCTTCCCAAGGCAACGTATCCCCCAAATATCATCGAAGTAGTTTTGCAACTTTCGGAGATAACTTTTTTTTTTCGAAAGAAAGCTCAAAATTTTTACGGAAAACATCCGCTTTTCCTGGCTAACGAACTCATCCAAGCTATTAATAAAACAAAGGTACTTGCCGAGTTTTACTAAAATCGGTTAATTATTTTTTGAGTATCGGTTGGATATATATATATATATATATATATATATATATATATATATATATATATATATATATATATATATATATTGAAACTGACCCCGGTTATGGGTTCCAAGGCTACTAGTTCGCAGTTATTTGAAAAACATTTTGCAAAGTCTCTTGGGTAACATCGCTAGGTCTCTATTAGTTAATTTTTTTAAATTAAAAATTGACCAAAAATACGCATTTTTTATGTAATTTGATTTTCCACTATCAATTGTTTTAGAGTACTGACGTCAACGACTTTTTTAATGGCAACCCCCTATTTTATTTCTTGATTTTGAAATATGTTTACGTTGTGGAACCGACGGTATAAAAATGTTGCTATCTTATATAAATCTTTCGAGTAAATGACAATTAAATGAAAAAAAGTTCAGGACGCAGCAAGTGCGTTATGGTAGTGAATTTTTAAATGCTTCAAATTTGACTAACTCAATTTTCTATAAACTTAGAAAGTTCAATTTTGGTATGTAGTAAGGTATTTCCTGAGGCAACGTACTTACCAAATTTCATTAAAATAACTTTGTAATTTTCGGAGATTTTTTTTTTCTAAAAAAAAACTAAAAATTTTCATAACTCAAGTTTTTATAAACTTAGAAAGTTGAATTTTAGTGCGTAGGAAGGGCTTTCGCAAGGCAACATACCCATCAAATTTCATTAAAATAACTTTGTAATTTTCGGAGAAATACCTCACTTTTGCTAGTGGCTTCGATGAGTTTGTTAGCCAGGAAAATCTGCCCATTCCAAATAGATTAAAGATTGCTTTGTTCTAATTAGACAGACGGATTTCCCGTCCAGGCCAGTTCTGAGCTGATTTTTATTGTATCTAATTTCGACCACGTTAATTATAATGCATGTTTGTAAGAAAATAAATTCGAGACGCAGCAAGTGCGTTATGGTAGCGAATTTTTTATTAAAATCAGCTTAGTCCAAATAGATTAAACAATGCTTTGTTTTAATTAGACAGTCGGATTCGCCCGCTCCGTACCAGTTCTGAACCGACCTTTAATATATCGAATTTCGACCACGTAATTATAATGCATGTTTGTAAGAAAAGAAATTCGGGACGCAGCAAGTGCGTTATGGTAGCAAATTTTGATGAAACTCTGCTCGGTCCAAATAGATTAAACAATGCTTTGTTTTAATTAGACAGTCGGATTCCCCGGTCCGTGCCAGTTCCGAACTGATCTTTAATGTATGGAATTTCGACTACGTAATTATAATGCATGTTTGTAAGAAAAGAAATTCTGGACGCAGCAAATGCGTTATGGTAGCGAATTTTTATTAAATGCTTCCAATTTTAATAGCTCAATTTGCTATTAACCAATAAGGTTCGTTGGCCAGGAAACTAGTTTTTTCGGGAACATTTTAAGTTTATTTTCGAAACATTTTTGTACATCTTCAAACATAAAGTTATTTTGATGATATATGGTACATTGTTTCTATTATATAGGTCATACTGGTAACCAAATTTGATGCATATAATAGCTTTCTTTAAGAAACACATATTTGCTATTTAAAACATTTTTATGAAACTTCACTACCATAACGCACTTGCTGTGTCCAGACTTTTTTTTACTATGATCAGCAGATTTATATTCGCCACATGTACACTTATTGTCCTGTGCTGGTTGCGTTTTTACACCTTTACCGTTTTACGAATAGGAATAAATTTATTCGTCATGGTAAGCTTGATCTGACCATTTGTTTATCGATTTATATTTATATGTTTAATTTTGGTGAAAGTATCATTGATTTAATTTTTGTAACCGCTGGTAATCGACCTCAGACGTATAATACTACAGTTACAATAAATTAAAGGAAACTGGTCGAACTTTATATCGAGGACACATGCTGCGCATCGTTCTTGGCCAAATATAATTTTCTGCAAGTAAACAGATGTTTAATTCGAAATTTATTAATTCAATTTTATGCGTTTTGACTTTTGAGAGAGACTTTTGTATGAGATATAATTGGTTCTCTGGTTGAACCGCGTCCAGAATTTATGAAAACTCGACGTTTCGGCTCCTCTTTTGGAGCCATTTTCAAGAGGTAAAGAAATATGTAAGGACACTCTAAGGCCTCAATCTGCCTACTCCTTAGAGTGGTGGACAAAGGTAAGTAAAGGAAATATGTAAGGACACTCTAAGGCCTCAATCTGCCTACTCCCCAAATATCGCCGGAGATCGTCTGTGAGGTTTCAGTGTGTTCAACCCTAGGCCTCAGAGTGATCTGGCAGTTCGTTGCAAGTCTTGCCTTATATATGTAATATATGCAAGACTACCAAATTTGGTAAGCGTGTTTGTATTATAAAGAATGCACTCTGTACCAAAATTTAGGTCTCTAGCTATAAAGACAACGAAGTTATGGGCAGTTAAAGAAACAAATTTTAACAATTTTAAACGTCAACATTGGCAATGTTTAGGCAAATAACGTGAAACAAATACCGATTGTGAAAAGAAAATGTTGCAAGAAGAGTGTTCTGCAAACCCTTAAGTTTCATATTCAACCGTCATTGCCCTTCATTTTACTAAAATATTTACAAAATATTCATTTCAAATAGACCCTTTCTCTAATGCTTTGGCTGTCAGTTTAGTTAAGTTGATGCTTTTTTGGATATTTATTTGTAGGTTTAGTGAAGTTTATGGTTTAACTGTCTATAATTTTTTTAGCTAATTTTCGTAGAACAAATTCGTTAATGCATTTTTTTATCGAAATATGATGCGTTTATAAGAAAAAATCTGGACGCAGTAAGTGCGTTTTGGTAGCGAATTTTCGGTAAATTTGCAGGTTAGCTCCCGAACGCTTTGCAAAAAACTGTTTTCAGAAACCTGCCTAGGCCCCCCCCCTGCCTCCCTGGATCCACAAACCCCAAGAAAAATTTCTTGTTCACACTATCTGCTAATCTGCAAATTTACCGAATTTTCATTAAATCCTTCAAATTTCAATAACTCAATTTGCTATTAACGTAAGCTTTGTTGGTTAGAAAACCAACATTTAAGTTTATTTTCGGAAAATTTTTGTATATTTTCAAACCATAAGCAATTTTGATAAAATATAGTACATTGTTTCTACTACATAGGCTATACCGGTAATCAGATTGATGCCTGCTCGCATTTGCTATTAAAAACATTTTTATGGAAATTCACTTCCATAACACATTTGCTGCATCTAGACTTTTGAAAAATGTTTATATATTTTCAAACAATAAATTTATTTCGATGAAATATGGTACATTGTTTCTACTATATAGGCAACCAAGTTTGATGCCTGCTTTCATCAAAGAAAGACATTTGCTATTAAAAATATTTTAAAGAAAATTCGCTACCATAACGCACTTGCTGCGTCCAGAGATTTTTTTTATGGTAACTCATTCTTATGGAAATGGGCTACCACAATCCATTTGTTGCGTTCTGATTTTTTGTGTGCGTTAATTTCATTAAGCCCAATCAATTTTCCCATATGACACGTGCTAGTTTATCTTATCGACAGATCCAACAACTTGATTGATAACTCGAGCATTCGACCTTCAGCTAAATTAAAACAATCAAGATAAAGTGGCTGCTGAGTAAACAAAACAACGCCATATGTTTTTGGTATTGCAGTTTTAATAATTTACGTTTCGGCCAAAACAAATGATTTATGGAAGTATGTGTATACATGGTGTTTCAGCTTGCACCCGATAGAATCTTATCGATGATTGGCGACATCGTGCTCATTCTGGTAGTGCACATAAAAATATCGTTTGGTCCCTCGTGTTCAATATAATAGGATGATTCGTGAGTTTTAGGGAATTTTTACAGGCCTTGTACAACTTACCCGATTCGAACCATGCCAACTTTGAATGAGATCTCTCTTCCAGGGCTGGATTAGCAAATTTATTTTGTTTAGTGTCAGAGCGAAAATAACACTCCCTATATAGAACCTTTAAAATCTGAATTCATAAATGGAAACTGCGTGAAAAGTGTGACAGAGTGAAGCACTCAGCAGATAAGTACAATTTCGAGAACCCAATTCATCATACTACAGTTTTTAGACCTGACGATCGTTTCGCTAACGAAGTAAGCGTCGTCAGAGGGATGAATAAACTAAGCGAATAAAAACTAAAACTACTATTCACATTTTAGTTGCCAAGCAATTGCGAACGTCATCTACGAAAGTATAGAGACAGACCCCCCACTGTTCAGTCTTAAATCCATGTAATTAAAATTGCATACCTGCTTTTGTAAAACTGTGAGCCGGTATTAAATATTCCTTCTTAGGACACACTGATTATTAATATGACAGTATGAACGATGAACTACACAGAACCAGACCTGCTCTATTCATCGAAACATTTTTTTTTCAAATTTCTAACGATATATATATATATATATATATATATATATATATATATATATATATATATATATATATATATATATATATATATATATATATAGTGCTTTCATTTCAAAACTAGCCACCCTTAATAATTTCTTTATCAAGGAAATCTGGTTTAAAAAAAACAGGTCAATTGGGATTTCGAGGGGCACGTTCAAAAACAGTATTTTTGAATTTTACTTTTCACGCCCTAAGCCCCACTCACCCCAACTTTATAATTTTAAATGACACCCCCTAGCTTGAGATACATCATTTTTAAGGTATTTAAAATCCTAATCCAACAGCGTTTACGAAATTTAAATCCACCGCCAACTTTTAAATTTAGAAGAAGAAAACCTCATCAAATTCGGAATATTAAAAAAATAATTATGTAATAGTTTAAAACAAAAACCTACTTTATTAACTGCTCAAAGTGCCCTCCGTTGTTATCTAAACAATAAAATAGTCGATCGACCAGTTCTCGTCTAACGTTTTGAAATGTTTCTGTAGTAATTTGTCGGCAAGCTTGGGTGATCCTATCTTTTAGAACCTGAATAATCTCTGGTGGAGGATTATGGTCCACAACTCATTTCAAATAACCCCAAAGGAAGAAGTCCAGTGGTGTTAAGTCGGGAGACCTGGCGGTCCATTTCAGGGCGCCTCGTCTGCCAATCCATTTGTCGGGAAGTCTTTGATTAAGCCACTCGCCAACACGTAAGGCATAGTGTGGTGGTGCACCGTCCTGTTGATAGTGCAAATTTTATTCATTCAGCTGTGGGTTGCCTTCTTCATTAAGTTGGTTTTCTAAGGACTCTGTTATGAGTGGGTCAATATAATTTTCCAAAAAACTTAAATACAAATCACCAGTTAAATGTTCCTCAATAAACAAAGGGCCAATTATTCCCGCCCAGACATTAATTTTTTGTGGAAACTGTGTATGACCCTCTACGAACACTCGTGGATTTTGATTATCCTAATATCTACAGTTGTGTTTATTAACAAAACCATTCAGGAAGAACGTTTATTCATCACTAAAGCAAATATTCTTTACCAAATTCCTATCGTCTTGAAATCTGGCAGTCATTAATTCACAGAATTGAATCCTTCTATCATAATCATCCTCGCCGAGTTCATGGAGAATGGTAAATTTATAAGGAAAGAACTTGTAAAGTTTTAAAACTTTATGTATGGAACCGACGGAAGTATTCGTTAATGCCACGACTTTTGGAATTGAAGTCGTAGGTTGTGCAGCTTCGTTAAGAAGTCGTGGTTGCATATTTGCTTGGTTACACGCTGAGCCAGTTTCTTCAAATTTTCGTGCAAGACTTAGCACATATTGGTGTCCCACATTTTTGTCAGGACGCCTTTCGTAGAAAACTCGGGCGGTATTACGATCACACCTATTCTGAGCACCATACAAGTAAATTATTTGAACTCTTTCTTGTGTAGTGTAAACCATGATTGTTAGTTTTATTTAAATTTAATATTTCAAATTGAAATGATTTTGAAGTGTCCAAAATTTGAAAATTTAATCACAACAGATTCGGTTTTAACTCGTTGCAGTCGTCAAGAAGTCGAACACTAAATACGAATAAGTAACAAAGTTATCAACAAAGTAAAACTGGCTCATTTTATCTGAAATTTATCGCTAAATTAGACATGGGCGTTATCTTTCCCATATCACCTCTTACCAGGAAAATTGATAACCGTAAATGGGACCGGGGAGCTAAATTTGCAACAGCATTACGCTCAGAAGAATTACTGATAGAAACAGTTCAAATGTTAGAAGAAAATTCGACAGTCGACTATTTTATTGTTTAGCTAACGGGGGACACTTTGAGCACTTAATAAAGTAGGTTTTTGTCTTAAACTGTTAAATGATTTTTTTAATATTCCGAATTTGGTGATGTTTTTTCTTCTAAATTGAAAAGTTGGTGGTGGATTTAAATTTCGTGAATGCCGTTGGATTGGTATTTTAAATACCTTTAAAATAATGTATCTCAAGCTAGGGGGTGTCATTTAAGATTATAAAGTTGGGGTGACTGGGGCTTAGGGGGTAAAAAATAACATTCAGAAAATACTGTTTTTGAACGTGCCCCTCGAAATCCCAATTGACCTGTTTTTTTCACCAGATTTCCTTGATAGAGAAATTATTAAGGGTGGTTAGTTTTGAAATGAAAGCACTGTATATATATATATAGCATATAGCTGTTGCGACTGCCTGACATTTTTGATTAACTTGAGATTTTCTTTATCTATATGATGATTATTATCCCAAATATGCTGAGCAATACATGATTTATCAATAGTGCCATATCTCAGTTGCGCGAAATGTGCTTTAAATCTAGTTTCAATAATTCTTTAAGTTTGCCCAATATATTTAAGTTCACAATCCTTATAACATATTTCATAGATTCCCGACACCTATGTGGTTTTATCTTTATCCTTTGGGGCACCTACCAAATTTGTAAAGTATTTCTTTTGTAGAAAATGTTACCTGTAAATTGGTATTCTAAGAATGTTATTAAAACTTTTTTGATAACGACAATTTAACTCGAAATACCATATGTGTGGTACTAAATTACTTTAAAAAATTGCTTTTGCGGAATATGCTAATGCGCCACCCTCGTTTCATCTGAAAAAATTTATTGAGGATATTTTACACAGCCAGGAAATAAGACAAAAAACATTAGATGCTCAAATATATTTTTTTCACGGCTCCTTAAAATTAATGGTTTTAACATAGTCGTGACGCTCTAGATTGAAATTTAAAATATTAATTTTTTTAAGCGAAAGTGTCAGCAGTTTACATAAATAATTTAAAAAAATACCGCAGGTATAATTTAAAAAGTTCGGTGCGCAGCAAGTGCGTTATGGTAGTGAATTTTTATTAAATGTTTCAAACTTTTCAATTTTCGATAAACTTAGAAAGTTGAATTTTGGAATGCAATAAAACCTTCCGCCAAATGTCATTAAAATAACTTTGTAATTTTCGGAGAAAAAAAAATTTTTCGAAAGAAAATTCAAAATTTGAAAAACTCAATTTTCTATAAACTTAGAAAGTTGAATTTTGGCATGTTTTTCTCAAGGCAACATATCCACGAAATTTCATTAAAATAGCTTTGTAATTTTCGGAGAAAAATTTTTTTTCGAAAGAAAACTCAAAATTTTCCCGGAAAACCTTGTCCGATTTTCCTGACTAACGAACTCCTCCAAGCCATTAATTAAAGAAAGGCACTTGCCGAGTTTAATCAAAATCGGGTAATGATTTTTTGAGTTATCGGTTGGATACATATATATATATATATATATATATATATATATATATATATATATATATATATATATATATATATATATATATACATACATACATACATACATACATATATATATATATATATATATATATATATATATATATATATATATATATATAAACATATAAAAATAGAAATTGACCCCGGATATGGGTTCTAGGGGTCCTAGTTCGCGCTCATTTGAAATTTTTTTGCAAAGTCTCACCATCGATACCTGTATTAGTGATTTTTTTAAAAATAAAAATTCACTAAAATCAAAAGTTACAGACATTTCCGATGAAACCGGAACTGACCGAAAACAACTGAATACGTTGATCAATCTGGATTTATGTCATATCTTAACACACCAAATTTCATTTCTTTATCACAAAAAATAAAAAAGGTATTGGGGTGAACCAGTTTTGAAAAATACCAATATATATATATATATATATATATATATATATATATATATATATATATATATATATATATATATATATATATATATATATATATACATACATACATACATACATATATATAAAATTGAAACTGACCCCGGATATCTGTTCTAGTGGGGCTATTTGAAGAATTTTTTAAATTCAAAAGTCGCGAACTCCTCACAGTGAATTTTTTAAAGAAAATTCACTAAAAGTTGATAATACGATTACGGATTTTAGCCAGTATTGATTTTGTTAATAATTATCATTCAGAACACATCAATGACGGAACTAGTGAACAACTGTCATAATTATGAAGTATAACGCATGTTGTGTCAAAGTGTCAGGCAAGATAATTTCTTCCAACTACCACTTCTACTACATATAAAATTAAAGTAGGTATGCCTCTCTTTGATCCTGCAAGTTAGATGGAAAACCATTTTTGAATAATTACGTGCGTCAGTATGATCATTAATGTTATGACATCTTTTAATGACGAATAATAGTAGATACATCACATCGTACTGGAATATGATTTTTTGAATTTAGTGGATGTTTATATTTGGGACCACTATTACAAACTGTTTAGAAGTGTGTCAGTGTAGCTGATATTTTTATTATGAACCATCTCTTAGTTTTTTAAGAGAATATTTTTCCTAATACTTTTTTGTTAATTTAAAATTCATATTTAAATAATTCTGACAACTACAATAAATTTAATAAATACATTTATTAAGTAACTACACAATTAAAAATTATAAGGATTTTTAAAAAGATAATTATGAATACATTGTGTCTTCTTTTTTCCAGACAAGATGATGACGCATATGACTGTTCAAGAAGAGGCTAAGCTGGATGCCATGCAGCGTGCTTGGCAATCTAGAAGAGGTGTGTCTGCTTCCTTAATTGAGGATGTAGCAGCTGTAGAAGAGGTTCTGCTTACACCAAAGCAGTGCATTGTAAGTAAAAAGCATTTTTGTGAAAAACAGTTGTCTTAAATTTGCAAGAACCCCTAAAGCAAATGGAGTTTTTTCAGTACTATTGTGCTTTTTTTTAGAGGCATAGAACTTTAAAATGAAATAAAACAAATAAAAATCGTGGTAATGGCCATCGTATTGGCTTTATTGGGAAGATAATTTAATGCCATTATTGATTGAATGCGATTTCGGGCATATGGGCGCCGCGGCTGGCCTGAACAAAGTGCAATCTGGAAGTGCAATTCTCTACAACTTTTTCCAGCATGTGTGGCCGTATATCGGCAATAACGTGGCGAATGTTGGCTTCCAAGTTGTCCACCGTCTGTAGATATTGGCGTAGACTAGCGACTTCACATATCTCCACACAAAATAATCTAGCAACGTCAGATCGCAAAACCTTGGAGGCCAATTCACGGGTCCATTACGCGAAATTGTGCGTTCATGAAATGTTTTCTGCAATAAATTGATTGTGTCGTACGTTGTGTGATATGTTACGCCGTTACCAAAGCTCTTCCACATCAATGCCATTCAATTGAAGAATGAGAAAGTCAGTAATCGTGGATCTGTAGCGCTCTCCGTTGACTAACATTTTGTCCGCAATCATTTTTTAAGAAATATGGACCAGTGATTTCACCGACCCGTAAAGCACACCAAACAGTGCCTTTTCGTAGATGTAAAGAAGTCTCAATAATGACTCGTGTATTTTCTTCACATCAAAGTCGGCAATTGTGTTTATTTACGTAGTCAGACAACCAAAAATGAACCTCATCACTGAACAAAATTTTATGGTAAAAATGAGGATCAACAGCAATCTCCTTTTTAGTCCATTCTACGACGCACAAGATGGTCAAGCGGCTTCAATTCCTGCACGAACTGCAATTGCTCTGCACGATGGAGCATCGACTCATTCGGGTCCTCAATACTACGCCCCACAGCAGCAACAACTTCGGTGCTACATCTCTGCGAATGCGCAGTATCAACTAGATTATGCTTGGTTGGAAAACGATCCTTATGCACAATCAACCAAAGGTTGCAGTGCTATCGGGGCGGCAAGGCCGCGGACGAGTCCCGAGGGAAAAAAACCATGGTTATTCGAATTACTTGCAGACGGACGATTATGTCGACCGTAAAATGGACGTAGCGCCCGGTAAGTTTCGCGAACCGAACCACGATTTTCGAAATAAATTTGCACAATTTGCAAGCGTTCTTCTGGCGTAAGTCTATTCATAGTGAAATGGCAAACTAAACTGAGTACAAATCAGCTGACAGCTGTCAAATTGACTGTCACTGAAAAAAGTGTTGCCAGTTCTAAAAGAAACCTCTAAAAAAACACGTTTTATAAGTCGAAGTAAAATACGTTAACGTTTTTATAAACTTTATTTCCAAAATGTTCCACCAATATCAAATAAACTGCTCTATTTCTTCTTCTCTCTCTATTGGTCAAAATTAAATTATGTGATAACTCTTCCAAAATTTTCATTAACAGTTCTTTATAACGTTCACCGGTCAAAATTCCTTCATAAAAATATAGGCCCTATGATTCTCGAACCAATCATACCCAAACATTGATACTGAAACTTGTCTTTAAGGAGTTGACGGTTTTGGTTAAAAATAAACCTTGTCTGCTTAAATAATGATGGTTATTCCTATTATACATCTCGTGGTCTGAGAAACTAGACTTATCCGCCCAGAAAGTGTGTTGCTCAATGTTTGCATCCCTCACCAGCCTGGCAAAGAGTGACATTCTCTTCTCGTCACCTACTGGAGTTCTTAAACTAACCGATATTTAAATGGAACAAATTTGTATTTCTCTCAAAATACTTAAAATAGTGCGTAGACACTTTCCTTGCGCAAATCTTTAATAAAATTAAAGTTAGCTTAAAAGTAAGTTAAAATATTAATTGCCACCTCATCGACTACGATCTAAATCTTCGCTCGCTGGTTTGCGTAATACGTGTCATCTTGCCTGAATCTTCGATATAATTGAACGAAATATGGTGGTTTGAAGCTTGAATTTCTGGAATAGCATTTGGTGTCCCCAGACTGCTTTTACAGATTTTTTTACATAACACTCCAACATGTCACATTTTTCATAATACGAGAAAGTCACTTTTAGGCTTACTTTTCGCAGTTTAAATTCGCCTTACTGACTTTTGAGGTTGTAATTTTTTGACATTTAAGATGTAGAGATTAATTCACAACCTACAACCTATTGTTCGTTAACTGAATGATAATTGTATGAATTTGGAAAAAAGTATCTCTGGTTTTCCACTTTATCATAAAAAGGTATCCAGAGTTTGTGTTCTAAATCGAACTGCCTTTCAAAATTTAATATAATATACAGGCTGTCTCGTTCTCCACGTAATTGTCATACTGTTCTGCGACAATGGTGGACCAAAAGACAGATTCGGGACTCGTCAGAGAACACAACACGATTCCATTAGCCATCCCAATTTGATTTGCCGTTACACCACTCAAGCCGAGCAGCACGATGTCGAGGTCTCACTGGGAGACTTAAAAATGGTCTATACGAACAAAGCCCAAAACCGTGTATTCTGTGATATGTTGTTGCCATAAAGACGCTCTGTTGTAAAACTCCCAACCAAGTATTTCCAATCGAACGTGTTCTGTAAACTCTGTCTTGTAAAGCGGTAATCCTCAAATGATGATCTTCCTGTGCTGAAGTTGCTCGAGATCGTCCGGATCCATGACGACGGTTGTGGATTCCTTTTTCAGACCACCTGGACAAACACTGTAACCTGTTGACACACTGCGTCACAACAACGTCTAGGCATGATGACAAATCGATTCGAAATATTGATTCAAACTGAAGGAAACGCAAGTCTAGAGAAATATTTTTTTAACAACAAAATTTAGAAAGTCTACACCTGTCAAAATTTTTCGTCCATATTGTTATTATTTCTTAGCAGAGGCAAAACAGAGTAGTATAAAAAATTTCATTGGTCGACTCCTACTGGGTGTTCGGATTTTTTGGAAAGTCAGTATCTGTTATAAAAATTATTCCCTTCTAAATATCGTCAGCTTTAACATATCCGAAGTCTTTTCACGACAAAATGACATCTCTAATTTAATTCTTTATCTTAAATAACCATAGAAAGCGACAATTTTTGGCTTTATCTTAAATATATTACATTCCAAATCCCGTTTATCTAACAGGCCATGGAAGCGTAAAAAGGCTTATAAAATATTCGCCAGAAAAGAAACTACATTACCTAAGTCGATTAAGGAAGGGAGTAGCGACCCTCTGGCAGCTGCGTCGAGTGGACCTGGGGAGTTAATCCTCGGATCCTTTACTGGATCTACACTGCGATCGTCAGGCCGAGAATCCTCTATGGGGCGTTGCTCTGGTGATGCGATGTGAACCAAACTACCAGCAGGAAGCTGGCCAAACACCAAAGGCTGGCAATCCTGGGTATCACAGGCGCTATGAGGACGACACCCTCAGCCGCGAAAGAGGTCCTGTTGATGCTGCCACCGCTTCCCATCTGTGTCAGGAGGGAGGCGATGGCGTCGCGTCTTAGAATGCGAGACGCAGAAAACTGGTGCGGAGAGGGGGCAGTAATAGGGCATGCAAGAGTCGCCAAGGAGGTGGAAAAGGAAATTCCGATTTCCGCCATAAAGGCGCGGGATGCCGAGGATGATATTAGGTTGACTAGGCCATACACCCTCAGGATCCCCAGTAGGGATCAGTGGAGGGAAAATGAGGTTGAATTCCAGCCTGGTCTGTTTCACCGACGGATCGCGGCTGGAGGGCCAAGAATCCTCCTTGGCAGGAATATACATCGAGGGCCTGGGGGTGCGCGAGAGCTATGCTCTTGGTGCATATACCACGGCATTCGAAACAGAGGTGTACGATATCCTGTCTGTGGCCAATATACAGGATGTAAAGAGGAGTCCCGAGAAATGTGTGTACATCTGCTCGGATAGCCAGGCAGTCCTCCGGACAGTCTACGTGGTCAGAATTAGGTCTACACTGGTTCAGGAGTGCGCTGACGTCCTCAAAGGACTAGCCAGGACAAAGGAGGTACAACTAGTGTGGGTTCCGGGACACTGTGGCGTAGCGGGGAATGAGGTGGCGAATAATCTCGCAAGGCTCGGTTCCCGGCGGCCGTTCTGTTGCCCGGAGCCGGCGATAGGTATAAGTAGGAAGACGGTCTCTGTCGCCTTAGACAGGTGGACCGAGAAAGCAATGAAGAGGCACTGGGGGTCGGTTGGTGGCTGCAGCCAGGTGAGGGACTTTGTAAAGGGGCCGGACAGAGATAAAGCTGTCTGGCTACTCGGAAGGAGTCGACCTTCGCTTCGCCGCATCCTTGGGGTGCTAACAGGCCACTGCGCCCTTAGAAGACACCTCACATTGATAGGCGTAGAGAGGGATCCCATTTGCCAGGAATGCGGCGAGGATGAGGAAACATCCTACCACTACCTGTGCGAATGCGAGGCTTTTGGGAGTCTTCGAGCAGAATTGTTCGGATCGAGGACTCTGCAGAGGAATCAGGTAAGTACCGTCCAATTGAAGACCGTCACGGCCTTCATCTCGAGGTCGAGGCGGTTTGGTGATGGAACCGAGGAGGAGTAAAGCATGGTTGCTGGGTTGCTGGGGTTGGCAAAAAGGGCCCATGGTGGTCTACTTGCTTGGCGTTGGCCTCCACACCACTGCTACTACTACTACTAAGTCGATTAGAGGGTTGGTAATTTATATATTATATATAATATAATGTCACTTGTGTCAATTGTTGAATATATCTGTATAATTAAACTTTCACACAACTTTTTACACTATAGTTTTTTTTTGTTCTAAATTTAAAAATAAAAGTCTAGACGCAGCAAATGCGTTATGGTAGTGAATTTTCGTAGAAATGATGTGGCACCAACTTTTTTTAAAAAATCAAATGCCTATAACTTTTTTTTCTTGCAACATAGAGATCTAAATTTTGGCATATACTTTACTTTTTATAACATAAATCTAGGTACCAAATTTGATTATCACAGCTTTGTTATTTTCGGAGATGAAAATGTTTTCCGTAAGAAACCCCAAAATGTTATGGAAAACCTGGTCGAATTATCCTGGCTAACGAACCTACCCAAGCCACTTACAAAAGGAAGACACCTGCCAAATTTCATCAAAATCGGCTCATTATTTTTGAGTTATCGGTTTGATACATACATTTGTAACATATAAAAATTGAAACTGATCCCGGATATGTGTTCCAGGGGGCCTAGTTCGCGCCCATTTGAAGACATTTTTTCAAAATTGAAAAGTCTGGATCTTCCCGTTTGTTAATTTTTTTCTACGAAAATTCACTATAAAGAAAGTGTAGGTTTTGTACCTTTATATCCAAAAATGTGGAAGGTTGAAAACCAATTGAAATGACTCAAAAACGATGATCAATTTTTTTTCCTTACAAACATGCCTCATAATTCGATGAAAAATGCAAAAATGCTATAATATAAGGGGTGTGCGATTAAAAAAAAAGAATATTTGTATCACGAACGACTGATGGACCATCCTGCAAAAAAATGTATAAGATGCAGCTCAAGACACCTTATAATTAACGTATAAAAATTGTTCTAGTATATTGTATAATAATGGATATATTGAGCTTTACTATATTAATGCGCCACCCTGTATATACGTAAACAGATAAAAACTGAAACTAAAGCCGGATATGGGTTCTAGTTTAATTTGAAGAATCTTTTCAAAATTGTAAAGTCGCGGTCTCTTCCTTAGCGAATTTTTTCTACGAAAATTCACGAAAAATGATAAACTAGGAAACCATAAACTCGATAACTAAACCTACTGCCAAAGTATAAGAGAGAGAGAGAGAGGGAGAGAAGAGGGGGGGGGGGGTTAGGAAGGGAGAGAGAGAGAGTCTATTTAATATGAATTTTATACAAATATTTTAGTAAAATGAAGAAGGACAATGACGGTTCAAGCCGAAACTTAAGGCTTTTAAACACACTTCTTGCGACATTCTAGGGTTTCAGATTCTTTACCTAAAAGTTGACAATTTTGACGTTTCAAATTGCGACTTTGGCGTTTTATGAAGAAAAACTATAAAATCTTCAAAGTAATGTTTCTGGTATTTCTTGGTCTTTTTACGCCAAAAAAACTCAATATTTGTCGGTAAAATGCAGTAGGTTTTGTTATCCACACAAAATATTTTGGTTTTATAATTTTTTTCGCAGATCTCCTGGATCATCCATTCCTAAAATATGGTATCTCTTCACCCTTAATGAAACACCCTCTATGTAAACATGACAACTGACCACGGATATAGAAAGCCTAGTTTGCACTCATGTGAAGAAATGTTTTCAAAATTCCAAATTTTCGTAGAAAAAATTCACTAAAACAGAAGGGCAAAATTTTCTGTAAATCACTCTGTATAAAGAAAATAATGCTAAATTGGTAATAATTTACTTTTAACAGGTTCATATATGTGACTAATGTTCTCTAAGAAAATATATACTTTAAGGTTTATCTCCTAATTGTTTTGTCTGGTGATAAGAAACGAAATTATACATTGTCGTCGTCACATGTTTTCGGGGATTTCAGACATTTGAAATAAAATTTCCATGACAGCTTCTTGATAGCAGAGCTTGCGTAGGTACTAGGTACTGTCTTTCCTATCTAACACAGGTAATATGACTGTCCGGTTGAGAAATATAGATGTAGTATTGTTGACTCATTTTTAAGTACCATTCTGCAGATTACATTGAGGTATGTGGACAATGTAAGTCAACATAATCTGGTTATTTTTATGACTCAAGTTCAGACAGTGTCGTAGATATCAGTAATGTAAACAGTGCGTTTCACAGAGTTAAATTTAAATGTTCCAATTAGAAGCATTTTTGTTCAATCTTGTATTTAATTTTTGTTTTCAATTTTTCTTGTCACTCGTAATTTTACAGCATGACATACAAAACTAATGCTTGTTTATATATGTATAAAGCTTAATTTGATAGGTAAAGGGTTTTTACAAACTGTTTCAATGTCCAAAATTCATATTTCAATGTCGCACTTAAAATTTTATTCTTCGTCCCATTTCTTTCGAGCGCTGTATCTCTCCCAACACTTGTTACAAATGATGGATTTTTAACGCAGTTTGAAACAAAAATTTTGTTTTATTTACTGCTACTAATATTTAAAAAATAGTTTATTTAGACACAACCACTGAAATGTAACCTTGAACGGGAAGGGAACGAGGCCTTAATTTCTTGACTCGCGACCCACCCCCAAAATCCTTCTCAACCACCCCACTGACCTGCCCTAAACATCAGTTTGCCTTAAAAAGCCGGGGGAAGGAAAACCATGAGGGGGTGAACCCTGACCTATATCAAGGTCATGTGAGCATGATGTGTTGGTTTTCCTTACCACAGCCTTTTAATTAGCCAAACTGATGTCCAGGGCAGGTCAGGAGGGTGATTGGAAGGGTTCTGGGTAAACTGCACCTAAAATTATTCGAATAATTAGACAGATTGAATAAATTTGTTTTCAAAAGAGATGGGAGTGCGAGTCGAGAAATTACGGTCTCGTCTGGAAGTGACTCTGCAGTGCTTTCAATATCGATTTTCTGAGGCACAAGTGAGATCAGCAAAATGGGTGGTTATCTCTGGCGCAAACACACAGATAAAGCTCATTTGTAATATTTGTATAATTTTCTATTTTTCCATCTGACTTAGGTTTATACGTAGATTAAAACGTTTGCTGACGCTAACACGAATTTCATAATGATACAAAAAATCCATGGATACAGTTAAAATATTGCCATAAGGTTAATCATTTATAAAAAGGCAGCAACACCTTTTATGCCCCATCTCGTATGTTGAAAATTTGACTTAACTGCCATTTATTAGGGTTCCATTCCAGTTCAAGATTACATTTCAATGGGCATAACATTGACAAAGAGAAAGAAAACCTCAAAACTTTCTATAATCCTTACCAAAATATTATTACGAGGCTGGCTAAACAAGACTTTTTTATAATTTTTCTATTTGCTACACAAAGAAAACAACTACACATTGTTTTTCCACAATCTCCGACTTTGGAAATGCATCTTCCCCAGTGTATCGGAATGGAAATGCGTTTTCTCCAGCGTATCGGAAGCTTCGTAATACCGTGGTCGTAAATGGAGAAGCTCGTGTCAGTGTTTTTCTTGTGTTCAAATCGTTTTGCTCCGTTATCTTGCTGAGATAGACGATTCTTCTTTTTTTTTTAAGAAAACGAGCCGTCAGGTTGTCAAGAGCATTGGCATTTCTTCTTGGAATAAGATCTAGCGAAAGCATTATTCTTCTGTTGTCAATAGGCAACAAATACATCGGCAAGTCTTTTGTGATGATAGTTTGAGTGTTTCCCAAACTTATATTACCACATCAACAGAAATTTCGGGAAATTTCAAACGTCGTTCGTCGCCAATAAGGTTACGAATGCATGTTCTCTTCCGTAATCCTCGCCCGTGGACGATCTTGCCTCTCAGTTTTGACTCCTTCACGGCCTTCCCTGAATTTGTACCAGAGAAACACACGAGGGTTTGGCAGTGTTTCATTCCCGAACTGTGCCGTCAATCTTTGCAAGATTTCGGAGGGTGTCAAGCCTTCACGGGTCTGAAATGTAATAACGATGCAACCGAGGAGTAACTTGAAGAACCTTTTTTTCCCTCAGGGCTCGTCCGCGACTTTGACGCCCCGATAGCACTGCAGCCTTTGGCTTATTGTGCATGCCCCTAGTCTTTTTACTCCACCCATTCTAAAATCACTGTGCCTTTAACTAGTCTGCAGAGCAATTGGTAGGGTGAAATGTTATATTGCTCTGTCTCCGGTCTAGACTGACCGTAGGTCAGTTGTCTTTTGCGGTCCAGAGCTTTACACTCCCACAAGGTGTGCTGGGCTGATTCCCCTCCTCGCCGCAGAGTCTGCATACGAGGTCCCCCTCGAACCACCCCATTTTATGCAGGTGTTTCTCGACGGCCATGTGTCCCGCCAAGAGACCTGTTATGTTTCTGTCTTCCCTGGTAGTGCTCTTTGTCACGCCCAGAGCCGGTTCTGGTCCCATAAATGGTTTTGCTGACCTCTCTTCGCGAGACTGTCAGCTTCTTCATTGCCTTTGACCCCCAAGTGACCCGGCACCCAGATGAGGGTGACCTAATTCTGCCCAGCCAGGTCGCTCGTTAGTCTCGCCACTCACTCACCAGTCAGAAATTTACCCGTGGGCTATTTAAGGGCTGTCTGTGGCTATGAGAATCCGCTTGTTGGTGTAGCCACTCCTCTTGTTTTCCCGTACACAATGCAGGATGGCGTACATTTCGGCCTAAGAGACCGTTGCATGGGCTCCGAGGGAAATACCCTCGGTCCTTCCGAATAAACACCTGCCCCCGTCCGACGCTCCCCGTCCATGAACCAGACGAGCGCGTCCCGTGGTATGCCCGGCGTCTCCTCCCGATATGCCTCGCGGTCGGGGATTTTCACTGTCAAGTTGTTTTCCCTGCAGATTTGCGGGCTCGCGAAGTCTGACCTCATTTCAAGCACGGGCTCCTTCACGATCTTCTGAATTTTGCAGTGGCCCCTGAAGCCTGGGTTGATCTTCACTCTACCATTGCAGGCTAGTCTGTATAGTCCTAGCCTGGCCTCTCCCATAATAAATAAGTGTAGGGGGGGGGGGGGGGGTCCAGATCCAGGAACACCTCCATGGCGGCTGTTGGGGTTGAAGACATGGCCGATGTGATGCCTAGGCAAGTCACATCCTTTGGATCTTGCCTAGTTTTTGTTTGGCACTGGATTGTGTCAGGCCACCAGACCAGTACCGCGTATGTTAACGATGGTCTGAGCACCCTTGTGTACAGCCAGTGGGCCATACTGGGTCTTAGTCCCCACGTTTTTTTCAACGTGACCATTCCAGGTTAGCTTAGAGTCCAATACGACCCCAAGATATTTTACCCCCCTGGCCATTGGAATGTTCCTACCGTATAAAGTGAGAGTTCTGTGGCTCTTCCAATTGCTCCTCATCGTAAACGGTATGACGGTTGCTTTCTTGGAGCTCACCCCGAGCCCTTGACCAACCGTCCACCTTTCCACCGCTTTCAGTGCTGCCCGCATGCGCTCCCACACTGATTATGTAACCTTTCCTCGAACTATGATGACAATGTCGTCCGCAGAGCCATGTACCCCATACCTCCCTCCCGAGAGCCTCCCTAGCAGGCCGTCCACAACTAGGCACCAGAGCAAGGGAGCTAGACCGCTCCCATGCGAACATCCCGCCGAGACTCCCGCCAGCAGAGTTCCTTCCGCGAGTGAGGTGAACACCGCCATGTCCCTGAGCATGGAACCAACCCACCTGGAGCAGGCCTCCTCTATTACACGCTGCCTGATAGCTGCCAGAACCGATTCGAATGAGGTGTTGTTAAAGGCCCCGTCCATGTCTAGGAAGGCCCCACAGCGCCACCTCCCTGTTTTCCAGCGTATTCTCCAGTTTCAGCACCAGTTGGTGCAGTGTGGTTTCTGTTGAGACTTCTGCTCTGTAGGCATATTTTCCGCAGTGTAGGGGATATGCTCCAGTACACCGCCCCTAATGTGCCGGTCGAGCCGGTTGAAGAACCTTGCAAAAAGTCATAAATCATCCTTATTACATGCAATAAGGCTTTAAATTATTTGATTGGTTGAAACTGATAAATTACGAAACGATTTAGTAAAAGAGATATCCGAAATATATATTTTCCCAAAAAAAAAATCCACTAGAAGAAAAGTTTAGAGGATATTCTGCTCTGTTTTCACACATTGTGAAATAGATATTTAATATTTTACTGTTTTTGGGGGTGATGTGCTAACTTTTATAGGCTTCTACCGGTAATAATGCAGTATTGTAGTATTAAGAACCGTTTAGTTGATGTCCCAGAAGTTGCTGACTTCTGTGAGCTATTAGGTTTATCTGGATTTTGTATTATTGTCATTGTTATTATTTATGTAATTTTAATTTTGTATTTTGTATATTCAACATGCCAGATATTTTATACAAATTTCTTTTACAGAATACTCTTGCTGCCAAGAATACATGTATTACCCCTGCACCCCCACTATATACATGCAACGATGTTGAAAGTGATAGTGAAATTCTGGAAATTCCTGTAAGTAGCTAGTTGTAGCAAAAATCTCATAGTGCTAACAAACTCTGAAACAAATTAACAATATATGGAACAGTCTCTAATCAACTTGATCTTTGTTAATTTACACTTAGACTTGTTATAGCGTTTTCCATTTTAGTTGCCTTTATGTAATACTTTATTTACTTTCATTTATCCTCGTGGTAGTATTATTACGAATGATGGTGAATCTAGTAATTAACTTACAAGGTGGATCGCGATGGCGGAGCAAGCATTCAATAGATGAAATACCCTTCTCACTAATAAACATTTTAACTTGGAGCTAGGGAACGTATTCTTCAAGTCGTACGTATAGAGTGTTATTGAATGTCATTCTTTGGCATTTATTTTGAAATCGCTGTCTTTTCGCCACGTGGGTTTTTGCCTCACCACACTGGTTTAGCGTATGTAATTATAAGTCGTAACATGATTTTATATAGTGACAGTTTATCTTCTATACTAACTGCTATTTTTTTAGTTATCGGTACGATGTATATATATATATATATATATATATATATATATATATATATATATATATATATATATATATATATATATATATATATATATATATATATACATCGTACCGATAACTCAAAAACTAATAGACAGATTTTGATAAAATTTGGTAGGTGCCTTCCTTTTGAAAGTGGCTTGGATAACTTCGTTAGCCAGGAAAAAAGGACCAGGTTGTAAGGAAAGAAAATTATAGACATTAAAAAAATATTTGGGTGCCACTGATGACCAGAGAAATGTAAAAAACGAAAAGATTTTGCGTGGATAATAAGATCTATTGTATATTACAGACAAAGGTTAAGTTTTCTTGACGCAACATGGTCAAGAAATAACAGAAAAATTACTTTGAAAATTTTAGTTTTTCTTGAAATGTCAAAGTCGCGATTTGTAACGTCAAAATTTGCAATTTTTAGATAGCGAACCTGAAACAAATACGGTCTATGTAAAGCAAATGTCATAATAAATGTGTTTTACAAAGCCTTAAGTTACAGCTTCAACCATAATTGTCCTTCATTTTACTGATTTTACAGATATCGTTATACTGTAACTTCCTTAAAGCTTTGGAAATGTTATTATACAGGCATATATTCTTCAATATAAAGAGCTTCATCACTCCTTCTCAGCACGGCTTCATGCCAGGCAGATCAGCAGTTACAAACTTTGTTTTCGCTACGCAATACATTGCGGAAGCTTTAGATAATCGTAGTCAGGTCGATGTCATCTACCTTGATATGTCAAAGGCATATTTGACCGCATTGATCATGGTATTTTGCTACGTAAATTAGAAGCATTTGGCTTATCTGGATCACTCCGAAAACTGATTGCGAGTTACTTTATAGACAGCAAGCAATATGTGGTTGTGGATGGCTGCAGATCAAAATATATTTCAGCCACATCAGGGGTCCCTCAGGGGTCAATTTTGGGTCCTTTGTTCTTTAATATTTTCATTAACGATCTCGTTGGTGGTTTGAGGGTTGAATGTCTCCTGTATGCCGATGACATCAATTTTCTGTGAGGTGAAGTCGGTGGATGATTGTATTCGACAATTAGCATTAGAGGATGTGGAGGAGTGGTGCAATATAAATAATCTTTCTTTAAATATTGCCAAATGTAGCTGTCTTTCCTTTACTCTTAGGTTGGTGCCTTTACCAAGTAAAATAATTTTAAACGTGAAAAAATGTGACAATTTATACCATACTGAAATAAAAAAGGACACAGAAGAATATAGAAAAACAGTTTTCTTATACCATTTATTATTAATGCAAAACTTTTTTGCCTTCATATTTCTTTAGATTGCACACACCCAACCACTAACATTCATTGTAAAAAACACAGCTCAAACTTAATTATACACAGTTAAACACCAGCAATTGCTAGTGTTACACGTTCTCGAACGACGTAACATCAGTACTATCCGCTAGGGGCGCTGATATTCTTGAAACACGAAATCAGCCGGAGTGTCCTGTATTGTCATTATATAGTATTTGCTAAAATGTTTACAGAAAATTCATTTCAAATAGACCCTTTCTCTGATGCTTTTGGCTGTAGGTTTAGTTATGTTTATGGTTTAACGGTCTATAATTTTTTGCTAATTTTCGTAGAAAAAATTCGTTAATTCATTTTTGCACTTTTTATCGAAATATGATGCATGTTTGTTAGAAATAATCGAGACGCAGTAAGTGCGCTTTGGTAGCGAATTTTCATTATATCCTTCAAATTTCAATAACTCAACTTGCTATTAACCCAAGGTTTGTTGGCTAGGAAACCAACATTTAAAGTTTATTGTCGGAAAATGTTTGTTCATTTTCGAACAATAAGTAATTTTGATAAAATATAGTACATTGTTTCTACTACATAGGCTATACCGGTAATCAGATTGATGCCTGCTTGCATTTGCTATTAAAAACATTTTTGTAAAAATTCACTTCCATAACGCACTTGCTGCGTCCACACTTTTTTAAAACTTTGCCTCTGTTGTCGCCCCCCAATTGTAAGACGTAGTGAACTGCTCATTTATAATAAACGATCACTTAAGTTGCCAAGAATGTATTTACCTCTGTTTAATCCATACCAATGTTGATTTTAGTGACTAAAAATAACACATGCCACGTAGCAGTACACGTGGGTATTTTTAAATATTCTATTTTGATGTAATAAGTCTCGACGGACACATAACATTATTTTAGTTGATCTTGAGCTTCAGATAAACTTTCATATAGTGTTGAGTTGCAGTGAAAGCAGATTTTTTTTCTTTTTACACAGCCAACTATGAGTGAAATGTTTCTGCCACATTTGCAGTACAATGTCTATAATGTAAATTGTGGTTCATATGTGCCCTTCAATCCACTTGAAAATTTATTTCCTGAGAATGAGAAGATATCACAAAATGTGAGTTATTGAAAATTAAATTTATCATATCACAGAGAAATATTGATGAAAATAAAAAAAAATGCTTCAAACTTGGATAACTCCATTTTCGCTAAACTTAGAAAGTTGAATTTTGGTATGTAGTAAAACCTGTTCCGAGGCAACATATTCGCCAAATGTCATTAAAATAACTTTGTAATTTTCGGAGAAAAAAATTTTTTTCGAAAGAAAACTCAAAATTTGAAAAACTCAATTTTCTATAAACTTAGAAAGTTGAATTTTGGTATTTAGTAAGGTCTTTCTCAAGGCAACATATCCACCAAATTTAATTAAAATAACTTTGTAATTTTCGGAGAAAAAATTTTTTTTCGAAAGAAAACTTAAAATTTTCCCGAAAAACCCCGTCCGATTTTCCTGACTAACGAACTCATCCAAGCCATTAATAAAAGAAAGGCACTTGCCGAGTTTCATCAAAATCGGTTAATTATTTTTTGAGTTATCAGACAGATACATATATATATATATATATATATATATATATATATATATATATATATATATATATATATATATATATATATATATATATATAAAAAAACATATAAAAATTTAAACTGACCCCGGATATGGGTTCTAGGGGCCCTAGATCGCGCTCATTTGAAAAAATTTTTGCAAAGTCTCACCATCGATACCTCTCTATTAGTTAATTTTTTTTAAATAAAAATTCACTAATATGTTCTTTAGCTTCTTTGTTGTTCCTTCAGGCAGACTTTTTAATGCTTTAAATAAGTTACTTTTGTTTCATAGTCTTGCTACATGCAAGCATTTTCCCTTAATAAGAAACGAATTTCCAAAAAGTATTTGAACAAAAGACAGTCTGGATGCAGCAAATGTGTTATAGTAGCAAATTTGCATAATTTTGTGCGGCTAATACCTTAATTTTCTAGTACTTCATATTTAGTACCTAGTACACTGTCTTAAGGGCAGCTTGTGTATTACATTTTATCCCAATGCCTATGTTATTTTTGCAAATGGGAGAATTTTCTAACAGGAAACTTGATTTTTCCTCGGATTAAGCAGGTCAACAAACTTGTCCCAGCTATTAACAAAAGAAAGATCAAAATCTGTGAATATTTTTTTATTATCCAATTGATAAATTTGCAGACTAGCTCCCGAACGATTTTTTGATAAATTTCTTCACAGACATCCTTAAAAACCCCCTAAGGGCAAGATGCAACAGGAAACATTTCTTATTCTCACCCCTAGGGAAGTTACGGTACAAGAGGCGAACAGTGGTGCTGGGCGGGGAAGAAGATAAAGAGGTAATACAAGCCGGAAAATGCGAAAAAAGAGCCTAGCGCGCCCATAAAAAGTCTCCCTTTTCCAACATTTCGAAGATAACCCATTGCCCTCAGTCACCCCTATCCCCCACAACATTTCAGACGCCCAAGGCCGCGGAATGTCACCGGAGACTGTACCTAAGGAAACGAGCAGGTTGCTCACGTAAGTAGGTGGGAAGGAAATTCCCCGAAGCGGCGCAACCGCCGCCCCACCTTGAGTCGGGTAGCGATGTTCGCCGCCCCGGTGATTTTCCTTCACTCTACATGCGTCAGCAACCTGCTCGTTTCCTTGGGCATAGTCTCCGGTAGCGTTCCGCCACCTATAGGAGTGGGGGCGGCGATGTGCGTCGCCCCCTGGGAATTTCCTTCCTCCTACTTGCGTGAGCGACCTGCTCGTTTCCTTGGACACAGTCTCCGGTGACATTCTGCGACCTTGGGCGGCTGAAATGGGGGGTACGGGTGACAGGGGCGGGAAGCGGGGGGTCTTCGAAATGTTGGAAAAGGGAGACTTTATGGGCGCGCTAGGGTCTTTTTTCGCACTTTCCGGCTTGGATTGCCTCTTTATCTTCCTCCCCGCCCAGCACGCCTGTATGCTTCTGGGCCCGTAACTTCCCTGGGGGGTGAGAACAAGAATTTTTTCTTATTGCATCTTGCTCTTAGGGGTGTTTTAAAGATGTCTGTAAAGAAATTTATCAAAAAAGCGATCGGGAGCTAATCTGCAAATTTACCATCCAATTATCAAAAAATTGTATTGATGAAAGTCTAAAACGTAAATTTCTGTACCCAAAATGTAATATCTTAATTCGTATACGAGAGAGACACAAAAATATGTAAAATCGGCCAAGAATAACGTACCGTTATTATTGAATATCCACAACATGTGACAGGAAAGTTGTTTAAAATCAGAAGCTAAATCTAAAGACTCAGCCGTCTATTCTAAAAATGACTTTTTTCTCAATTTTTCTCACACCATCCCGTATCATTCTGCGAATGTTGAATTTGAAAAGTATCTAATTACTAAATATAATGATAACATACTGCTGAAGTGGCGTTTCACAGCTCGTTTATCTACCAGAAAATTCTTTGAAATTATCACTAAAAAGGTCCAAATTTTTTTGTCCCAGTTCAAAGACGAAAACTGCATTTTTTATGCTGGCATAGTTGTCACATGAAGAGTTATTTACATAAAAATCACCATAAAAATGTTTCACCTGGCGGAACTGTAGTTTTCTTGTCGGTGTCAACAAGCGAAGAAGTGAAGCAGGCACTGAAAAATAAAAACAGCAGTTCCTATACAATTACAATTGTCAACCTCCCGTCCCACGTCACACTAAATATGATCCGAGTAATTTTCACTTGATAAACTACACTTTTCGCATGCAAAGAAACGGAAACAGAGAAAACTAAAACTGCAGTTTGTATGAGAGTACAGTTAGGAGCGGACTTATCATTATCGAAGAGCATTGCGTCTAAATGGTTTACCTGACAAACATCTACTCAAGCTGTTTAGTCTCGCCCATTTTAGAGGCGTAGGGGCAGTGGGAAACTCGCTGACCGCTATCAATTTAAAATAATTAAATCTTCCATAATAAGTACACTTGGATAACCCAAATCACCACAACACATTATAAAAAACCTGACGATCGTTTCACTAACCAAGTTAGCGTCTTCGTAGGATAAATAATTCTAAATATCTTACATCTACAACTCTGCTTATATTCTTGCGCAACTAGTCGGTCCATAACGATTGAGGGTGGTCCAAGAACACAAAAATTAACGTTTTTTGTTTGGAGGATATACCTGAATTATTTTATTATCTATCGGACGTGCTTCTGCCGGTCTTTCTTGTGAAGTGATCTATCAACCGACACACCATAGGCGGCGGAGCCAAGTTCACACACTTTAATATTACTATATTCAGCAATATATATATATATATATATATATATATATATATATATATATATATATATATATATATATATATATATATACTTTCGAAAGCGTTTAGCTGTCCCGGCTTAACATTTTTAATCAATTTTAGATTCTCCTTATCTACGTGGTGATTATTATCCCAAATATACCGGGCAACGGAAGATCTATCTACAGCACCGTATCCTAATTGTGCTAAATGTTCATTAAATCTAATTTCAGTAGATCTTTTTGTTTGTCCGACGTATTTAAGGTCACAATCTTTACAACTTCTTTAATAAATTCCCGACATTTTAGCGGTACTATCCTTGTCTTTTGGGTTACCTAGCAAGTTTTTTAAAGTATTTTTTGCAGAAAATGTTAGTTGCAACTTGTCTTTTTTTTAAGGATATCTAGACCCCATTACCTTCTATTAAGCTAGACTATTTAGTTTTAGTGTATACGGTAGCGCATTGAAAACGAAACAGACCGATTTGCGCCCAGATAAATTTTTTTTAAAGAAACGCTGAAAGACGTCAATTTTAATATTGAGGGGGACATGTTTTGACATCAAACTCAACTTTGTCACATCAACCGCTTAAGGGTGGTGATAACAACTCTTATATTTTAAATGGGGAACATGGGTCGAGTGTTACATCATTTGAAAGCTCTTTCTTTTCTGAATTCAACACACTAATTTTTTTGGAAGTTTTATCAACTCGTTTAAAAATTATTTACAGTTGGAGATGCAAAATCGTATTTCACTCATTCCGATAAGAAATGTGCTGATAGTCAATGTTTTGTTGGTTTGTAAACAAAAAAATGACTATCAGAACATTTCTTATCGGGATAAGAGAAATGCGGTTTATTATTTCAGTTTATCGGTCGGTTTGATACTTGATAGTAATACCGAAAATTAATTTCGCAATGGTGTATTCTGTAGAAGAAAGAGTTGAAATAATTACTCTATTTCAAAAACGATGACTGTGCCAACCGTACCGCAAATTTGTTTAATGAACGACATCCGAACAGACATGTTAACAGAAAATACATTTTGGAGTTAGTTGCAAAGTTTCGACAAAGTGGTTCAGTAGCCAACAAAGAACAGGATCCTGAACGTGAATTTCCGGTTACAAATGAGACTACTGAGATTGAAGTTTTAGGACAGATTGCTGCAGACCCAACTTTGAGCACGAGACAATTGGCCACTGTTTCAAACATCAAAAGAAGAACTATTCAGCGAATATTGAAGCATCATAAATTTCACGCGTATAAAATTCATCTTGTACAACAACTGAATGAAGATGATTTTGATCGGCGGCTGGAGTTTTGTGAAGTTATGACTGCACGAATAGCCGATAACGGGAACTTTCTGTTCAATATCTGTTTTTCAGACGTACGTTTTTATTAAACTCTACAGTCAATCGTCATAATTGTCGTTATTGGGCAGATAATAAATAATCCAAGAAATTTTCACGAAGTCCACACTCAAACTCCACAGAAATTGAATGTCTGGATTAGCATTTTTGGAGACCGTTTAATCGGACCAATTTTTCTTGATGGCAATTTGAGTGGCGAAACGTATTTGGAGTTACTAGAAGATATCGTTTACCCTCTACTAATTGACATTGTTGAAAATGATGATCGCTATCAAGAAAATCAATTAGTGTTTCAACAAGATGGAGCTCCTATGCATTTTTCACAACGTGTTAGGGGAGTTTTTGAACAGAGAATTTCCAGGACAATGGATTGGACGTAGAGGTGCTATTGAGTGGCCCACTAGATCACCGGATATAACTAATTTAGACTTCTTTCTATGAGGCCATTTAAATAGTAGAAGTTACGCAACAGAACCGGAGTCTCTGGAAGAATTACGACGACGCATTGTTGAAGAATGCCGTCTAATAACTCCACAAATGCTCCAGAATGTCAGAGCTCGTTTTGAACAAAATTTGTACTTTTGTATGAAAGCTGGTGGTCAACAATTTGAACACTTACTTAGCTGAATAAACATTTTTGAACGTTTGGTTTTGTTTTTTAATTTTTTTTTTAACGAAAAATCGACTAATTAGTGCATTTCTTATCACAATGAATGAAATACGTTCTTGCAACTCAAACTGTGAAAAATTTTTAAACGACTTGATAAAACTTCCAAAAAAATTAGTGTGCTGAATTCAGAAAAGAAAGAGCTTTCAAATGATGTTACACTCGACCCATGTTCCCTATTTAAAATATAAGGGTTGTTATCACCACCCTTAAGGGGTTGATGTGACAAAGTTATGTTTTATGTCAAAACATGTCCCCCTCAATATAAAAATTGACGTCTTTCAGCGTTTCTTAAAAAAAATATTCTCTGGACGCAAATCGGTCTGTTTCGTTTTCAGTGCGCCACCCTGTATAGTAAAGCTTCTGTAAGGGCAATATGTGCACTATATTTCATAGAAATCACAACAGCTATCATCAGAAGTATTTTCAGTTTTTCCTGTTGTAAAAAAAGCTGCAAATTTTAATATTCTTGTTTTATCAAACCAGCGTTTATAAAATTGTGCATTTAATCACTTTAAAAAGAGTCGTTTAATTTTGGATTCTTCTTATGGCAGCATATAGCTCCGGCAGGTTGCCATACACCTCTAATTCTTACCAGTACCCTTTATAATCTCTTATGCAATTGCGTCACAAACTTTAACACAAAGGTACCAAACAATAGCCTGCATTCTCCACTATTAAATTATATTAAACGCCTCAATAAAATTTGCTCATTAATTTAATATTTATGTATTTCTGATTATTATATGGATTGACGATTGTTTCCGTAGAAAAGATTATTCTACCATTAATTTTACATTTATTGCCAACTTTCTATTGGTGAAAAAGGTAATCATTTTATTGAATGCATTGTACTTCTTAAAATTATTTTTATACTGAGTACAAAGAACGAAACAAAATGCCATTTTGAATCATGTGTTGAATACTTCCCACGAAATCAAACCATTTTATCAATTGTTAATAAGAAAAGCTGTATATTATTACTTTTAAGCTAATGAAATATCTTGAGATTTTGTCTTCTTTACATTAGATAGAAATACAGTTTTTTTGTACTTTAGCGTCGGTCTATTTCTGAGACTATGGTCACTCACCGACGCCAGGGATTAGTTTCACCTCACTATCCTGGAAAAATTTCCGAACCCCCGCCTTTCTATAAGGGGGGCAGGGATCTTAAACGTGCCCAACATCGTATGGATACAGGACCGACGGCTTTACGCCCCCTCCGAAGGGCGGAACGTGAAGACATTCAACACGTTCTTACCACTGAACCACCGAGGCTCTGAAATACAGCCTAAATTTGTTGCTACTGCCAAATTAAAAATACCAATAAAAATTATTTTTTCTTGACAACACGATCATCATAGATTTTTCAAATTTAAAATTTTATTTAATAAATGTTATCTGCCATGCAATAAACTGTGTAAATGTTGCTTTCCTTCTCTCGGTTTCTTTTAGCAAGCATCTTTTTAGTGAATTTGCGTAGAAAAAATTCACAAATGGGGAGATCCCGACTTTTGAATTTTGAAAAATTTTTGCAAATGAGCGCGAACTAGAACCACCAGAACCCATATTCGGGGTCAGTTCCAATTATATATATATATATATATATATATATATATATATATATATATATATATATATATATATATATATATATATATATATGTATGTATGTATGTATGTATGTATATGTATCACACCGATAACTCAAAAAATAATGGGCCGATTTTGATAAAATTTGGCACGTGCTTTCCTTTTGTAAATGACTTGGGTAAGTTCGCTAGTCAGGAAAATCGGACAAGGTTTTCCGGGAAAATATTGAGTTTTCATTCGAAAAAATATTTTACCTCAAAAAAAAATTGGCCGATTTTGATAAATTTTGGCATGTACCTTTCTTTTGTAAATGACTTGGATAGGTTTGTTAATCAGGAAAAGCGGACGAGGTTTTCCGGGAAAATTTTTTGTTTTCCTTGGATTTTTTAAAAATCTCAAACATAAAAAAGCTATGATAACCAAATTTGGTAGCTAGTTCTATGTTACAAGAAAAAAGAGTTATAATAAAATATTTTGTGCCAGATCATTTCTATGAAAATTCACTACCATTAAGCACTTGCTGCGTCTAGGCTTTTTTCTCTTCCAGCACAGTTTTGTTTGTTGTTCTATCGGTGTATCTTGTCTGTCCTTTTTCTTCTTGTCCAGCTTTCATTATCTTCATGTCTTGCTTAGTCTGAGACCAGCTTTCCGCCCAATATATTAGAAGACTCCATATGTATATGACTTGATGTACCTCTTCCTCAGATACAAGTCTAAATGTTTCTAAGTGAGAAGCCTACTTTGTCGAATGCTTGATTTACCGTCGCCATCCTCCTTAATTCTTTGCTACATTTACCATTATCCATAGTAATACTCCCAATGTACATGCACGTTTCTACTTGTTCAAGTTGTCTGTCGTTTAGCTAAATATTCTTATGTTTACTTATGTTCATGACTGTTGTTATAATCATATTGTTTTTTTTTCTTGTTTGATTCTTTTTAACACACTATCCAGCAGACTCAGCATCATTTCAATTGTTTTTCGCTTCTTCTATTAACGCTGTCATCTACATTCTATATACCTTATATGATGCAATTGTTTTCGATTTATTTTGATTCCCGCTATGTTCTCCTTTAGTTTGAAGATTACAGTAGCAAGGCAAATTTAACAGAATTGCTTATAAAATAAAAAATGATTGACATAAGGGCAGGATATTGGAGATTGCAATATGATGCTGAGTGCGATTGGAATATGGTGCAGCTACTTTATAATAGGTAGCGCATCTTTTACAACTCCAAGATGGTTCAGCGATGCACTTAGGTTGTGGATTCTTTAATGAGTCTATAGGCCTTTGGCCTCTCAGCGCTGCGACCTCAATGAGTCTTTTGTGAATGATTTCCTAATAGTTGCCCAAAAAGTTCAGACTTTTTATGCAGTCCATTATCTTCTTTGAGGCTATTTTACCCATTTCCTGAGGTGTTAGGGTCACCTCTCCAAGGTATTTAAACCTTTTGCAGAACTGAGCCGTGCAGTCGCATAACAAGTATTCTGTCGTTTCTGCTGCTTCAGTGCAGTATCTCCAGTTTTCACCGTCCGCCTTGCCCATCTTCATAAGCTGATACCTTGCTGGGGAGTGTCCTGTGATTATTCTCAAGTCGTTCCTGTTCAATCCAAGAAACAGTTTAGACTTCTTTGTTGATATGGTGATGATTCGTTTTTCCTGCCTTAAGCCTGGTGTTTTTTACACCATTTGGTTCTTCTCTCAAGTATCAAGTTCATGTATTACTAGGCTTTTTGCAAGGTTATCTGCTTCTTCATTTCCCTCAATGCCTTGATGCCGTGGTACCCACATCAAAGTTACTTTGTTGTTCGTAGTCAGTTGTTTCAAGGATTTTTTGCATTCCCAGGTGAGTGGTTTTAAAAGACTTGACAGTTTTAAGTACTGCCTGGGAGGATGTAGATCTCCGTAATCCTAAATCTTCTTTGTATAGACTCCTGTATACACAGATTTATAGCAAGTATTTCTGCTTGGAAGATAGTGGAAGTTTTTCCTATGGACTTGGCGAGTCTAAAGTTGAGTCCTTTTATTCCCAGTCCCCCTCCCTCTATTTGTTGGCACCCGACTGTATACCATACAGATGAGTTGTTTGTCAACCTTGCACTGTCTCTGTCCCATGTTTGGCGGTCATTTATGACCTCGTAGAATGAAATTGTGAAGTACAGTTTGGCTGCCATTTGGTCTGTTGGTTTGGTGAGTGACTCCAGTGGAATAATTTCTAGGATTTTCAAGTAGCCAACAAAGTCTCCTGGTGTGTCCGCTTGGAATAGTCTGGAGGCACTTAGTACCGCTTCCCTCTTCACGCATATGTGCAGTTGAGCGAGATTCAGCATTGACTCTATTGCAGCAGTAGGGCATGATGCTGTATAGCTCCCGTTATTCTAAGACAGATCAGTCTCTGCAATTTTTGCAATTTTCTTTGTGTTCAGACTTATTCCGTTTTTGGCCGCCGTACTATAGATGCATATGTGACCATGGGTTTGACCACAGTTTTCTATAGCCAGTATACCTTCCTGGGATTCAGCCCCCGTGTCTTTCCTACGAGTCTACGGCATGTCCAGATTGCCATGGTCGCTCTCGGAAGCGTTTTTTCAAGTGTGTGTGTTCCAATTCAGACTAAGAAGGACCCTAAGTATTTAACTTCACTGGAAAATTGTATCTGTGTCCCATCCAGAGGGGGAGCTTTCAAATTTAGTTTATTTCTGTTCGCCAATGGGACAAGAACTGTCTTATGAGGATTGACAATAAGTACCTCTGTCTCACACCAGTTTTGACTACATTTAGGGCTGTTTACATTAGGCTGGATATTACAGTATTGTGCTTGCCCTTTACTTTTATGACAAGATCTACTATAAATCCAGCTGCCGTAAAATGTAGTTCTAAGTTTATCAACAACGAGCGACCACAGCAGAGGTGACAGCACTCCTCCTTGAGGGCAACCTTTTGCCGTCGTCATTGTTGCGTTCGTTTCATTTCTGGGGGATGTGATAACACGGCTTTTTAGCATTGACTCAATCTATCTTACAATGGGAAATTACACTTCCCTTTCTTGTAGGGCCCGTTTGATGCACTGATATGAGGTTTTGTCAAAGGCACCCTCCATGTCAATGAATGCAGTCAGGTCTTTGGCCATAAACGTTTTTTCTACCCCCCTCACTAGAAAGTGTAGGGCGTCTGTGGATTTGCCCGCCTGATAGCCGAATTGTTGTACATGGAGCGCTTTTCTTGTTAGAGTTTAGCTTCTAATGTATTGGTCTAATTGCTTCACTATGGTCTTCAGTAGAAGGTGAGGCTGATGAGGCGGTGGGACTTTGCTTCGTGCAAGGGCGACGACCTCTTACATTTGCCTCTCTCCATGCCTGTGGAATATAGCCTAGGATTAAGCTAGCTTTGAATATTCGTTGCAGGTGGGCTTTTAGTGTGTCAAAACCCCGCCGTAGCAAGGCCGGAAATATGCCATCTTTGCCAGAGATTGATAGGGTTTAAAACTCTCTATCGCTCATTTAATTCTATTAATATTGAAGATTTTATTTGCCAGTCTTTTCCCAACTTTCACTGGATTTCTCAACCCTTGATCAGCTGGGCTGCTCTGGTGCAAATTGTCTTCTGTATTTTGTGAGCCTGAAAAGTGAGTCTGTAGGAGAACTCTAGTGCTCTCCTCTGGGCTGTTTGTATATTCACCGTTTGACTTTTTAATTTTAATTCCGTTTGAATTATCTTTTGAGATGATTTTTGTATACGCTGTGCGGGGGTCACTTCATCTATCCCTTAGCAAAACTGTCTCCAGGTTCTCCATTGGGATCGTCTATGTTCTTTCTTACATGCGGATAGGGCTAGGTTAGCTATGCACTTAACTAGAAGTAAAGTTTCTTGAATATATAATAGATGGAGTACAGTAAAGTTTGTTGAATATAAATAGCTAAGCTTGTCACCGATATATTGAATATAAATAGCTAAGCATATCATCGATATATTTTTTATTTTTTATTTGAAAAGACAGACATGTGAATTGTTCAATTTAAGCGACTGCATTTGTTAAGTTTTTGGTAACGTGTGACCTGTCTATTTCTACGTTTACATGAATTTATCTCTATTTTCAGGACCAAATTGTACCAAAACCAGTTGTTGAACCAAAAGAATCACCAACAATCTGCCTTGATGCTTCCCTCATCGGTGATATCCCTGCACGGTACACTATTTGCTCCGTAGAACCGCATCAGATGCCCGTTGTTGGAGTATACATTGACAGCAGGGTGGTGCCTGGTTTTAAGTACCGTGTTAGACCCTTGCCTGCTGCAGGTCACAAACCAACTGAAAATAAATGCCTCTTCAACAACCGAGCTTTAACATTAAAATCAATTGGTAGAGGTTATGCTAGACGATTCACTTTTGAGGCCGACCCAGGCCATTTAAACAGTAACAAAAACTATTTGTGGAGTGATAACAGGCCAGAGGGGTATGCTTTTGAGCTAGAACTGATCTCAGATGGTGACAAATTTACAATATTCAATGCCAACAATGAACCGCAAGGAAGCGTCGAAGTATTAAATGCACAGGTGAGTTCTCTTCTTCCCCCAACCTAATTTATTTTCATTTCATTGCGCCACATGTTCGAAACGATTATATTATTGCTAGAAGTATCCAGCAAGAAGACAGGCAGGAACGTGTCATTAAACCAAACAAAGACCCGCCAGAGCTTGCGTCGTAAGTTTTTTCACTGTGAAAATGTTAGTAATATCACAAGATCCCATTTACTTATGATGCTCATTCTTTCAGGGTCCTCAAATTGAGGTTAGTAATTGTTTTAGTAATTTAGGTGTCGAAAAGAGGGCTAAGGTGAACTTTGCTGGAAAGGTAGAGTTCTATGAGACTGGTGTTGCCAAGCCTATGCCGTTGTCAGGTACAGTTCTGGCAATTAAACGAAAGGACAAGGCAACAGCTGATGTTGTAAAGGTTTTACAAGTATCAATCAAGAGGCAGAGGTACACATTGGTTCCTGGAATACAGAAGGCTGATCGTAGAGTGACTGTAAGGGGAAGCGACATTGATGATGTTCCTACCAAATATACTATGACTGGATTAGAAGACTATGAAATTCCCGTTGTGGGTAAGTTCATAAATACTTATATATCAATGTAACACTTTTGACTGGCATCTACGAGATAATTTGTACTAGGTGATCCAATGGAGAGAACATAGTTTATATATATATATATATATATATATATATATATATATATATATATATATATATATATATATATATATATATATATATATATATATATATATATATATATATATATATATATATATATATATATATATATATATATATATATATATACATATACATATACATATACAGGGTGCGAAATTTCGCTGGTAAAGCTAAACTGTGCTTACACTAATGGCATTATCAAAGATTTCTTATCAGAAAATCACTAGGCAGCATATACTTCATAACCTAAAATTATATCCGAATACACAGTGTTCTATTTGAGCTGGCCACTCACCAACTTCGTTATTTTCAATAGAACACCCTATATATTTTCACATTTTCGGATTCCCCGAGTAATTCTACGTCGAAAATGTATATAGTAGTATGAGCGGAAACCCATCCATTTTTAGGTTATCTCTTCTTTTTCAAAAATAATGGCTTTTACCGTCTTTATTTTGCAAGTCTCTATCTTGTTAAGTGATAGAGAAAGGGCCATCATTTTAGCAAAGCAGGTGCGCAAAACTATTGTGACTATCCTAATGTACACTAAAGCGTGACTAGATATACAGTGTGTTCACAAAAGGGCATCCACTTCTGACAACTTTAACAATCAAAAACTATTTTCTTTCAAATGGAACACCCTGTATATTATTATGTTGTTAAACTTGAAATTTCATTACCTTATATCCTATGTATGCATACCTATACAAAAACTTAAAACATTTTGATATATATGATGAAACAACAAATTTAGAATGAATTATACGGCTGTTCGTGTGTAGGAGCTAAGAAAGACCCAGTATACGCTAATTAGTTGGACTTTGAATACTTTACAATTCCAAATAAAACCCCTGAAACATTATTAAGCAGTTTATTGAAAAATAATATCATAAAGCTTAAAGATAATACGTTAAATAAAGGTTTTGCATAGTACCTATTTGATAACAATAAAAAAATTAACTTAAATACTTTAGAAATGATTGAAACGACTATAACAAACAATGAGATAACAAATATTAATGAACTTAACTAAAGAAGATGTTCGAAGTTATGTCCAGTTTCCTGCAGACATAAATGCACTCCTCGTCCAAAAGAGTTTCTAACATTTTGCAATATTGCTGGTGTTATCAAGTTGAATGCTTCGCTAATTCTAACAATCACGTCCTCTGCAGTGGTTGGCTGCACAGCATAAACAAGATCTTTAATATACCCCCACAAAAAAAATCACAGGATGTAAGGTCCGGAGACCGAACTGGCCAGGGATCCAGCGATTAGGAAAATTATTATTGAGCCAATCTCGGACACGTAACTTTGTGTGAGGTGGTACGCCATCCTGTTGGAACCACATTCGTCGCAGCGTTTCTAATGGCACGTTATCTAAAAATTCAGGCAAAATATTTTCTAAAAAATTAAAAGACCATTGGCCTGTCAGAGTACCTTCATAAAAATATGGCCCAATGATGTAGTTTCCAAAACATCCTGCCCATACGTTTATAGTCCATCGATGCTGGTCGTCCACAGTATGCCTAAAAAGGGGATTACTATCTGCATAGTAGTGAAGATTATGTTAGTTTGGCTTACCGGTACTACTAAATGAACATTCAGCACTGAAAAGTACATATTCAAAGAAATTGGGGTCATTGTCCATCATTTCTACTGCCCACTCACAAAATTTCACCCTATTCCTGTAGTCTGCAATAATTATTTTTTTTCATTTTCGGAAGATTTTTTAAACTAAAATTAACAGAATACTTATGACAATGTCAAATAGCGTCGCGAGTGAGTTTGTCAACTTTTAAATTTCTAAGCAAAGCACACTTTGTAGAGAAGAACAGGTAATATGTAAAGTCTGTCGACGAAAAGTTAAGCAAAGCTGTCTATATGATAAAAGGGGAAAATGTTGATGTACAATGCTGTTTCCAATGAATGAAAGGTTGAATATTCATTAAATCTGTTGGTATTCCTTCAAGAATGATAAATGTATACTTTTAACTACATAGACTTTGCATAAAATTCGTAAAAAATATAATGGATATTAGGTGTGTCTCTGATTTCATAATTTCCAAAATATGAGTGGCTTATCAGGAAATTAATTAAATAAATTATTCAAAGTCCAACTAATTAGCTTATACTGGGTCTTTCTTAGCTCCTACACACGAACAGCCGTATAATTCATTCAAAATTTGTTGTTTCATCATATATCTCAAAATGTTTTAAGTTTTTGTATAGGTATGCATACATAGGATAAAAGGTAATGAAATTTCAAGTTTAACGATATAATAATATACAGGGTGTTCATTTGAAAGAAAATAGTTTTTGATTGTTGAAGATGTCAGAAGTGGATGCCCTTTTGTGAACGCACTGTATATCTAGTCACGCTTTAGTGTACATTAGGATAGTCACAATAGTTTTGCGCACCTGCTTTGCTAAAATGATGGTCCTTTCTCTATCAGTTACCAAGATAGAGACTTTTAAAATAAAGACTGCAAAGCCCATTATTTTTGAAAAAGAAGAAATAACTCAAAAATGGATGTGTTTCCGCTCATACCACTGTATACATTTTCGACGTAGAATCACTCGGGGAATCCGAAAATGTGAAAATATACAGGACGTTCCATTTAAAATAACGAAGTTGGTGAGTGGCCAGCTCAAACGGAACACCCTGTGTATTCGGCAATAATTTTAAGTTATGAAGTACATGCTGCTTAGTGATTTTCTGAAGTGAAATCTTTGATAATGCCATTAGTGTAAGCACAGTCTAGCTTTACCAGCGAAATCTCGCACCCTATATATATATATATATATATATATATATATATATATATATATATATATATATATATATATATATATATATATATATATATATATATATATATATATATATATATATATATATATATATATATATATATATATATATATATATATATATATATATATATATATATATATATATATATATATATATATATATATATATATATATATATATATATATATATATATATATATATATATATATATATATATATATATGCCAGCCTATACTTCATTCGTTCAGCAGATGCCAATTTCTTTAATATATCGTAGACTCCCAGTAATCTGAAATAATGTGGACTGGAACCATTTTGAATAAGCAAAAACTCTCATAGCACCGCGATAGCCAAATGTGCATTGAATAATGGTTTTTAGTATATTTTTTATTCATACATAACAGACCTACATACATAATTTGCATGTAATAAGTGTAACTAAAAAAAAAAAACACTTATTGTGTGTTTTAACCTTAAACAGTTGAACTGTTTACATATTATGTATACCAACTGCATAATATGCACATTAGGGTGGATCGAAAAATAGATATTAAAAATTTTTTTTTTTGAAATTCAAAACGGGCTAGTAACAAAAAGTTTCCACTTATAAACATCGTTTACTGTACAAAAATTCGACTCTCTAGAGGTTCATCTTCAGGTGCCACAATACACATACTTATATAATAAATTGAAAAAAAATCATTTCTAAATGTTTGCACGGAATTTTGCTAATTCATTATATAACTTCAAACAGTTACATAATAAACTACCCAGAACTCATCACGAAGAGGTACCTATGCCTGGAGTTCCACCCACCCGCCCTCTTCCTATTAAATCTAAATAAAATCCCTTTTTGTATTAAATTTATATATTTCTGACCTTGATTTTAGCTTTGTCATTACAAAACCGTCTCGTGCTTCTGTCCCTGTAGCACTTAACGAAGCCTCTGTGACTAGCCTTACCATTCTCTCGACAGCCTCTGTGTGGCATGGAAACCTTACTAAATTCATATCAGGTAGTGTTCTTATCAGTTCCCTCAATTCTGAGTTTGGAGTTGTTGCTAACATGGGCGGTTCTGTTAACTTACAGGTTTGCCAGTCAACCAGGTCCTCATAATTGGTTGCTCTGAAATTCAGTTCCGGTATTGTAAATTGTCTTATAACAGGAGTACTGTCTACTCTCGACTTTAAGATCCGTCTTAGACTGATTCTCGAGTAGATAGTCTTTCATCATTTAACATGCAAAGTAACAGGTTTTCCAGATGAGCAAAATAAGAATTTCTCGGAATCACTGGATCTATTATCTTTAAAATATTTTCAGGCAGATATCTTGACCCTTTAACCAAGTTTAATAAATGCTTTGGACCATCCAAACAAGAAGACTTTATTTTTATGTCAAACCAAGTAGGCGCATATACATATAAACGAAGTAGTCTGTTAGCACAAATAATCCATCTAGCATGAGCCATTGGTTCTGGATATCTATGTGATAAATCAGCTGTAACATTTCCAGAAGAAATTGCCAAACAAATCTCGTTTAAATATTTATGATCACTGCTTAAAACCTTGTAATCGACATTGAGATATTCGACTTCAATAGGTTGAAAACGTACAATAGGAAGGCTCTCACAACCTTCTAATTTTTTTCTAATTTCCCCCGAAAACCTCGAGGACCTGTGGTAGAACCATCTAAAAACTGAAGCAAATGTCTTAAAGGTAACTCATTCGCATGGAGCATACAGACAAACCAGTGCAGAGGTCTTCCTAGTGATCTTTCTAGATAAGCAATTACTCCGTTCTTATATATCTCGTATTTATTGTATCAATTTTCTTCTTCTAAAAATTTAAACAAACACGATTTTATGTCTTTTGCAGTTCCTGTCACTGGAACAACGTGGCCGAGATATTCAGATTCAGGTTCTTTAACTACTGCGATGTGTTCTTCTGGGACTACTCTTCTATGCAATTTATTACCGACGGAGATATATCGGACGGTTTTGCCCTTACGTCCATCGAAGTAAACACCTTGCACTTGCACGTCGCTTTGTTCAGATGTAATTTTTTTAAATATTGTGGATCTATTCTTTCTTCTGGCTCTTCCAATTTTGTTTCGATCAATTACTTTAGCTTTATCCGTTCTTATATATCTCGTATTTATTGTATCAATTTTCTTTTTCTAAAAATTTAAACAAACATGATTTTGTCTTTTGCAGTTCCTGTCACTGGAACAACGTGGCCGAGATATTCAGATTCAGGTTCTTTAACTACTGCGATGTGTTCTTCTGGGACTACTCTTCTATGCAATTTATTACCGACGGAGATATATCGGACGGTTTTGCCCTTACGTCCATCGAAGTAAACACCTTGCACTTGCACGTCGCTTTGTTCAGATGTAAATTTTTTAAATATTGTGGATCTATTCTTTCTTCTGGCTCTTCAGATTTTGTTTCGATCAATTACTTTAGCTTTATCCGTTCTTATATATCTCGTATTTATTGTATCAATTTTCTTTTTCTAAAAATTTAAACAAACACGATTTTATGTCTTTTGCAGTTCCTGTCACTGGAACAACGTGGCCGAGATATTCAGATTCAGGTTCTTTAACTACTGCGATGTGTTCTTCTGGGACTACTCTTCTATGCAATTTATTACCGACGGAGATATATCGGACGGTTTTGCCCTTACGTCCATCGAAGTAAACACCTTGCACTTGCACGTCGCTTTGTTCAGATGTAAATTTTTTAAATATTGTGGATCTATTCTTTCTTCTGGCTCTTCCGATTTTGTTTCGATCAATTACTTTAGATTTATCTTTTTCATTCACTATTCCCACATCCTGAAGAACTGCACTCGCTATCATTGCAGCCGATCTGTCTGAAACGCCAACCCGATCGCACACTATAGCCAACTTATTTAAATTAACTCTCATTTTTGATGTGCTGCGTTGGCTGAGTTCTAAATGTGCCGGGGGGAATATTACATTGTGGTACGAATTCAGGATCACCTGATTGAGAATCACTGCTGGAACTTTCATTCTAGCCTTTCAATACCGTTGTAAAAGGTATTGTTTGAAACTCCAAAGACGAACTAGCTGCACTAGTTCGTTTTTCAGTGTTTATTAATCTCTCAATTTTCTTTTGTAATGCTTTTGTTGTCACTAGGTCCACTCCAGCAGTCACCATTTTTCTATCTTTTCTTTGGTCTATTAAAAAATCACGTTCTTTTGGCGGAACCTTTTCTGCACACTTACAACAACTAAAATCAGTACATTACAGTAACAAATATCAAAGAGTGTAATCTTTGCTTTAGCTGCAAGTAAAATTGATTTTGAGTTTCCTCTTGATGTGGGATACTTTTAAAATTTTTCTGAATTTAGCATGATAATCTTTGAGCATCTGAACCGGCCAACCGGCTTAGAACCGGCAAACAGGTTTTAATCCATATGGTTTTAACAGCACTTATCACCACATTGGCAATTTCAGCAAAATCGGGTTCTTTATTGCTTTTTTGTAAGATTTAAAGCCGTATGAACAAATAATGTTTCATCACATCCTCATATGTAGGTAAAACCGTTGAACACACTTGTTATGGAGCCCCAAAAACAGGACAAGACACGCTTTTCCGAGTTTTCGGCATTACTTGCAATTTTAGTTACACACTCACTGCTTAAGAAAACAACGAAAACTGGCGTGTGACGTAACGCGACGTGGATATCTTATGAATCCCCCTTCCGCCCCCACTCTATTGTAAACTTACAACCAACAAACGCAGCAAAAAGTCGCACAAGCATGCTATGTTGCCAATGTTCGCATTGGAGTTTTCAATTGTTAGTAATGTAAATGAAATTTTAATTAAAAACAAATTTTGTAAATTTCCTACATTTCAATTCTATTGTGGCATCTGAAGATGGTTTACAAGAAATTCAAAATTTTGGGAAATTAACACTCTTAATAATAGACAACTTTTGTTAACTAGCCGCAAGGGAAATTCAAAAGTTGATTTTTTCGATCCACCCTAATGCACATATACTGACTTTAAAAAAAATCCGAACACCCGGTAAGAGTTGATCAATTATAATAAAATTGATACATACTGTGTGCTTAATCAAATTAAAAACAGTCTGGAGGCAGCAAATGCGTTTTGGTAGCAAATTTTCATTAAATGTTTCAAATTTAAATTACTCAATTTACTATTAACCTAAGGTTTGTTGGCTAGGAAACCCGTTTTCTCGGAAACATTTAAAGTTTATTTTCGGAAAACTTTTCTACATTTTCAAGCAATAAGTTATTTTGATAAAATATGGTACATTTCATTGTTTGGTGTTGCCCTTACTTGGTGAAACTTGTCCATACTACATACAGACTTGGAGACTACTTCCTCTGGCCTCACTGTTGGGTTTCGTTTCTGTAGGTAAATGGCATAGCCAGCACGTCAGCTAACTGGAGCAAGAGGTCCTTATAAATTTCTAGATGTTCTCGGATGTTCTTCAACGTTTCTGTGACTAGTTTCACTGCTTGACAGAATCCTGACTGACAAAATTTTTTATCTGTGAGGATGCTAGGCACAGAAACGTTGAAGAACATCCGAGAACATCTAGAATTCATAAAGGCCTCTTGCTCCTCATATCTTACACGCTGGCTACGCCCTTCACCTACAGAAACGAAACCCAACAATGAAGCCAGAGAAGGTCTCCAAGTCTTTATGTAATATGGCACATTGTTTCTACTATATAGGCTATAATGGTAACCAGATTGATGCCTTTTTTTTTTAAATTTCAACAACACACCGCGAGGGCTTACAGCCTAAATACTATCGTACCGTGGGTGTTGACAAGGAGGAAAGAGGCAGCTTGTTAATTCTGGACTTGAAGGTTTGGAGGAGAAGGAAAAACATGTGCCGGCAAGGAATTCCGCAACTTGGAAGTCCTCGGGACAAAAGAGCGGGCATACCAAGATGTTCTATGTCTGGTGACCTGGACAGTAAAAGCGTACATTCGTTCTGTTCCCCTGGTGGATCTGTTGGGGGCATCAGGTGGGGGAACTATGGAGGAAAGCTCCTCTGAGCAGTGCCCGTGCAGATATCTATAAAAGAGAGAGAGGTCACCAACGGCACGTCGGTGGGCAAGGGATGGCAGCCTTTGGGTGAGGGTAGGGTCACCGATGAGACGTATAGCTCTCTTTTGAATAGAGTCCAGGATAGCGAGTGTAGAAGCGGCAGCGGCACCCCAGATGTGGGAGCAGTATTCAAGGTTTGGCCTTATTTGTGAAGTATATAAAGTATAGAGATTAGCTGGTGAAAAGTATTTGCGAGCCCGGAAGAGGAAACCTAATTTCTTAGCAGCCGCTTCTGCAATTGATGTGACATGTTGGTGCCAATTAAGATTTCGATCAACAGAAATGCTAACAAGAAAAGGACTCATTACTTTGAATAACTTGGTTGTTCATTGTGATGGGTCTAGTGCTGGTGTATCTCTTGTGAGAAAGAAAGCAAGACTTAGTTTTGCTGGGGTTGAATTGTACAAGATTTCTACTTCCCCAGTCTAATATTTTTTGGAGATCCACGGAGACAGAACCCTCCATGAGTCTGCGATCCTCATCTAATTGGGCTAAAGAGACAGGCTTAGAATATTGTATATTTGAATGGAGGGTGCTGTCGTCCACGTAGCTGTGAACTGGGTTGGATGTGCTCGAGAGGAGGTCATTGATGTGGAGAAGAAACAAAGTAGGGGCTAAAGCTGAACCTTGAGGAACTCCTGCATTAATTGGATACAGTTTAGAGGAATGGCCATCCACAACAACAGATATGCTTCTGTTGGAGAGGAAATTTGCTGTCCACATACAGAGTTTTGGTGGTAGGCCATAGGCCGGAAGTTTATTAAGCAGCGCTGCGTGCCAGACCTGGTCGAATGCTTTGGATATGTCTAGAGCAACAATCTGGGATTCACCGTGTTGTTCCATAGACTTGTTCCAAGAATGGGTGACAAAGGAAAGGAGGTCGGCAGTCGATCTGCGCTGACGGAATCCATACTGCCTGTCATGAATTAGACTGTGTTTTTCAAGAAATTTTAGTAATTCGGTGTTTATATACTTTTCCATCACTTTAGAGACGACTGAAAGGAGAGAAATGGGCCTGTAGTTGCTGGGAAGCGCTTTGGATCCTTTCTTGGGGATGGGTTGTACTCGAGCAGTTTTCCAGTTACTAGGGAATATGCCTTTATTATAAGATATCTGAAACAGACGAGTCAGGACAGGAGCAAGCTCTGGGGCGCATTTTTTGAGAACAATTGCTGGCATCTCGTCAAGGCCAGAGGCTTTCCTGGTATTAAGAGAAGAGAGCATCTTTCGTACCTTTTTAGTTTTGAAAATGATATCCGTCATTTTATGCGCGACATTGGGGACTGTTGGTGGTTGAACATTTGGAGGTGGGTTGAGAGTAGAATTGCCGGCGAACAACGAAGCAAAAAGTTCAGCCTTGCCCAGGGCGGTAGAAACAATTTCATCCCCTGAGACAAGAGGTGGGAACGTGCTTTTGCAGAAATTATTCCCAATAGATTTAGCAAGAGTCCAGAACGGTTTGCCGCCGTTGGAGCTTAAGAGGACTTTGTTTTTAATGTGGTTATTAAACGAGTTTTTTGCCTCAGAAAGAATGCGGACATAGCGGTTTCTTGCGTCGTTAAATGCTTGACGATTTTCTTGACTGGGATTGTGTAGAAGCGTTTTGTGAGCTGTGACCTTTTCAAGTCTGGCCTTGTCACAGGATTTAGAGAACCAGGGCTTTTGAGTGGCTGAAGAGGTTTTCTGTGTACGTGGGATAAATAATTCCATGCCAGCTTGGATAATTTCAGTGACGTTTTGTGAGATATCAGAGGGGTCAGGATGAGAGAAGCAGACAGACGCCCATGGAAATGAGGAAAAGTAATCCCGCATTTCGTCCCAGTTTGCGGAGTTGTAGTGCCAAACGATACGTGGATGTGATGACTGTGTGACCTCGGGTTGCATTGCGCAGGAAGCAGTGACCATGCCGTGGTCTGAGCGCCCAAGGGGGGCGGTGAGTGATATCTTATAGCATTCAGGTTGTGTAGTAAGAAGGAGATCCAAGGGATTTGAGCTGTGTGTTGGGATACGAGGAAAGTAAGTAGGTTGCTGAACCATATTGGCTAAAGAATTGCTGACTGCAAAGGCCTCCGCTGCTCTCCCTTGTGGATCGGTTTTTGAAGATCCTAGCCATTCCTTATTATGGACATTGAAGTCACCAAGAATAGTGACCTCGGAGGAAGGATATTCAGAAATCAGATAGTCGGTTTTTTCAGAAAGGTAGTCAAAGAGCTGGACAAAGTTCGTGTCAGAAGGTGACCGGTAAATGCAACAGATGAATTTAGTTGCAGCCCTGAGAGAGAGTTTTATCCATAGTATGTCTTTTCTTCCAGCCTCTAAATTGGGGAGTCTGGTGCAGGGTAGATTGCTACGGACGTATGCGCACACGCCTCCATGCAATCTAAAGGAAGAAAGGAGCTCATACCCCGGGAAATTAAGGTGATTAGTGGCTGTTTTGGCCTGCTTGCATTAGAGAGATATTTACAATTAAAAACATTTTTATGAAAATTCAGCACTTGCTGCGTCTAAACTTTTATTCCTGTCAACACTTACAAGTCACAGTTCATTATTTCAGTTCGTACTGTAATAATAATAATATTCTTTAAAAAATAATATAACATTTTTAGTCGAAAAGTATCTGGAAAAAATATTAATCATGCATAAAAATAAATAATTTGCACATCTCTCAATATAACCTTAATTAATTTTTCAGGTACTTATGTGGACCCACGAATCATCCCTGGTTTCTACTATAGAGTGCGACCTAATGACAGGAAAGAGCATCTTTTTGATGGTAGAGCACTTCGACTTATCAGTATTGGTATGGGTTATGCCAAAAGATTGACATTCCAACCTGATTCCCTTGTGGAACCGAACAACTATCTGTGGTCCGATAATCACCCTGATGGTCTTGGTTTAGAAGTCAGGGCCATTCGTAAAGGAATGAAGTTTATCATCACAGCGGAGAGTCAAGTTATTGGTGAAGCATCTGTATTCAGAGCCGATAAATCACAGAAGGAAGAAAAAATGGAAAAGGTAAATAGTAATTATGGTATAGCCTACAATAATAATATATGAAAAATTAAGTCGTTAACCAACGTAATCAAATCAGTTTTTGTGGGAAAGTTATACAATTTTTTCTTGAAAATTTGGTTCTCCGAAAATAGTCATTTTAGTAAAATTCTGGACGCGACTTTATAGAGACTAGTACATACCAAAATTTAAGTTTGTAGCTGCGTCCGAGCTTTTACTGGTTATACAGTATACTCTCATTTATTCGTGTGTGGATTATCCAGTTGGTGAAATTTCAAAACAGGTATAGATCAAAATTTAAATGTTTTCCGTTTCCTCTCGCACAAGTATAATAAATATCCCTAATAAAATCCAAAGACCATCTAGGTACGGGCCTGCCTATTATAATTATTACGTTGCAAAAATCATGAAGAAAATAAAACTAAAATTTATCAGAAAACCTGTAGGTAGTGCAGTAGTATATGTATAAGCCGAATAAACTGTCACAGGTTGCTTATTTTGTTGTGATGAATTTCTATTTATCTCCGAACATCACTGTCACTACAATAGGAACGCCAAGAAAGATTTATATCCCACAATGTTTACGTTAAGGCCATAAATTTTGATTGCCCCTATCTTTTTACACTTGATCTTATTCGTGATTGCATGGTCGGCAGGGCAGAAAGGAACAAAATGAACTTTTCTTGAGAAAGACACAGCTGTGAAACATTCTGGATGCACTTTATTTTCAATTTACGAAGGCTACCGAAATTACTTTGTCAGTTGGTTTTCGATTGCAAAGCAAGTTTGTGTGTTCACAGTCTATTTGCTACTAAATTCGGTATACATACAGCATGTCACTGAAACTGAAAAGACATTCTAACCATCAAACAGAAACTTGAAATAATCATTATTGATCTACTGTAATGTTTTCATTGAACCTATGCTATTTTGGTGCGGGCTTAATGGGTGGGGGTGGGGGGAGGTGTGTGTCGGCAGCACGGATAACTGAAAAACAAGGACCAGGATAATCGAGAGCGTACTGTATATTGTTTATTTATATCAATTTATTTATTGAAGAGATTTTTAAACATATTTTGTTAAATAAAAAAGTAACACGTTTAAATCACAAACTATGATCTTAGCTGCTGCCAAAACATCTAAGAAAGGGTCTATTTCAAATAAATTTTCTGCAAATATTTTAGCCAAATAGCTGTTAAAACAAAAATTGAAGATTTTATTAAACACACTGCCTGCAATATTTGTTGTCCATCAATAAATAAAATTCTAACGTTCAGGTTTTGATGTTGTATATACGGATTTTTCAAGAGCCTTCGACAGGTTGGATTATGGCATCTTAATTTCAAACTTTGTACAATCATTGTGTTCACCTTGGTTGATAAACTTAATAATTAAATCCTATTTGTCCGATCATATATTGGCTGTTAAATATTTTGGTTATTCGTCATTTAAATATGTAGCATGCTGTGGTGTACCACAGGGTTCTAATCTTGGTCTCTTATTGTTCAACATTTTTATTAATGATATCTGTAACGACTTTTCTGTTGGGGCAGCGTGTCGTCCACATGCGATCAGGTAAATCTGAGCAATGGTGTCATAAGAATTTAATTCATTGAATGCTGCTAAGTGTTCTGTTCTTTCTTTATCAAGTGGTTGCAGATTGATCGATTTGACTACAGGGTTGATAATACACTACTTAGCACACCTTGCACTATTAAGGATCTAGGTGTCATTTTTGATAAAATGTTATCATTCAATGAGCATTATCTTGATTGTAACCTTACAGACAGCTGGGCTTTATACTGAGAACTCGTAAGCCTTTCACTGATTATGAGTGCTTGTACTGTGCGTTTGTTCGACCACATCTCAAATATGCCAGTGTTGTGTGGTGCCCATTTTGTTCAGTTTATAATGATTTGCTCGAATCAGTTCAGAGAAAGTTTGTCAAGTAGGTATCCGTGCTATGTCATGGCTGGTGTCTATCCTCAACAGGGAGCTGAGAATTGTGTCATATACTGCAAATGCAATCTTGAAAGCCTGGAGCTGATGTGAGCGATTAGTGATTCTGAGTTTTTTTAGTGGCTGTTTTGGCACTGATTTGGGTTTCGGTGAGGAAGAGAAGTTGAGACCTATTAGCCTGGAGGAAATGGTGGACGGAGTTCAGGTTAGAACTTAGGCCACATATTATATTCGAGAAGGATATGTTAAATCTTGATGCCGGCGCCCCCTGCACACCCCTCTCCCGGAGATCCGAATGGAGGGGTATTTATCTCCGGAATCTTTTGTACAAGGAGGAGCCATCATCATTTTTGTTTACAAGGGAAAGCGACTCGTACACAGGAACCGTAAACGTCCGTTGGGACTTGACCGGCCCCTTAATGTAAGGGGTGGTACCTCCTCGGGCGTGAAAAAATCCTTTACTATCACGTAAAGGTAAAGTCCACTACCACCTGCCATATTCAGATTCAGAATTATTGATCCTCTGATGTATCACATCTATGTGGAAGTTATTATTCAGTTTGCAGCACTATTTTGTATTATTTTGATAATTATGCAGTATATTTAGAAGTATTATCTTTGTTTCAGGTACTTACAAAATCTGGAATGTATGCAATAGAGAAATACATTCACATTGACGTAATGTGCCATGTTCGTCTGACGATACCTGGTAAAAGTCTAACTGAAACTGAAGAAAAGCTAATGAGAGTTTATGGACTGGCTGTTGTGAGAAAGGAACCAAAGAGTAATGAAGCTCAAGTGATCAGAGTGGAGAATGTTGGTCTTGATTCTCAGCTCAACATCCTCTTTGCACAAACTCACATGGAATTGACATTCTTGCCTAAACACTGAGGATAATAACTGTTAACATAATCACGTTTCAGATCTAAACGTCGATCTTCTTGAAAAGTCTGCTTTTACTCTGTTGATAATGAATTCATCATATCATTGCAGTTCTTATGTAGTTCTTACTATTATCACTGTCAAATGATTTTTATGTTTTAGCAAAGATCATATTTGGACAGTATATGTTTTTGTTTCACCCAAAATGTAGAAAGCAGTTTCTGGCAGAATATGGTTCTTCTAGCAAGTTTCTGTAGAGAGTTGACTTTAGAAAAGAACCACACTGAAGTTCAAGTTGATCATTGATAATTTATTTCATGTTACAAAGTTTGTAGGAATAGTTGTTCGACGTGTGCAATAATGTGATTTATTTATTATGATAAATATTTATATGTAGAATTTTTCTCAATAAATTTTTCTATAAAAAAAAAACTGTTATTGATTTATTTTAAACCATCAATATTTAATTACAAAGTATTACTTACTAAGAGTACCATACACAACATAAACAATATAATAAGTACATTTTGAGAACCCAAATCACAAAACATTTTTTGACCTGACCTGACGATTGCTTCAAAAATTCTATTTTTTTCATCCCCTGACTAACTTTATTAGCTAAACGATCGTCAGGTCTTTAAAAAGATGTGTTGTGGTAATTTGGGCTCTTCAAGCGTACTTATCAGTGCTCATCACAGGCTCCAATCTTGACTTACACAATATTTTACATGCCCGCAGAGAAGTAACGCTAACGCGGTTCTGCACCAGTCATCTATTACCCCCAACTTATTTAAGATTACGATCTTTACAACTTGTCTTGTGAAAGAAAAGAAAATTGTAATCTTAAATACATTTGGCAGACTAAAAGATTTTTATTTTTTAATTTCAACAACACCACGAGGGCTCACAGCCTAAATATTATCGTACCGTGGGTGTCGACAAGGAGGAAAGAGGCAACTTGTTAATTCTAGACTTGAAGGTTCGGAGGAGAGGAAAAAACATGTGCCGGAAAAAAGTTCCACCACTTGGAAGTCCTCGGGACAAAAGAGCGGGCATAAAAAGATGTTCTATGTCTGGTGACCTGCACAGTAAAAGGGTGCGTTCCCTCTGTTCCCCTGGTAGATCTGTTTGGGGCAGCAGGTGGAGGAACTATGGAAGAAAGCTCCTCTGAAAAGTGCCCGTGCAGATATCTATAAAAGAGAAAGAGGTCACCAACGGCACGTTGGTGGGCAAGGAATGGCAGCCTTTGGGTGATGGTAGAGTCACCGATGAGACGTATAACTCTCTTCTGAATGGAGTCCAGGATAGCGAGTTTAGAATTGGCAGCGGCACCCCAGATGTGGGAGCAGTATTCGAGGTTTGGTCTTATTTGTAAGGTATATAAGGTATAGAGATTAGCTGGTGAAAAGTATTTGCGAGCCCGGAAGAGGAAACCTAATTTCTTAGCAGCCGCTTCTGCAATTGATGTGACATGTTGGTGCCAATTGAGATTTCGATCCACAGAACTGCCAACAACTGAAAAGGACTCATTACTTTGAATAACTTGGTTGTTCATTGTGATGGGTCTAGGGCTGGTGTATCTGTATGAGATAGAAGCAAGACTGAGATTTGGTGGAGTTTAATTGTACAAGATTTCTACTTTCCCAGTCTAATATCTTTTGGAGATCCACAGAGACAGAACCCTCCATGAGTATGCGATCCTCATCTAATTGGAATAAGGAGACTGTGAACTGGGTTGGATGTGCTAGAGAAGATGTCAGTGATGTGGAGAAGAAAGTAGGGGCTAAAGCTGAACCTTGATGGACTCCTGCATTAATTGGATACAGTTTAGAGGAATGGCCATCCACAACAGAAATGCTCCGGTTGGAGAGGATACTTGCTGTCCAGGTACAGAGTTTTGGTGGTAGGCCATAGGCCGGAAGTTTATTAAGCAGCGCTGCGTGCCAGACCTGGTCGAATGCTTTGCATATGTCTAGAGCGACAATCTGGGATTCACTGTGTAGTTCCATAGACTTGCTCCAAGAATGGGTGACAAAGGAAAGGAGGTCGGCAGTTGATCTGCGCTGACAGAATCCATACTGCCTGTCATGGATTAGACTGTGTTTTTTTAAGAAATTTTAGTAATTCGGTGTTTATATACTTTTCCATCACTTTAGAAACGACTGATAGGAGAGAAATAGGCCTGTAGTTGCTAGGAAGCGCTTTGGATCCATTCTTGGGGACGGGTTGTACTCGAGCAGTTTTCCATTTACTAGGGAATATACCTCTATTGTAAGATGTCTAAAACAGACGAGTCAGGACAGGAGCAAGTTCTGGTGCGCATTTTTTGAGAACAAGTGCTGGGATCTCGTCAGGGCCAGAGGCTTCCCTGGTATTAAGAGAAAAGAGCATCTTCCGTACCTTTTTAGTTTTGAAAATGATATCCGTCATTTTATGCACGACATTGGGGACTGTTGGTGGTTGAACATTTGGAGGTGGGTTGAGAGTAGAATTGCCGGCGAACGAGGCCAAAAGTTCAGCCTTGCCCAGGGTTGTAGAAACAATTTCATCCCCTGAAACAAGAGGTCGAAACGTGCTCTTGCAGAAATTATTACCAATAGTTTTAGCAAGAGTCCAGAAGGGTTTGCTGCCGTTGGAGCTTGAGGGGACTTTAAGATAAAGATTTAAGAAATATCTAGCACGGCTGACATTTATTTATTGAAATCAACGCCCAACAGGAAATCCCAATGATAGGGCTGACATTTGGCAACATGCTGTATAGCAGATATAACGAAAAAATACATCTTGTCCTAAACTAATAACTGAAGTAGTTAAGATTAAAAGAAAATACAACTCCATAGTCCATATTAACTAGGTAATACAACTAACTTGCACATCACTCGCATAGCATACAACATAAGTAAAGGGATAGCTACTCTAAAGCTAAGTATGTACCCTATAAAATAAGACTACTGTTTATGTATGTTACTATTTCTTTGCGGGTGTCAAAAAATATATCTACATGGTTTTTCATACGATTATAAGCTGAGGCCATACCATAAACTGGTGATCTGAAAAAACACTGGTACGAGGCTGCGGCAAATAAAAGAATAAGGAGTTTCTGTTGCTTCTACTAGGCCGATCAATTTTTAATCTGCCCAACAATATAGAAGAATCAATCTTTTGGAATAAATTGAACAGAAACGAGATGAGGTTAATAAATATGCCCTTACTAATTGAATTTATCTTAAAACGCTGAGGCATACACTCATATGATGCACCCTATTCCGGATAACGATTATCCTCTCTATAACACAACTACTTTAGGAACCTACGTTGAATATGTTCTAGGGGGACCTTATACCATTGGTTGTATGGAGCCCAGAGGTGCACGGCATATACCAGGCGTGATCTGGCAAAAGCATTAAAGAGTATCTTAAAACATGACACGTTATCAAAGTCTCGACATGATCTTAAAATAAAGCCCAGCCTTTGGCTTATTGTGCATTCCAAAACATGATGGTCTAACATAATATTACGTGTGAAGGGAATAACTGCTGCTAAATGAATAGATTCTACACTTTGATATATTTAAAGTAAAACCATTTACACTGCACCATTTCTGTAAATGGTTTAGGTTAATCTGTAATAATGCACAGTCATCAGGCCCACACACACTAGAATACAATTTTAGGTCATCAGTGACGAGTATAATTCCTGCTACACGAAAAGATTCTACACTTTGATATATTTAAAGTAAAACCATTTACACTGCACCATTCCTGTAAACAATTTAGGTTAATCTGTAATAATGCACAGTCATCAGGGCCACATACTCTAGAATACAACTTTAAGTCATCAGTATAAAGTAAAACTTCAACATCAAACTGTTCAACAATATCATTGATAGCCGGCAAAAATAGAAGTGGACCAAGATTAGAACCCTGAGGTACTCCAGATGAGGTAACAAACTTATCAGATTAATGACCCATATACTCCACAAAAATGTTCCTATTATACAAGTAAGGCTTTATCAGGTCAATGCAACTGTCATTTAGTCCCATCCTTCCCAGATTTTGGATAACAATATCGTGATCAATTCTGTCAAAGGCCTTTGAAAAGTCGGTGTAAATAACATCAACCTGTCCACCCATATCAAGACACTCCGAGACATACTGAGTAAATTTAGCCAGGTTTGTTACAGCAGATCGTTTTCGCACAAAACTGTGCTGCCTATCAGATATGGTACTATAGATAAGTCATGCGTGGCCCAGCATATTTGGAATAAGTGCGTATTGTTCGACCGACAGCGCCTACATGTATGCAACCCCTGCATACACAAATCCAGTTAGGCAGACGTACAGTAATTTATTGGTCGACTGTAATTCATAACGGAGGTGCTGAAAGTTTATGCAATAGGCAATTTGCTCAACACCTTTGCGTGTTGATATAGTATACCTATGATTAAGTTAAAAGAACCCTTGTTTTGAATTTATAAGATCATTTTAAGCAAACCTAAATAGCCAAACTAACAGATCTTTTATGATATTTGAAAAAAAAACAATAAAAGGTACCTAATAAGAGGTATCCATTTGCAATAACAAAATAGTGTTGACGCAGGAAGGGCGTTTTGGTAGCGAATTTGTTGTGGTAACGAGTTTTATTAAAAAAAATTGGTAATCGAATAGGTAGTAAATAAAAGTGTTAAAAAAAGTTTTTCATCCATTTCAAATCTTAAATCCTTCCCATTCAGCTAGAATCTTCAAAAATCTTGATACATATATAGTAGAGCCTTCAGAAAAACACACATTTATTCCGATACTTGAGAAAAATTAATAAAAACTCTGGACGCAGCAAGTGCGTTATGGTAGTGAATTTTCATAAAAATGTTTTTTATAAAAAATATGTCTTTTTTTTAAAGAAAAGCAGGCATCAAATTTGGTTACCAGTATAATCTCTATAGTGGGAACAATGTACCACATTTTATCAAAATAACTTTGTTGTTGGAAAAAGGGCAAATATTTTTCGAAAACTAACTTAAAATATCCCCGAAAAACTGGCCCGATTTTCCTGGCCAACGAACTTCCTCAAGGTATTTAGCCCCTACCAAGATATAATTATTTACAAAAAGCTTTTCGACAAAACTTACAAAAAAAATTGTAAACAACTTTTTTGCGAAAGTCCAAAAACATTTTTTTTACAATAACTTATTAAACATTAGGTACTAATTACCAAAATTTTACAAAAATTTCACAAACAATGATTTCTACATAAACAAATAAAGTTCGCTACCATAACGCACTTGCAGCGTCCAGAATTTTTTTCTTACAAACATGCATTATATTTCGATGGAAAATGCAATAACATAAGGCGTGTTTGATTAAAAAAAAGAAAATTTGTATCACCAACGACTTATGGGCCACCCTGTGATTGTAGAAATATTTTTTTTAATATGTAGCTCACGACACCCTATAATTAATATATACAAAATGTTTTCATATCTGGTATAATAACAGATATATTGAGCTTTATTGATTTTTTACGAAAATTCGACAAAAATTATATACCATTAAACGATAAACTCTATAGCTAAGGTTACTGCCAAGCATCAGAGAAAGGGTCTATTTGAAATGAATTTTCTGGAAATATTTTAGTAAAATGGAGGACAATGACTGTTGAAACTAAGACTTCAGGGTTTGTAAAACATCCTTCTTGAGACATTTTATTTCCATAGCCCGTATTATATTCAAGTTATTTGCCTAAATGTTGCCAATTTTGACATTTTAAATCGCAACTTTGACGTTTTGAGGAAAACCCTAATTTATTTTTCTTCAATTACCTATAAC